>LR750753.1:11514-243439 GCA_902729485.2 Mus minutoides
AATCAAAATGTGGACACATCACCCCTTCCTAGAATTAAGCACAAAGCACACACTGAAGGAGTTACAGAGATCATGTGTGGAGCTGAATCCAAAGGATGGACCCAATGTCTGTGGCTGCCAGGGATCCATCCCGCAATCAGCCGCTAATCATAGACACTATAGCATACACCAGCAAGATAGTGCTGAAAGGGCCCGGATATAGCTGTCTCGTGGGAGACTATACCAATGCCTGGCAAACATGGAGGTGGAAGCTCACAGTCAGATATTAGATGGAACACAGGGTTCCCAAAGAAGGAGCTAGAGAAAGTACCCAAGGAGCTAAAGGGGTCTTCAACCCTATAGGTGGAAGAATAACATGAACTAACTAGTACCCTCTGAGCTCATGTCTCTAGCTGCATATATAGAAGAGGATGGCCTAGTTGGCCATCATTGGAAAGAGAGGCCCCTTGGTCATGCAGACTTTATATGCCCCAGTACAGGGGAACACCAGGGCCAAGATGTGGGAGCGGGAGGGTAGGGGAGCAGGGCCGGGAGGGGGGAGGGTATAGGGAACTCTCTGGATAACACTTGAAATGTAAATGAAAAAGTTATCTAATAACTATTGGGAAAAAAAAAAGGAAAATTCCCTACAGCTGAACCCAATGAAAAAAAAAAAAAAAAAAAAAAAAAAAAAAAAAAAAAAAAAAAAAAAAAAAGAAATGGGCTATTCTCATCAGAAAGTTGAAGATTCCAAGAAATCAAAAGCAAGAATATGGATTCTCAGAGAAAACTCTTACTAGTTCAGATTATTTTGAAGCCTTTAAAAGTTATATTGTGTAAATGAATACATTTAAACATGCAGATATTTTTTTCATCATATGTAATTCAGTTTTAGTTCCATATTCCTTTGTTTTTTCAAATGTTGAGAGTTCCAGCACTCTGGCAACTAGTGGAGATTTTATTCCCCTCTCATCTACCATACCCATCCACCCCTGCTCTAGGAGGATGTACCCACCACTCACCCCACCAGACCTCTAAACTCCAGGGGACCTCTGGTCTCTTGAGGGTTAGGAGCATCTTCTCTGATTAAACCCAGACCTGGCAGCCCTCTGTTGTACATGTATTGGGGGACTCATATCACCTGGTGTATGCTGCCTTGTTGGTGATCCAGTGTCTGAGAGATCTCAAGGGTCCAAGTTAGTTGAGACTGCTGATCCTCCTATAGGTTCTCTCTCCTCCTCAGCTTCTTCTAGCTTTTCCCTAATTCAAACACAGTGGTCAGCAGCTGCTGTCCATTGTTTGGGTGCAGATATCTGCATCTGACTTTTTTCACCTGTTTGTTGGGTCTTTCTGAGGGCAGTCATGATAGGTCCCTTTCAGTGAGTGCTCTATAGCCTCAGTAATAGTGTCAGGCCTTGGGACCTCCCATTGAACTGAATCCCACTTTGGGCCTGCCACTGGAGCTTCTTCTCTTCAGGCTCCTCTCCATTTCCATCCCTGCAGTTCTTTCAGACAGGAACAATTATGAGTCAGAGTTTTGACTGTGAGATGGCAATCCCATCCCTCACTTGATGCTCTTTCTTCCTGCTGTAGGTGGGCTCTACAAGTTTCTTCTCACTACTGTAGGGTATTTCATCTAAGGTCCGTCCCTCTGAGTCCTGAGAGTGTCTCACCTTCCAGGTCTCTAGTGCATTGTGGAGGGTCCCCCAACCTCCTACCTACTGAAGTTGCCTGTTTCCATTCTTTCTGTTGGCCCTCAGATCTTCAGTCTTATTTCCCAACCCAATACCAGATCTCGAATCCCCCCCCACACGTTTAACTTTCATTCTTAGGTTCCTCCCTCCATCCCCTTCCCCATGATTGTTTTCTTTTTCCCAAGTGGGAACCAGGCATCTTCACTTGGGCCCTTCAGGTTGTTAACCATTTTTAATTCTGTGGACTGTTTCTTGGGTATTCTGTACTTTTTTTTTTTTTTTTTTGGAGGGGGTGCTAATATCCACTTATTAGTGAGTACATACCATGCATGTACTTTTGGGCCTGAGTTACCTCACTCAAGATGATATTCTCTAGTTCCATCCATTTGCCTGCAAAACTCAGGATGTCCTCATTCTTAATAGTTGAGCAGTACTCCATTGTGTAAATGTACCACATTTTCTGTATCCATTATTCTGTTGTGGGACATCTGGGTTGTTTCTAGCTGCTGGCTATCACAAACAAGGCCACTATGAACATAGTGGAACACATGCCCTGTGGCATGGTGGGGCATCATTTGGGTACATTCCCAAGACTAGCATTGCTGGTTTTTCAGGTAGATCTATTTCCAATTTTCTGTGGAACCTCTAGATTGATTTCCAGAGTGGTTGTACCAGTTTGCATGAAGATATTTTCATGTATGATAGTGTTTGGGGATAAGCTTCAATAATAACAACTACATTAATGGAGGCAAATATTAATAAAATTATGGGTTTTCATTCTAATATCAGGTATGCTCCAGTTATCATTTTATATTTTATTATGCATATTATATAAACTTCATAAAAATCAAATATTTGTCCTTAATCAATATAAATCACTAAATTATATTTTAAAATGTAATCTGTATTATATATAATATCCATTGTACATACTAAAATTTAGGGTCATTGTAGGATTCCCTACAATAATTGATCTACAATATCAACTATAAACCTAAGACTAAGGGGACATTTTTGAAAATGGGATAGTAAGATATATTTAGATTTATCTATTTATATTTATTCTTGAAAATTCAACAAATTGGGGGTATTTTTCTCTTACCACTTATATCTTTTAAGAATGAAATGTTTATCACCCAGATTTTTTTAAAAATTAAATTTTGAAATTTAAAACTCAACTTTTAAAATATTAACTTAAAAGCATATAAATAACTTTAAAATTAAAATAATTAGACACTCTTCCTTGTGCAAAATGTATTTTATTATTTTATAGTGATATTTGAAACAAAGGTGAGTATGAACTATAGCTTTCTTACAAAAAAATACTAATTTGTCAGATCACTAATAAAGCAATTCGCAATTTAAATGTCTGTTTCCATGTTTCCATGGAGCTGCGCAGTGGGTTGGCTTTTTTTTTTTTTTTTTTTTTTTTTTTTTTTTTTTTTTTTTTTTTTTTTTTTTTTTTTTTTTTTTTTTTTTTTTTTTTTTTTTTTTTTTTTTTTTTTTTTTTTTTTTTTTTTTAATGAGACAGGGTTTCTCTGTGTAGCCCTCGCTGTCATGGAACTCACTCTGTAGACCAGACTGGCCTTGAACTCAGAGATCTACCTGCCTCTGCCTCCCAAGTGCTGGGATTAAAGGCGTGCACCACGTGAGTTGGCTTTCTAATGCATGATACAGCCTTGGATCACAAAATTGTCAAAGGCTTTTAAAGTGTAATGTGATCCCAAGTCTGATATAATGTAATAACATCAAAATTATGTCAATTATTTATAAAATTAATAAGAAATAATTATTCTTAACAATTCAGAAATAATATCAGGAATATACTTTGCTGTTTACCATTTCAATTTACATAAAAGATATCCAAGTGTACTATGCTACAAATTTAAAGGCTAATTAGCAGACTAAGAATTGTGTGTTTTTAAATGAAAACTATCTGTTTAGTGTGACCTGAATTGATTCCAAGTGAATATGTTTTTTAGCTTATATATATGCTTATGAGGATATGTGTCTTTCTTTTTTCCATTTGAAATATAATTCATTGTACTGAAGAGAGGAAAGAGAGAGAGAGAGAGAGAGAGAGAGAGAGAGAGAGAGAGAGAGAGAGGGGAGAGAAGAGGGAGGAAGAAAAGAAGAAGTAGGAGAGTGATGGTGGAATCCACAGCCCATCCAACATCCAGCATCCAGCCTGTTTCACACATTTCAAAAGTGGGACTGCCATGACCAGGAAGCAAGAGTAGGTGGGTTGGTGAGCAGGGGGAGGGGAAAAGAGAGGGGATTTTCTTTGGGAGAAACAAGTAAAGGGGGTAACATTTGAAATGTAAATGAAGAAAATATCTAATAAAAACAGTTAAAATGTCTTATTCATGCCAAATCCTATAAAAGAAAATAGAACATTTTACTATTTTTGGCCATTGATATACATCCAGTTATTCCTTTGAATAATAGAGCCTTCTTGTTAAAAACACAATTAGGCATGCGATTTTCAATACTTAAAATGCTAATGTTATAAGAAAAGGAAGAAGTGCATTATACATGTAACCCAGCAGGATACTGGAGTGCTAGAAATTTGGGGTCAGCCTAGAATGCATAATGAACTCTATCTTGTGAAACAGAAAAAGAGAGAAAGGAAGAAAACATTTTGAATTATACAGATCCTTAGTTATTTTTGCCTTAGCAAAAATATATTCTAATACTACAATTTAAACGCACATAATTATTATTTTTTGTTCATTTTCTGTTAAGAGAACACAGAAGAAAAGGAAGCCTTCTGAATTTATAAAATTGTTCTCCATGGTGTTTCTAGGATATGTAGTAATATTTAAACAATTTAAAAATCATTTGATGAGTTATTTTAATGTGACAGCATGTAATGGAAATACTGAAACTGTGTAATTTTAATGTTATGAGGAGACATATATATTAATACATTAGTTGGTCATCATTGGGAAGAGAGGCCCCTTGGTACTGCAATCTTTATATGCCCCAATACAGGGGAACGCCAGGGCCAAGAAGTGGGAGTGGGTGGACAGGGGAGCAGGGAGGGAGGAGGGGCGAGGGGACTTTCGGAATAGCATTTGAAATGTAAATTAAGAAAATATCTAATAAAAAAATTGGAAAAAATACATTGTGCCATATTTAATACACTATTATTAGCTATTTCCCTGCTAATACTTTATTTATATATACAACTAATTAAAATAGTCTTAGTCACGTAAGAGTCAGTCTAATTCTTAATGAGTAATAACTAAATAAAATTATGCACTGTATGGTTTGGTTTGGTTTTTGTGTTGTTGTTGTTTGTTTGTTTGTTTTTTGGTTTCCTTTCTTTTTTTCTGTTTGATTTTAGACTTGGAGTAGATACTGTATAAGGAAAAATCTTTGTGCTTAATTTTGTGAACATTTAGTTAAACACATTAATTGTAAGGATTTATGCAATATTATGGAGGTTAAGGGGAAATAGTATAGATCCAGTGTTTTCCCTCTTATTTGGCTATATTAATCATGACAATGAATCAGAATTTCACATAATTCTATTCCTCATTTTCTTATCGTTACTGGATATTTATTAATGGAATTCTTTGGCATTGCTTATTTCCATGTCTACTATTAAATCCCAGGAATCTGGAATATGGTACCATCTTCTTTATGCCATTGTTCTTTGTTTCCATTGACTTTCAGCCTGTCTCTTTCTCACTTGCCTTCTCTATCTCTTGGACACTGCTACCACTGCACTTCCTTAACCATGTTGTATGATACCATACTCACTTATTGTCCTCATTTCTTTGCATCAAATTTATGGAAGCTTCTGAAGTAGCGCTGCTCTGAGCTCCACAATAACAGTTGTTCTGTGCACCAAGTACTAGATGTTAGGCAAGCATTCTATCACATAGGAGTCATCCCAGCACCTTGAATGCCATTTTTGTTTGATTTTTGAAATATATCTCCTTTGCTAAAAATATTGTAAAGAGACTGCAGAATTTTCCCATATATCTTCTGCTCCCACATATATATTCTCCTCATGACTGCTAATCAACAAGTGTTATAGGAGAATTAGATGTTAAAATAGTCTTAATATAATCTTAAATAATCTTATATAGTTAAAAAACTCTAAAGAGAAAAGATTCTAATCAACTAACATTATTTTCATACTTTGTGGGAACCTATCTCTTGTCATACAAAGAAATTCATAAGCTTACAAACTATTAGATTTCTACACCTTGAGGATTATATCTAATTCTTTTTAAATCTCAGAGATTCTAACATTTAAGATAACTTGAACATAGCCTTTAGAATGTATACAAATTGCCACAGATCTTCTGGCCTTCCTAGGAAATTTAAATTTGGTATTTTTTACAGTAAAATTATTGTTCTTACAATCAATGAATCTATGAAATTATGGGTAATCCTAGGAACAGTAAACAAAATATGATCTCATGTTATTTAAGGAAACTGAGGGTTCTGTTGTTATGTTTATAATACTTGTTTCTATTCTATTATACTGCATATTATGACAGAATAAGTAATAAAGATTTTAACCTATGTGTGAGTCATCAAAACAGTTTGTAATGTTTCAATCAGATTTACTTAGAGTAGATGAAGGGAATCATATTACTTGGCAAAAATACTTTAGTCAGCACATATTGTGCTGTGCTGATATTTGGTCAATGGTTCACAAGCACAAGTCTATGCTTGATAAAATATGTCACTTAATATATTTCAATGTCACTCCACAAGAGCCAGCCTGTGTAAGAGTTTCCCCTCTGTCGTGATAGATTCATTTAAGTATCAGGCTATCTTAGTTTTTTTTTAACCTTGTTGATGTAAAATCAGGCACCATAAGCTTACTGGGACACTCCTTTCTTTCTTCTGAAACAATCTGGAGTAAAAATTACAAATTTCTCTGTGTTTTAAAAATTTAATGCCACTTTGCTTTAACTAAACATCTATTATTTCCTAAGTAGCATCCTGAAGGTGATACTTACAAATTTAAAATTGACTAAGGCAAACACAACCTGATTATTTTACTTTCAGTTAAATTCCTCAGTAATTTGTACTGAAACAACTATTTAATGCATAAACCAGAAAAAACAATTTGAAAAATATTTTAATCTATTGTCCATTACACTGAATTACTTTAATGTATATGTTAGAGGATATGGAATGAATATGAAAAAATAATTCAGTGTCAAGTAAAGCTAAATACAAATAACAGATATCAATAATATCATCACTATTACATGTTTTAAAAAGAAATAATAAACTTTTCAGGTACTGATGCTTTCACCAACTACAAAAATATCAGCAACGAACTGGTATTTTCCTTATGGATATAGAATTACTATTTCAAAAATAGGAACTTATTTATACTTGTGGAAGGAAGACAAGAATGACTGGTAGGTGAGGAGGAAAATAGAAAAGCAGATAACTAATTCTTGGAATGCCTTCAGGAAAAACAAATGAGAAGACATATATCCAATAGGAACTATATCAGAAAATTCTTTTGCTGCAAGAGAATATAGTCTTTGTTTCTTTCTATTGATTACACTTTTGCCTCCTGTTAGAAGGGACACATGTTCACAGAGATGGTTCATGAGGTACTCGCCCCATTCGAAGATTAAATTCTAGAGAGCTTTCAAACCAGGGAAGAGAGTATTTTCTTAAAAAGGTCAATGAAAGGAGAAGAAAAGTAATTTGTTTTAACCAAGCTTCAGAGCCTCCAGATATAGACAAGGGAAGATGGACTCCCAAGGCTCATTTTGCAAACAGGGTTTCTTTCATGAAAGTCACAGTTTGCAATGCGAGAATTCTGGAAATGAAAATATTTTCATATGTAATGTATTTCCACTGTAATGATTGTAAGACTGCTTTAAAGGTTCCTACAGTATTAAGAAAATAATAATCTTGGAAGGTAGGATAGAATGTTCCTCTTAAAATAAGTTTCAGATGCTTCTCTTGCAATATCTTGGCTGTTTAACTTTAAAAAGATAGGAGATAAAGATAATTTATCCAATGAAAGTTTTAAAGAAAATTTGTAGTCATCTACTACTTCTGCCTCTTACAAAGTAATGTCAGTTCTGCAATATTTCCTAAGTCTATGGAGAAGAAAGTGTGATAGAAGTGTCTGATTTAGGACTGAGAATTACTCAATCACTTACTTTTTCTACAATGACCCATTTGGTATACCTTCATTTTCTATATGTGTTATGTAAACACATATTTTTATATAAAAATAAGATGAAGGTGTAGAGATGCACTTGTATACCAACAACAGGATAAGACTTTTTTTTTTTTTCAACCTTTATTAGATATTTTCTTCATTTACATTTCAAGTGTTATCCAGAAAGTTCCCTATATCCTCCCCCCTCCCGGCCCTGCTACCCTACCACCCGCTCCCACCCGCTCCCACCCCCTGGCCCCGGCGTTCCCCTGTATTGGGGCAAATAAAGTCTGCATAACCAAGGGGCCTCTCTTCCCACTGATGGCCAACTAGGCCATCCTCTTCTATATATGCAGCTAGAGACACGAGCCCAGGGGGTACTAGTTAGTTCATGGTTATTCTTCCACCTATAGGGTTGAAGACCCCTTTAGCTNTTCTTTGTTTAACTCTGTGCCCCACTTTTTAATGGGGATATTTGATTTTCTGGTGTCCACCTTCTTGAGTTCTTTATATATATTGGATATCAGTCCCCTATCTGATTTAGGATTGGTGAAGATCCTTTCCCAGTCCGTTGGTGGCCCTTTTGTCCTGTTGACAATATCTTTTGTCTTACAGAAGCTTTGCAACTTTAGAACTTTTAATACTATATTCACTTGCAGAAGAATTGTAGTAGATTACCCCCTAAGGCCTACTCTCAGCCTACAAGTCTACTGACAAGTCTACTCTCAGCCTCCTGAGAAAGCATGGCAAGTTCTGCTGTGTATAGTAGGCATTAATTGAATCAGGGAGTGATTGATTTTATATATAACATCCAGACCACATCAGTGCATATATTGTAAGCCATTGTTATTACTGACAATATTCAACACTAGGTAAAGCTGATGATTGCTTTTCTCCTCTGGTTATAGGAATAGCACTTCCCAGTAGTAGGAAAGTCATTCAGTATGGATGAAGCTACCAGACCAGTATCAGCTTGATGTCATCATGTTCTAAGATATCTACATGATATCTGCAGCAATATGACTTTTTCATCAAGTTCTGGAAGGGGGAAGTGTAAATGAATGAATGCTTTTCTCCCAAGTTGCTTTTAAGCATAGTGTTTCATCAGTAACAGTAACTAGGGTGATTGGGCATCAGGATAGTGGGTGTATTGCTGGGACAAACCTGACCATGTGTTTTGAGGAATATTGTCAAGGGACTTTGGAACTTTGGACAAGAATAAACGTTCAGTGCTCAGATCTTAGTGGGTTATTGTGAAAAGATAGATTTAGAAGATAGTGTAGAAGTTAATACTTTTGAGAGCAATGTGTGTTTTGAAGGCCTGGCTTATGAAATGTCAGACTTAAGCTAACAGACTCTATCAGGGTCATTTACTATTTTGAATTAAATTTCTGTGGTTATGGCTAGCTGGTGCTGAATAATCACTTGTGATTAACTTTGTTCTCCTTGGATAATCAATTCTGTTCAGCTAGAGCTGAGAAATTAGGAGTGAATAAGAAGAGACCTGTCAAAAATATACAATGGAAAAAAGAAGCATCTTTTATAAATGCTGCTAGTCTAACTGGCTCTCTGTATGTAGAAGAATGGAAATAGACCCATATTTGTCACTTTGTACAAAGCACAAGTCCAAGTAGATCAAGGACCTCAACATAAAACCAGATAGACTGAATCTAATAAAATAGAAAGTTGGAAAGATCCTAGAACTTCTTGGCACAGGGGAAAATTTCCTAAACAGAACAACAAAGGCTCACACTCTAAGATCAAGAATTGATAAATGGAATTTCATAAATTCATTGTCTTTAATAGCTGAGTAGTACTCCATTGTATAAATGTACCACATTTTCTGTATCCATTCCTCTGTTGAGGGACATCTGGGTTCTTTCCAGCTTCTGGCTATTATAAATAAGGCTGCTATGAACATGGTGGAGCATGTGTCCTTATTACCAGTTGGAAAATCTGGATATATTCCCAGGAGAGGTATTGTGGGATCCTCTGATAGTACTATGTCCAATTTTCTGAGGAAGCTCCAGACTGATTTCCAGAATGGTTGTACCAGCTTGCAACTGGATCTGGAGGGTATCATACTGAGTGATGTAACCCAATCACAAAATAACTCACATGATATGCACTCACTGATAAGTGGATATTAGCCCAGAAAATTAGAATACCCAAGATACAATTTGCAAAACACATGAAACTCAAGAAGAACGAAGACCAAAATGTGGACACTTTGCCCCTTCTTAGAATTGGGAACAAAACACCCATGGAAGGAGTTACAGAGACAAAGTTTGGAGCTGAGACAAAAGGATGGACCATCCAGAGACTGCCGCACCCGGGTGTCCATCCCATAATCAGCCACCAAATGCAGACACTATTGCATACACCAGCAAGATTTTGCGGAAAGGACACTGATATAGCTGTCTCTTGTGAGGCTGTGCCAGTGCCTGGCAAACTCAGAAGTAGATGTTTACAGTCAGCTATTAGATGGAACACAGGGCCCCCAATGGAGGAGTTAGAGAAAGCACCAAAGGAGCTAAAGGGGTCTGCAACCCTATAGGTGGAACAACAATATGAACTCACTAGTACCCCCAGAACTCGTGTCTCTAGCCACATATGTAGCAGAAGATAGCCTAGTGGGCTATCATTGGGAAGAGAGGCTCCTAGGTCTTGCAGAATGTACCAGAGACCTGGGATTTGAGAGACCTTCAGGAATCAAAGGTGAGGATCTTAGATGACCTACAGTGGGGAGAGGGATCTTGTAGATCCCATCTCCAGCAGAAAACCAAAGCATCAAGTGAGCGAAGGGATTGCCATCCCATAGTCAAAACTCTAGGCTAGGCAGTGGTGGGGCACGCCTTTAATCCTAGCACTTGAGAGGCAGAGGCATGCAGATTTCTGAGTTCGAGGCCAGCCTGGTCTACAAAGTAAGTTCCATGACAGCCAGGACTACACAGAGAAATCCTGTCTCAAAAGTAAAATAAAATAAAATAATAAAAATAAAACAAAAATATCACCTCTGACCCATAATTGTTCCTGTCTGAAAGAACTGCAGGGATGAAAATGGAGAAGAGCCTAAGAAAAAGAAAGTCCAGTGACAGGCCCAAAGTGGGATCCAGCTCTAGGGGAGGTCCCAAGGCCTGGCACTATTACTACAGCTAGGGATTCTCACAAAAAGGAACCTATCATGACTACTTTCGAAAAGACCCAACAAGCAGCTGAAAGAGTCAGATACAGATATTTGCACCCAACCAATGGACAGAAGCAGCCGACTTCTGTGGTTGAATTAGGGAAAAGCTGGAAGAAGCTGAGGAGGCATGAGACCCTGTAGGAGGATCCGCAGTCTCAATTAACCTGAATCCCTGAGATCTCTCAGACTCTGGACCACCAACAGGCAGCATACACTACTGGATATGAGGCCCGCAACACATATAAAGCAGAGGGCTGCTGGGTCTGGGTTCAGTCAGAGAAGATGCAACTAACCCCTGAGAAACTAGAGGACCCTAGGAGTTTAGAGGTCTGCTGGGGTGGGGGATTGGGATATCCTAGTGGTGACAGAGGGCTGGGGAAGATGTATGGGATTTGGAACAGTCGGAGTGTAAATCTGCAATGTAATAAATAAGTAAATAAATAAATAAACAAACAAATAAATATTTTTTAAAAGATACAAGCACCACTGGGGTGAAATTTGAGAAGTGTTTCCTGAGTGTTGGCACATAGAAGCTTTGTTCCAGAGGTAGCCAAGGTATTGCTTTGTGTTGGCAGCTGTCAGGTGGTACTGATTTTGAAGGTATGAGCAGGTCATGGAGAATACATGACATTTGGCACTGTGTTGCGGGGCTGGAGTCCCTGAAAAGAGTTCAGGTGAGGCTATTGTTGAAAGTGCAGGCCGGGCAGTGGTGGCACGCTACTTTAATCCCTGCACTTGGGAGGCAGAGGCAGGCGGATTTCTGAGTTCGAGGCCAGCCTGGTCTACAAAGTGAGTTCCAGGACAACCAGGGCTATACAGAGAAACCCTGCCCATGCTTCCCCCCCCCAAAAAAAAGGAAAAGAAAAGAAAAGAAAGTGCAGCCCAGTTGAATCAGAAGACTCCAGCAGTTTTGGAGATGCCAATGCCATGACTACCACCAAGATAGCAGCAGCAATGGAGTAGAGACAGCTAGAGCCTACAAGACAAGCTATGTGTGCTTACAGAAGCCCATAGTTGAAAGACTCCAAACTTTCAAAAGAGATTTTTGGTTCTTTCAAGATTGGATATTCTCAAGAGATTGAACTTTTAATGCTCTAATTAAAAAAAAATGGGAGCTTTAAAATTAGGAATATTTTATATTGTGATATTTCTATTAGAGTGAGGTCTTGTGGATGAATAATAAAAGGAAAGTTGTGGCATAATAGTGATGAGAATGTATGTCAGGCTGACAAAGGGTCCATTGTACTTTCGAGTTTTATGTCAGTTTGACCCAGGCTAGAGTCATCAGAGAGGAGCAAGCTTCAATTGAGACTCTGTCTAAATATGGCTAAGATGTAGGCAAACATATAGAGCATTTTTGCAATTAGTGATTGTTGGATAAGGTACCATTTCATTGTGGTTAGGGCCAATTCTGGGCTGATTGTTCTGGCTTCTATAAACAAACAAACAAAAAAACATTTGAGAAAGCCATTGGAGACAAGCTAGTAACCACTATCCTTTCATGGGCTCTGCTAGCTCCAGCCCTCCAGGTTTTGGTCCGTTTGAGTTTCTGTCTCGTCTTCCTTCAGTGATGAACTCTGATGTGGCACTATAAGCCTAATAAATAATTTTTCCTAAATTACTTTTTGGTCATAGTGTTTAATCACAGCAGTGTGTGTGTGAGTGTGTGTGTGTGTGTGTATGTTGAAATGTGTGTGTATGTATATATATATATATATATATATATATATATATATATATATATATACTATAATGTATATATAATTGGAATATTAGTCGCTATAACTCAAATATGAAATCAACCAAGCCAAACTCCAGTGTATGGAACAATTAAAGAGGTGTACTTACACACAAAACAGTCAGTATATATTAAAAAATGAATTTCTGTATTTTAAGTATACATATAAGCAATATATAGAAAGATGATATTCATATATTTATAGCCATTTATACAAACCAGTAAATGGAGGACACATAAAGTAAGAAATAAGGGACAAGATGAGCAAATAGAAATTAGTAAGAATTTTAAGCACTAAGAAGATATTGGAAGGATTGTCAAAGGTCAGAGCAGAGGTTAGAGGTAGGTATACATGTATGCAAAGTCACAAGAATCTCCATTAAATTTCTCAGCTAATGAATTTTGATATAATAACATTGTGACAAAGAAAAAAAATAATAAATCATGACAACATTTCAGACAGGATTTTAAGAGATCTCATATTTTTCATCACTTTCCTTTACATTCTTGTAATGTTACTGATATTGTTCAGAAATTTTGTGTTGTTGATTTCACAACACAGTGAAAGTTGTGAACTCTGTACACAAGTTACCACATTTGCAAATGAGAAATCTGAAGTACAGAATGCTTATGTAATAATGTACAGTGATATTAAACCAATAACATATGGAGCCTAAATTACACAATAGCTGTTTAGTACCAGAGTTTACATAATGAATACACTATGACTTCCCTCAACAAGAAACATTTAGATTGACCTATTTAGAATTTTTTCCATTAACAAAACATCATTAAACATCTTCCTATTGAATAAACACATCATATGAATAAGTTCCTCATTCCCTTCTGCATTTCTCATGTACAGAGTCATTGATAAGCATAGAGTACAAATTGGTTAATAATAAATTGAAGTGATTTGTTGAGCAGTAATACCATAGGTCAGATGGAAATTTTTCTTTTATTTTTGAAAAATTTTGTACCACTCTTGCTAGATGAAGAGATGTGTGATAGTTGGCAAGGTAAAAAATAGTCTAGCAGAAGTTAGCCAAGTATGTACTATGAGACATATTCTTGAATGCATCTTTTTATTAACCTATTTCTGAAAAATATTAATTTCATGTGTCTTCTTGTAATGTTACTGATATTTTTCAGAAAGTTTATTTTATTTACTTTTTACACGAATTAACCAGTTTATTGCATGGTATATATGTCTCAAATGATAATCCTTCCCCTGGTCTTTCAATTAATTCTGATGACAAACCTGATGGTTATAATAGAATTATTCTTACAAGACCTGGCTATGCCAGCAGGATTTTCCTGCAGGAACCACAATGTCAGCAGCCTAATGTCCTTTCATATGAGCCTTAATTTTTTTATATATATAGAAGTTTACACAGTAGTTTCAAGTATGCTTGTTCCACTGACTGATTTCAATTTCCATCATCATTTCCAGGGGGCAGCATTAACTGTTCAAGTACTTACCACAAGACTATTCAATTTTTCCCTATCTATTCAATATAGTACTTGAAACTCCAGCTAGAGACATAAGAAAACTAAATCAGATCAGGGAGATACAAACATGAAAGGAGAAAATCAAAGTATCACTATTTGCAAATGATATGATAATATGCATAAATGACCCCTAAGTTCCTTCAGAAAAATGTCTGGATATACACTTAATTAAAAATTAAGAAGAAATCAGTAGCCTTACTCTATAGAAATAAACTGAAAAAGAAACCATGAAAACAACACAGTTCACAATATTCACAAACTATATGAAATAAATTGGACAACCTTAACCAAGCAAGTGAAAGATTTATACGAAAGTAACTTCAAGTATTTGAAGAAAGAAGATGAGATGTCAGAAGACTGGACAATCTCCCATGCTCATGGGTCAGTAAAATTAACAAAGTAAAACTGTCCATCTTACCAAGAACAATCTGCATATTCAATACAATCCTAATCAAAATTTCATCACAATTCTTACTGACCTTGAAAGGACAATACTCAGCTTTATATGGAAAAACAAAGCATAACATAACAAAACAAAACAAACACAGGATAGCTAAAACGACCTTGTATAATAAAAGAACTTCTGGAGGTATGAGTGTCCCTTATTTCAATCTGTACTACAGAGTGATAGTAATAAAACCACCATGTTACTGGCATAAAAACAAACATATTGGTCAATGGAATTGAAGTGAATTCACACGTATAAATCCAAACAACCATGGACACCCAATTTTTATTAATAAACCAGAAAAATGTAATGGAACAAAGAAAACATCTTCAACTAATAATGCTGATCTAACTGGATGTCAGCATATAAAATAATACAAAGAAATATGTATCTACCACACTGCACAAGACTCCAATCCAAGTGAATCAAGATTTCAACATAAAACCAGATACACTGAATATGACAGAAGAGAATGTGGAAATACCCATCAATGCATTGGCACAGTAATTTCCCAAACAGAACACCAAAAGTGCAAGCACTGAGAGGGGCAAATAATAAATGGGACCTCATAAAACTGACAAATTTCTGTAAGGCAAGGGATACTGTCAATAGGACAAAAATATACTTAATCATATGTTGTGCAACAAGGAATAAAGTCATATAAAATAATAAAAGTGACTCAATTTTTTTTAATGTTTGGTAAATTGACATAAAAAGAACTATTTTTGTCGATGTCAGATCAAAATGAAATTCCATTTCCCCCAATTCTGGCAGACTGTTAAGACTCACCTGACTTGATCTTTTCTTCCTTTTCATAGTTAAATATAATGTTAGAATTGGACTGATTTCTATATTGTTTCTTGTGGTATTTTTGCTCTCACTAAACATGTCCTCAACTAATAATGAACTTTTTTGTTGGTTGGTTGGTTGGTTGGTTTGGTCTGGTTTTTGTGTTCTTTCTCTATAACCTTGTAATTTACTCATTGTGAATTCTTTCATGGTACATTATGGGAGCTTTCTTGAGTATAAACCAATAACATATACCTTTCCCAGGATGATAAGAATATCTGAGAAATTCTACTTTTGTAATAACTTGACACACACACACACACACACACAGAGAGAGAGAGAGAGAGAGAGAGAGAGAGAGAGAGAGAGAGAGAGAGCATATTTACAATAAAAACACCTCCTTAACCATTCCGTAGAGTAGTCCTATAATGAGCTCATACATCTGATGCCAAAACACTTGGGTGAGGATTTAATGAACCTCTTTCAAGGGACCCAGCCTGTCCTAACTGAACCAAAGTTAATTTGACTCTCCTAAGGTATAAATCATTTGTTTCTATTACCTTCTGTTAACCACCCTGTTCAACTCCAAACTCTAGAGTCTGCCTTCACCTATCTTCATGTAGTATCATTCATTCCACAGCTGCATGCTGTGTCTCTGTTAGCTCCTGGAGACTACTACTATGACAAAATTCACACTGGTGTTCTCAGAAGTTTCTCTCACCCTACAGTTTCCCAATCACCTGGAAAGGAATGAAGGAATGTCTCTTTGTGATTTGAGACATTTCTCTCTGACAACTCTCTTAGTCTACTTGGGCATGCTCTAGATTGAAATTCTTGTGTCCAGGACACTAACTCTTTTCTCTCAGCTCCTCTGTCGAAGTCATTAAAATCCTGTGCTGGCAGAGAATCTATGATTCTTTCCTTAAGCCTCTCCTACCATCTCTTCCTTTCTGCTTACTCTATATTTGACTGGCTCCAGTCTCTCTATGGGCTCTTTCCTTGCCATGATCTCTTCCCATTCTGAATACCCCATCTGTCATATTTAATTCCTTTTCCTCTCATGAATCAGAGGATTCATTAAATTTGGATGTCTTACTGCAAACAGCTTGGCCTTAGCAAAGATCAATAAATGGCTAAATATAGCACTCTAGATTTCCAGATTCTCGGAGATAGTAACAACTTCTGCCACTGCACAAACACGTGATACACAAAATCTCCTATTTTTAAATTTCCTTGGCTTCATACTCTCAAAAATCCCTTCTCTCCAAGCCTTGATTGCTCTGCTTGCTCACCTCTCCCTCTGATTGCTGAATTCAATTTTAACAGAGATGCAAGTGTCTTTTCAGTAAGGATAACATTAAAAATTGCTTTGTGCTGTTCTACTCTATTAAAAAGCTGTCTATGGAGTGATATAATGGACCTTTCTCTCCAGACCCCAGCATGATCTTTTAAAGCTTTCCTCTAAAACCTGTCCTGCATCAGGCAATACATCAGATTCTATAACAGGAAAGGGATAGCAAAAAGCAAATAGAAAGAAAAGACACTGCCTACTTTAAAACTGCTCAAAGTAAACTATTCACAACAGGCATTACTTCTGCCTTTTTCAGAAAACCGCTTTCTGGCTCTATAACACTCTTTAAATATTCCTTTCTCCCTCTCCATTTCTCCATCTCTCTGCTCTGGATGATTCCAGGTGTCTCACCCTGCTGTATCAACTCTCTGCAGCACTAGGTACATCCTCTCCCACTGTAGCCAGACAAGGCAGTCCGTATGGGGACTGGATTTCACAGTCAAGCTAAAACTTTAGGGATAGCCCTTGTGCCAGCTGTTGGGGGAGTCCCATGGAGTCTATGCTGCACTTCTGCAATCTATGTGCCTGGAGGTTCGGTGCAGCTCATGTATGTTCTTTGATTGGTGTCTTAGTCTCAGATCTCCCAGGGGTCCATGTTAGTTAATTCTGTTGGTCTTCCTGTGGAGTTCCTATCCCCTTCAGGGCCTACAATCCTTCCCTAACCCTTCCATAAGAGTCTCCTGTTCGACTAGCCTTCTTTCCTGCCTATCCCCACACCTAATTCTTACCCAATATTCCCTTCCCCATTTCCTATTATAACCAGTTCCCTTCCCCACTCTGCATCCTATGACTATTTCATCCCCTACCCCTTCTATGTGAGATTCAAGTGTCCCCCTGCACCTTCCTTCTTGTTTAACTTCTTGGGTCTGTGGCATATAACATGGAGTCCTGTCATTGATGGCTAATATGCACTTGTAGTGGCTATTCCTGGTTGTCAACTTGACTATATCTGGAATGAACTACAATCCAGAATTGGAAGGCTCACCAGTGAGCCTAATCCGGAGGCTGGGAGATAGAAGTTTCTGACCTGGATCTTGGTATGGAGATCTTGAGACATAGTGGCTATGGATTCCATAGTGGCACACACCTTTAATCTGGGCTACACTTTCTGCTGGAGACCATAAGGACATTGGAAGAGGGGTCTCTCTCTCTCTCTCTCTCTCTCTCTCTCTCTCCTTTGCCTGCTTGCTGTGTGGGACTGAGCAACTGCTAGATCCTTGGACTTCCATTCACAGCTGCTACTGACCATTGTTGGGAATTGGACTGCAGACTGTAAGTCATCAATAAATTCCTTTACTGTATAGAGACTACCCATAAATTCTGTGACTCTAGAGATCCCTGACTAATACAGCACTCATCAGTGATTACATATTATGCATATCCTTTTGGGTCTGACTTATCTCAGGATGATATTTTCTAGTTCCATCTGTTAAAGATGGATGCTCCATCATATTACTAGGACAGGTGGACAGGTGCTCCACTCTGATCATAGCAGTTTACCCAGAAGACTAATTTCTCCTTTGTTAGCAATTGTCAATTTCAGATAGCTTTCTGGTTTCTGAAGGGGGCTTATATACACTTCCCCACTCAGTGTGGGTCTTATTTAGCTTAGATCTATGCAGGCCTGTGCATGGTATCTTTGAGTTTAAATGTGCACCAATCCTGCTCTATTTAGAAAGTCTTGTTTCCTTAGTGTCATTTATCCCTCTGCCTTTTACAATGTTTTTGTCTTCTCTTGTACAATGTTTCCTGAGTACTGAGGGAAGAGACTGAGTGTTATAATGTCTCTCTATATATACATACCAGCTGGTTGTGAGTCTCTGTGTTTCTTTCCATCACTATAGAAATATGGTATTCTAAAACTACCCTCATGATGACTGAACAAGACATTGATCTATGAATTTGGCAGGATGTTATAAGAAGCTCCAATACCACCGTGTGTGAACATCCTAAACAAGTTCCTACAATATTCTTCAGTAGAATATCGATCTAAGGTGATTCTATTGTCATCATAAACCAAAAAGGAATTCAGACACCAATACCCAGAGGGACGACAGTACCTAACAGTCGGTTATAATAGGTGTTTCCATCACATCCGTCTCTGTAACTTTGCCAAACCTTCGGCTGTGAGTACATGGTGAAAGTCCACATTGGACCTGCTATCAGGAGGAAGATCAACTTTATTTAGGGTGATTCAACACTTATAAAGTTCCGTGGACTGAGGGTAGGGACATCTAGGTTGGGCAAATGTCATTGGCTTGGGGCTTAGAGTACCTAGAGTATTTCATTAGCATGGGTAAGCATTTAAGGAATCTCAGGTATTAGCTGAACAGGGTTTTATGAGGAGAAAGGGAATTGACCTTATAATCTAATGGAGGCTATGTGACTCTCCTCTGGTAGATGGATATGTGTGTGATTAGAATTCCCCAGACAAGGTCAGGAAGGGAGAAGCTCTGATAACAAAGGGAGCCTCCCATATTGCATTGGGCCCAGAGGTTATCCAGTCATGGTGGACTTTCAACCTTATTTAGCTGAGTTTTCCCACACATGGTATATCTGATCTCTCTCAGCTTCTTGAACAGCAGAACAGTGTCAGGAATGGGTTCTATCTCATGAAGTGGGCCTTAAATCCAACCAGGTAGCAATTAGTTAATCCTATAACTTTTGAGTCACTGATGCACCAGAATATCATGTGAGGCACACTTATTTTTAAATTCTTATTTTTTTATCTGACATTCAAAATGTTCTAGTTATTTCTACTCTCTGTATTAATAAGATTCATCAATAATGTTCACATTGAGTGTATATGACTTCTCCATGTTTTTGCTGGTTTGTTTTGTCCCAGAATATTCTTGATTAAATTGGTTAACTAGTTGCTATTTATAAATATTCACTGAAAGATAGTCAAAGAAATCTATGAAGAGTCAAACATCACATTTTTTTAATCTTCTAATTACCTAGAACATGGGTGATAAGAAAAGTAGGAAGACTGATATACAGACAAAAAGGAAACAAAAAGTATGACAGGAAAGATGAAAGATAGATTGCATGCTGAAATGTCTTTTTGTTCAAACATATGAATAAAATTTACAAAATTATAAGTCAAAAATGCTTTCCAGCTTATAGCCCATTTGAAACAATATTTATACATTTTTTTGTCTTTTTTACTTAGTATGAAAGAAAAAAGGATAGAATCATTTAAGTATATCAGATAGACTGTGGGTATATGTCAATCACTCAGGCAACTTATTTAGATTGTCTTGCAGTCAAACACTTATAGAGTATGGAGCTGCATTACAGAGCAATGCAATTACCATTCTCTGATTGGTCATATTCCTGGCAGCGCTGCAGACGAAAAAGATGAATGTTATTACTGAAACAAAGCATCTAATAAAACATTCTTGAGATATTTTCCTTCAAACCAACAAATGATTTACAGATATTTTCTACTCGAGTCTTTCTACGAAAGGGTCATTAATCTCTGCTATACTTATTGAAATCCAAGGATGTTTTTCTTGTAAGAACAACATTGTTTTGCATTTTAGCTCAGGGGTACAGGCTGTGGTGTGTTGATTTTCTTTCACCTAATTAAGTTTTTCCATTTACTTTCCTAAGTTATTTTCACCAGCATTTGTTTCAGAAAACATTATCGTAGAGAAAAAATGAACACACTAGAATTAGAATGGTCTACTGTCCATTGTATTTGGAACACACTGGTATAGACCAGAGCATATATGTCTGAATCAGAACAAAATGATCAATGATATTTTTAATTAAAAAGTAGTACATAATTCAGTAGGTTTTTTGGAATATTAGTATGTTCTGAATGAGACTGTATTCCATCATGAACCTAATTAAAACCTGAAGAGAAGGAAGCTCCAAATTATTTCACAGTGCATTGTGAATTCTGTTAAAAATCAAGTATTTATAAAGAGGTACACACATACTCATGAATCTTGCTATTTAACTGATAACAGGAACTTTCCACAACTATAACTGATTTATGATCAAATTAGGAAGACAATGTCTTACATTCTAATTTTTCTTTTCTAATTAAAAATAATGCTAATTGTAAGAATTCAGACAAGTCAGGCTAACAAGTCATATTTTTTTTAAATTTTTAAAAATGATCTAACATTTTTTTTCAACTTTTATTAGATATTTTCTTCATTTACATTTCAAGTGTTATCCAGAAAGTTCCCTATATCCTCCCCCCTCCCGGCCCTGTTACCCTACCCACCCGCTCCCACCCCCTGGCCCCGGCATTCTCCTGTATTGGGGCATATAAAGTCTGCATAACCAAGGGGCCTCTCTTCCCACTGATGGCCAACTAGGCNGCACTTGAAAAAATGCTCAACATCCTTAATCATCAGGGAAATGCAGATCAAAACAACCCTGAGATTCCACCTCACACCAGTAAGAATGGCTAAGATCAAAAATTCAGGTGACAACAGATGCTGGCGTGGATGTGGAGAAAGGGGAACACTCCTCCATTGTTGGTGGGAATGCAAGCTGGTTCAACCACTCTGGAAAACAAGTCATATTTTTAAAGCTCTGGCTCAGTATAATTTTCTCCCAGAAGTTTATTATTGTAGAATCACATTAAAAATGTGTCAATGTTACAATGGCTTCTGTTGCCTTTTCTACTTTCTAGTGAGTTCTCTTTTCCTAATTTCTACCAAAATATAGATGAGATAATTTTATAATAAATTTATGAATATGAAACACATGATTGATACAGTAGCATGCTTCAGATCTCAGTGAGAGTTTGTTTCTTCTCCAAGGTTTTTGCAGATTTACTATATAGTTAAATACCTTGTCATTACAATGTCTTCTTATTTTCACTTTCCTCAATATAGAGAGGGTATTTGGAAACATGTAATAACTTAGGATTCTTTCATCTTGGAATCCTGACAATGAACCCGTAAGGACTCAAGCAGCCTTATTCTGTATGATCTATATACAGCAGTGAGTTTGAGGACTGTCTAAAGTAACAAATTTACAGTTTCCTTATATTATAGAAAGCAAATAAAGACAGAGCAGAAAATGAGATTTCAATATCAAGTTCAATGATAAATATAGAAAACTATTTTCTGTATCAATTTTAATATGTTAAATACAATATACACCATGGTCCAATTGGTTTCAATCTAAGGATATAAGGATATTGTAATATGCACATCAATAAATATAACAAATTGATATACAATAGACATATATCAACATTCTTTCACTATAGGAACATCAACGAACTAGGAACAGGAGAAAAACTAATATTGGTTATCTATGCAAAGCTTATATCCAAAGTTATAATTAATTTAGAAAATTTCTTCTAAGTTGAGATCAAGACATGGGTATCAGCGCCTCCTATTATTATTTGGTACAGTGATTGAATTGATACTTAGAGCAATAAGTTAAAATTAAATGAGTGATTAAAATCAGAAAGGAAGAACTTAGAGTATCCCTGTTTCCAGATGATACAGGGATACAATCTAAGTTAAAAAATTCTTACATCTGTTAAACACTTTCCTTCTCTAAAAAGATCTCCCTTCTGTTTTCTTGGAGAAACAACTCAGAAAAATAACAAAAACCAATCAATTTTGTGTTTTCACAAGTTTACCTATAGAAGGATTGAAACATATTTCTTGTAATTTTTTTTATTGTTATCATCCTCTAATAGTTTATACATAGATTATTTATGATATGTATATAATGTATAATTATAGAATGGTACAGGCTCATTAAAAACAAAATTCAAACAATTTGAAAACATGTAAAATAGGAAACAAGAGTCTCTATTTTATCAGGTATTTGTAATCCAGTATTGATTTTTTTTTTCATATACAGATGGTTGTGAGCCATCATGTGGTTGTCGAGATTTGAATTCAGGATCTCTGGAAGAGCAGTCAGTGCTCTTAACCACTGAGCCATCTCTCCAGCCCCCTGGGAAGCATTCTTTATACAACATCGATATCAGAAATGACTCAATTATCATGATGATATAGCTCCAGAGTGTAGCCAGATCTCCCAGCACAGAAATCAGCAACAGAATATCCATCACACAAACCATCCCCCAACATAACTATGTAGCCAAATTGTACCCAAACTCACAATCATCTGTATCTGTTTTTCAAATGTTGGCATTGTTGGTGTTTTGCATCACATCTGGCTACAGAAAACTCTTTACCTTGACATATTAGTGGATATACATACACATACACACATATGTGGGTAAAATATTTTATAAAAATAATCACACTTTTACCAATTGCATTGCATTGATATAATTCCTGAAGAGTTACTTTTTATTTTCTGTGTATGTATGTGTACTTATATGTATGTATGTGCTTATGGAGGCCAGAAAAGAATGTCTGATTCCATCTGGGAAAAGAACGGATTTCCAGGCACAGCAAATCTCCAAGAGATCTGGTGAATTACCAGAAGGCTATTAGCTATCATACTGACTGTATGATCTTTTTTTTTTAAGTTTTTTTTTCCAATTTTTATTAGATATTTTCTTCATTTACATTTTAAACGCTATCCCGAAAGTCCCCTATACCCTCCCTCATTCCCCGCCCTGCTCCCCTATCCACCCACTCCCACATCTTGGCCATAGTGTTCCCCTGTACTGGGGCATATAAAGTTTGCATGACCAAGAGGCCTCTCTTCCCAATGATGGTCAAACAGGCCATCTTCGCTACATATGCAGCTAGAGACACGAGCTCTGGGGCATACTGGTTAGTTCATATTGTTCTTCCACCTATAGGGTTGGAGACCTCTTCAGCTCCTTGGGTAATTTCTCTAGCTCCTCCATTAGGGGCTCTGTGTTCCATCTAATAGCTGACTGTGAGCATCCACTTCTGTGTTTGCCAGGCACTGGCATGACTGCCTCACACGAGACAGCTATATCAGGGCCCTTTCAGCAAAATCTTGCTGGTGTATGCAATAGTGTCTGCGTTTGGTGGCTGATTATGGGATGGATCCCGGCTGCAGCAGTCACTGGTTGGTCCATCCTTTTGTCTCAGCTCCACACTTGATCTCTGTAACTCCTTCAATGTGTGCTTTGTTCCTAATTCTAAGGGGAGAAGTGTCTTACTGTATGATCTTTGTATCTCCCAGGTACACACCACACCAAACTGGACTAAGTTTGATGAAGGGGAAGATGAAGAAGATGAGAGACAGTGAAAAATGAGGGAACTGGAGATGGGGAATATATTAACAAAAGCACGAACTATTAGAAAGGAAACCTAAGGGAATCTTAGGCTTCTCAAAAAATAGTTGAGACAG
Source organism: Mus minutoides (assembly GCA_902729485.2). Taxonomy (NCBI): domain Eukaryota; kingdom Metazoa; phylum Chordata; class Mammalia; order Rodentia; family Muridae; genus Mus; species Mus minutoides. Next base: position 35,660 of record LR750753.1, read on the forward strand.
AATGCTTTTCATTATTTTTCTGGGTCTCCATAAAGAAAGTTATACATATGGCATAAGGTGGAAGTGTAGGGAAAGTATATTAGATGAGGGTTTTTTTTTCTTTTAGAATATATCTTCCAGGGAAAGTGATTGGTCCTTCAGATTCTGGAAGTGGTATCTCCTAGCTTAAGAATGTCATAAACTTTTGCCCTATTCCTCTATTGTACAAATTCATACGACAAAGAAAACCTCCAGTTGGCTATTTGAGACTAAAATTGGCTATTGTTCCAAAACTAAATTTTCTGTTATTCTTATGTCAAGATGAAGTAGGTTCTTGAGGGGGTTTCCACCCGTGCTAATAATAGTCAGAGAGTCCATTAGCTAAGAAGAAGTCAATTGAGGCTGGATACTTCCCATTCCTTCTAGTTATTGATTGGGATTTTTTTCAGTTATGTAGGTGTAGAATGGGAGATTGGGAGATAGTTAATTCCCTGAGATAACTAAAAAACTGACTGTCTGCAAGACAAGGAAGTTGGAAACTTAGAGAAAGACAAACTTAAAAAATATTTTTGAAGCAAGCTGACAACTTCCAGCAGGTTGGAAGGATCCCCAGACGGAGAGTCCAGCAGACAGGGCTTTGGGTTTCATATTTTATAAAGCCCCTGGGTTCATCTATTTCCCTTATCATCCTTTTTCTTTTATTATTATTATTATTATTATTATTATTATTATTATTATTATTATTATTATTTTGGTTTTTCGAGACAGGGTTTCTCTGTATAGCCCTGGCTGTCCTGGAACTCACTTTGTAGACCAGGCTGGCCTCGAACTCAGAAATTCTCCTGCCTCTGCCTCCTGGGTGCTGGGATTAAAGGCGTGCCCTTATCATTCTATCCCAAATATTTGTTTCTTGTGGCTTTCCCTTTCTATGGGACTGTTTTAGTTTTCTCTTATGTTTCTCAGGAAAAGAAGCAGCTCTCTTCTTATTTCTTCATTTTCTATTAGGTATTTCTGTGTTTACATTTTAAATGTCATCCCCTTTCCTGGTTTCCCCTCTGAAAACTCCTATCTCCTTTCGCCTTCCCCTGCTCACCAACCTATCCACTCACACTTCCTGGCCTTAGCATTCCCTATACTGGGACATTGAACCTTCACAGGACAAAGGGCCTCTCCTCCCATTGATGACTGTCTAGGCCATTCTCAGCTACATATGCAGATGGAACTGTAAGTCCCACCATGTGTTTTCTTTGGTTGGTGATTTAGTCCCAGGGAGCTCTGGGGGTACTGGTTAGGTCATACTGTTGTTCCTCCTATGAGCTGCAAACTCCTGCAGCTCCTTGGATAATTTCTTTAGCTCCTTCATTGGGGACTCTGTGCTCTGTCCAATGCATGGCTGTGTTCATCAAGCATGCTTCTATTTGTCTATACTCTTGTATCCGTGCCCTTAGGATTTTTTCCTTTTTTGTAATTATTTAGAAATTTGTGGGAAAAAATGGTGGATGACTTAAGTGAAATAACCTTCATATGATCAGTCATTTTCATCCTTTGTGGCCACTAGTTTGTGGCACTGTTTAAGGAAATAGTATAGCCTTGGTGAAGGAAATACCTCAATTTCTTTGAGAGATTATAGATGTACCTCCCTTCCAGTCTCCTTAGATGATATAGGACTGTTTAAATAGTTTACCTAATCTGGTAACTTTGCAAAGTGGTATCTATAGAAGAAATAATCCATTTTGTTTAGATTTTCCAATTTTGTGCAGTATAGGTTTTGAAATAAGACCTACTCAGGAATATATTTTTAATTTACTCAGTGTCTGTGGTTATGTCTCCCTTTTTATTTTTATAATTTTATGTCTCCTTTTTTATTTTGATAATTTGGACATTGCTTCTCTTCCTTTTAGTTAGTTTGGCTAGGGGTTTTTCTATATTGTTGATTTAAAAAAAATCTCTTGGCTTCATTGAATCATTGTATTCTCTTTGTTTCTAATATATTGATTTCATCCCTGAGTTTGATTATTTCCTGCTGTCTACTCTTCTCATGTGTCTTTGCTTCTTTTTGTTCTAGAGCTTTCAGACCTGCTGATGAGTTGCCAGTATTCGATCTCTTCAATTACTTTATGAAGTCACTTACTATTCTGAATTCTTCTCTTAGGAATGCTTTTGTTGTGCATAAGTTTAGTTATGTTATGCCTTCATTTTTATTGAATTCTAAAAAGGTAAAACTTCTTTCTTTATTTCTTCCTTGACTCATTCCTCATTGAGTAGAGAGTTGTTCATTTGACATGAGTTTGTTGACTTCCTGTTGCTTCTGTTGTTGAAGTCCAGCTTTAATCCATCGTGATTTGATAAGATACATAGGGAGTATTTCAATGTTTTTGTATCGGTTGAGATTTATTTTGTAAACATTATATGGTTAGTTTTGAAAAAATGTTCTGTGAGATGCTGAGAGGAAATATTATATTTGGGTGAAAAATTCTGTAGATATGGGTTAGGTCTATTTGACTCATATTTGATACCTTTTCTTGATTCTTTTTTTATTAGATATTTTCTTTATTTTTCCAATTTTTATTAGATATTTTCTTCATTTACATTTCAAATGCTATCCCAAAAGTCCCCTATACCCTCCCCAATCCCCTGCCCTGCTCCCCTAACCACTCACTCCCACTTCTTGGCCCTGGAGTTCCCCTTTACTGGGTCATATAAAGTTTGCAAGACCAAGGGGCCTCTCTTCCCAAGGATGGCCAACTAGGCCATCTTCTGCTACATATGCATCTAGAGACCCTACCCAAGGAGCTGAAAGGGTCTATAACTGTATAGGTGGGACAACAATATGAACTAACCAGTACCCCCAGAGCTCGTGTCTCTAGATACATATGTACCAAGAGAGATTCTTAATGCTTGATAATTCCACTATAGTTTTTTTGTTGTTGTTGTTTTTGTTGTTGTTATTGTTGTTGTTTGTTTGTTTCTGTCTGGGTGACATTTTCATTAGTGAGAATGAAATGTTCAAGTCTTTCATTATTAATGTGTTACGTTCAATGTGTAGTTTAAGATTTAGTGATGTTTCTTTTAAGAAAAAGTAAATTAATTAAAAAAAAACTTTAAAATGCAGGGTGATCTGGGGGGTGTCTGACATCATAGCTCAGGCCAAGGGACAAATATAAAGTTGCCGAATTTTTCCCAGAGAAAGCATTCATTAATTTTCCAGAAGAAACTTTTCCAAGGTAAACTGTGATAATTTACAAAAGGGTAAGAAAAGTGTGGCCAACAGCTATTGACTTCAAATAAAAGACAATTCTTTATTTCCAGTGTAATCTTACCTATTTACAAGTGTGTCTGTGATGTAACTGGGCTTTCCCAGTTATCACTTATTTATTTTTCTGTTTTCTTTTGCACAAATATTTCTGACTGAACAAATTGACTATGTGGTTTATGAATTAATCAATAAATTTATTCTTTTTAACCACAAAAAGAGTGTAGGTGCTCTTGCATTTGGGACACTGATATTCAGAATTGAGATTTTTTTTTTTTTTTGGTAGATTTTTCCATTGATGGGTATGAAATGTCCTTCCACATATCTTTTGATTAATTTTTTATTGAAAGATTATTTTATTAGGTATAAAAAAGGCTACTATAGCTTTTTTCTTGGATCCACTTGGTTGGAAAATGTTTTTCTATCCCCTTAGTCTGAGGTAATGTCCATGCATGATGTTGAGATGTATTTCTTGTATACAGCAGAAAGATGGATCCTATTTCTGTATCCATAATGTTAGTCTGTCTCTTTTTATTGGAGAATTGAGTTGAATGATGTTGAGAAATATTAAAGATCAATGAATCCTAATTTCTGTTATTTTGATATTGGTAATGTTAGGGGTGTGTGTGTGTATGTGTGTGTGTGTTTCCCTTTTATTGTTTTTTGCTTGTGTGGAATTACTAATTGTGTTTTCTTAGGTGTAGTTAACTTTCTTGGGCTTTAGTTTTTCTTCTATTATTGTCTGTATAGTGAGATTGTTGATAGTGTTTAAATTTTGTTTTATTGCGGAAAATCTTGTTTACTCCATCTCCAGTAAGTAAAAGTTTTTGCTGGGTATATTAGTGTCAGCTGATATCTGTGGGCTCTGAAAGACTGACTGTAAGACATTTAATCAGGCCCATCTGGTTTTAAAGTCTCTGTTTTGATGTGGATGTAATTCTGATAGATATGCCTTTATATGTTGCTTGGCCTTTTCCTCCTGTACCTTTTAACATTCTTTCTTTGTTGTATACATTTAGTGTTTTACTTATTATGCGGTGCAAGGATTTTCTTTTTGATCTAATATATTTGTTGTTCTGGGAGCTTTTTGTAAGTTTATTGCTATCTCTTTCTTTAGGTTAGGAAAATATTCTTCTATCATTTTCCTGAAGATATTTTTAGGCCTTTGCACTGGGAATCTTCTCCTTCTTCTATTCCTATTATTCTTATGATTGGTCTTTTTATAGTGTCCCATATTTCCTGGGTGTTTTGAGTTAGAAACTTTTTAGATTTAACATTTTCTTTGATGGGTGTATCAGTTTCTTCTGTGAGTATCTTTTATGCTGGAGATCCTCTCTTCTATTTCTTGTCTTCTGTTGATGCCTGTGTTAAAATTTTCTGTTCTCTTACCTTTGTTTTCCAACTTCATGATTCCTTCAGCTTGTACTTTTTTTTCCTTCTATTTCCATTTTCGGATCTTGAGTAGTTCTATTTATTTTCTTCACCTTGTTTGATTGTATTTCCTGATTTTTAAAGGGGATTTATTCATTTCCTCTTTAAAAGTCTCTCTCATTTTCATACAATTGGATTTAAAGTCATGTTCTTGTGCTTCCACTGTGTTAACTAATCCAGGGCTTGCTATAGCAGAATAGCTTTGCTCTGTGGGTGCTATATTGTCCTGAATTTTATTGGTTGTGTTCTTATACTGGCCTTTAATCATCTGGGTATTACTGGTGCAAGCAAGTCTCTGGGAATACAGGCCAGAAAGTTGTAAGCCAGAAAATGGAGTTCAGGGGACAATGCATAGTTTGCAGCTCCTGGGTGTGTCCAAGGTAACCAGCCAGGCAAAGTGCTTGGTGTCCTTCCTGGTTGTCCCAGTGTCTGTGAAAGCAGGCAGAGCTTGGGGATAGATAAGGAGCTCATGAGAGTATGTGCAGCTCACTGCTTCTGGTGGTCTAAAGTCTTTATTTCTTAAATTCCTTTTTTTTTTTTTTTGGTTTTTCGAGACAGGGTTTCCTCTTAAATTCCCCATGGCTACAGTATTTTTTTCACAATAGAAAAGTAATTGACTATCAGAATCAAAGCTTGGTTAGTGAGTTTGGTTTAGACAATAAAATAAACAGTTTATTCCTATTTCTACTTTAAAATTCAAATTGAATTTGATAGGAAAATAGAGAAAAGTCAAACTAATAAACAATGCCATGATTGACATTTAAAGGAAACCAGTTGGAAGTGAAAAACTGCAAGACCTTCCCCACTTGAATTTCACACACCAACTGATCAAAACTGAGCATGCTCTAGAAAATCCTCTGATTTAAAAAAAAAAAAAAACCCATGGGAAACTTGGGTGTTATGTAAATGAACTTCAAAGGGTCTTGAGGCTCATTGCCCAGGGCTTTGGAAATGTATCTTTTCCTTCAGCTCACTAGAACACTCTCATTCTTGAAAGCATTTTCACTGCCTTTGTGTATATATCAAACAATCTAACAATGGTCCAATTAATTGTCCTTGTACACAGAACTAGGATATATAAGCAGATGTCTTTTTAACTCAGTTTCCAACAATTACAGACTTGTGTTGGCACTCATTACTCTTTTCTTCTTTAACAAAAACTACCCCAAGAAAGTTTTCTTTTTAAGTTTTGCAAGCAAAATTAAAATGTCAATGGTTTCCACTTGCAGAAAATATGATTCAGTAAAAAGATTTCAACATACATTTTCATTACTGACAGACTGCAGATCTACTTGTTAACATAAATTATTCTACTCTCAGAGATTTTGTTAGCTATCTTTAGGGAAATGAGCTCAACTAATTGCAAAATTATTTTAATCTTATAGAATTGCTTTGTCCCATGGCAAGATATTTTCCTTGGTAGTCTTGAATGCATTCATTTTTTCAAGAAAACCAAGATAGTTTAGAAGGAACATATGGTCAGGAGCCTCTGTTTCAATCCAGAAAGTGATTATAGAAATATATTTATTTAGACATGGATTAGTCTAGAATGGATTAAGCCAATAATCAGCAACCTAAAAATATCAGAAATTTAAATTAGCTCTAAGTCAATGTGCCACAATTATAGTCATCTGAGAGGAGGGGGCCTCAATTGAGAAATTTCCCTCATAAGATTCATGTGTAGTGAATTTTCCTAATTGGTGATTCCAAGGAGAGGACCTAGCCCATTGTGGATGGTGTTATCCCTGGGCCCTATAAGAAAGTAGACAGAGGAATCCATAACATGAAAGCCAGTAAGTAGCACTCATCTATGGCCTCTGCATCATCTCCTACCTCTTTGTTCCTACCTTGTTTGAGTTTCTGTCCTGACTTCCTTTAATGATGGGCTATAATGTGGAAATGTTTGACAAACCATTTTCTTTTCGACTTGTTTTTAGGTCATCGTATTTCACCACAGTATTAGAAACCCTAAGAAGGACACAAATGACATTCAGCCTACATATATAATTGGAATAGAGTGATATAGTAAACATAACAAAGAATAAATTTAATTTAATAACTTCAATAAATTACCCCCTTTGATGGACAGTGTCAAACCCATTAGCACAATGCAGGGCCTTTTTGAAATAATTATTTTTCTCTGGCCTATATTTTTCTTGCAGTGATGGTTGTAAATGGTCTCCCCTCCATTTCTTCAGACCTTTTACCTCTATGCCTGAGCATTCTCAGTTGAGGTGAATTAAAAAATTCACTTAATTATCTTTACACACCATTGCCCAAAAGGAAAGAGTAATAACCAATTACAGGACCTGTTACAAAGACCATCACTGCACAAAATTTCACTTTGTGTCAATCATTTTTTGAGACTTCTCTCATCCTTTATTGGATGCCTTAAAAAGATCAAACAAAAGATCTTCTGATCCCCCTGCCTGGGACCTTCAGTGGTTATAAAACCTTCACCATCTCTCTTCTTTATGAGACAGTAGGGTTTACAAACTTGGCTTGTCTCTTTCCTTGGTACTGGGTTTTTCCTTGTGAAAAGATAAACTACAATATGTCCCAATTATTTAATGTGCCTGTCCTGATGTTTAATATTGCCATGACCAACTCCAATGACCAGGCTGGATCAGAAATAAAACATATCTCTGTCACTCTCCTACAAATTTCAGGAGTCCTTGGACTCAGGACACCTGCTTTCAATGAAAAGACTTTCCACAAGAATAGTATAAAATTCTATTGAGGTTCGATGAACAACTCTTTGATTCCTCTAGTTTTTTGTTTTTTGTTTTTTGTTTTTTGTTTTTTGTTTTTTGTTTTTTCACCCAAACAGCCTGACAGAGCTAACTGAAGCAGTTACTGTTTGTACTAAACTTCATCTATCACACAGATGTCCTTTGATAACATATCTCAAATAGAAGAAGACAGTTATTTGAACTTGAACCTACTGCTTTCTGGTCACAGCAGGTTATTTCTATTTCAGATGCACATTGTTGAATTTAGCAAAATACTTCCACTGAGATAGAAACTAATATTAAGGGCCTATACCAAACCCATCTACCTACATTCCTTCAAAGCCTGACACTTCTCCTAGACCTGAACCTGGCCCATAGAATTCCTTGATTACCCTATGGTTAATCTTTGGTGATTTTCTTTTTAACTGTATTGCTAGCTTTATCTCTAAACTTGTCAAAGTTATTAGAATGCACATAATCTTGCCAATGATGCTGTGGTCTCTGGAAATCCATCACAGCCCTCTGGACATATCCTAGAAGCCTTCCTCATAGAAGTTCTCTCTTTCAGATCAGCCCTTTCTAAACGATGTTACCTCATATCATAAACTTGTTAGAACAGTCATCACTGAGAACAGTTGATATCACTTTCTAAAAAAGAAAGACTAAGGGAGTGAGAAATGAATAGGCAGATAAGAAAATGTTTCATGAGATATGATTTTGAGAAAGCTCTTTCTTTTTTCAAAGGACATGGCATCAAAACAATGGGAAAAGTAGTCCACACAGTATTAAATACTCAATGAGAATAAGCACAGGATATGTGAAATGGGAGGAACTAGGAGTCTTTAAAATACCTAACACTGAGTCCCAACTATTAGACTTATGAACTCCTCAATCAAGGATCCTCCCTTTCCTGATGAGAGCTTTTAACTTAATTAGATAAATCTTTTTACTTATACTTTCTCTAAGTTCTGTTTTCTCCAAACAGTCAATTCTTTGCCAGTTTCATGGAATAAAATTATCTATTACCTGAATATTTGGAGCTACTACAAACTTCTCTGGTTATACAATCTAAGGAGAAATATAAAAGACAAAATGTGCTTGATAAAAAGTTCAGGAAATAAACTAAAGCTAATGAACCACATAATAAGTACTTGTGCTTTGATTCACAAATATTTGCAAAATGACATTCATCCTCAAATTCCTGAATCTCATTGTAAGCATATATCTAGTTTAAATAGAAATGTGTCCAGAAAATATTTAGCCACTGTACTGGCTGGTTTTGACTGTCAACTTGACACAGGCTGGAGTTATCACAGAGAAAGGGGCTTCAGTTGGGAAGTGCCTCCATGAGATCCAGCTGTAAGGCATTTTCTCAATTAGTGTTCAAGGGGGGAAGGCCCTTTGTGGGTGGGACCATCTCTGGGCTGGCAGTCTTGGGTTCTATAAGAGAGCAGGCTGAGCAAGCCAGGGGAAGCAAATATCTAATAAGAAAATATCTAATAAAAGTTGAAAAAAAAAAAAAAGATGCTCCCAGGACCTAAATGGGGATGACATTAACCAAAATACCCAACATCAGGGAGATAGAACCCGAAGACCACACCTCTAGTAAACAGACATGGTACCCAGTTGACAGACAGTTCCACCCACCCATCTTAAAATCTTCAACCCAGAATTATTTCTATCTAAAGGAAGTGCAGGAATAAAAATGGAGCAGATATTGAAGGAAAGACCATCCAGTGACCACCCTACCTTGAGATCTGCAGACACCAAAATCCTGACACTTGCTGATGCTAAGAAGTGCTTATAGATAGGAGCCTATATAATTGTCCCCTCAGAGGTTCTGCCAGCACCTGACTAAGGCAGATGAAGATACTCTCAGGCAACCTTTGGACTGAGCCCTGGGACCCTGAAGAATTAGGGGAAGGACTGAAGGAGCTGAAGGGGATTGCAACTCCATAGTATGAATAACAATATCAACTAACAGGACATCTCAGATCTCCCAGGGAATAAACCACAAACCAGAGAATATATATGAGTGGGTCCCTGGCTCCTGCTACATATGTAGCAGAAGACTCCCTTATCTGGCATCAATAGTAAGGGAAGCACATGGTCCTGTGGAGGCTTGTTGCTCCAGTGAAGGGAGATGCTAGAGGAGAAGTGTCTGGCTGGGTGGGGGTGCACCCTTTATAAGGCTAAGTTGAGTATACACACTCACACATACACATACACACACACACACACACACACACACACACACACACATATCTATCTATCTATCTATCTATCTATCTATCTATCATCTACCTATTTAACTACATATACATTTATATATGGAACACTTGAGTAACACTATTGGTTTTGATCAGAATCATGCTATCTTGGCCATACATGTTTGTTTTGTTTTATAATTTTACCAAGATATATTGGTTTATTTCTTTTGTTCTATGTCTAGTAGATGAGATGGTTAATTGGACAAGGCAAAGATGAGTCGAAAATCATGGCTCTGGACCTTGGGTTATGGTTGTGGAGATAGCTTTGGACAGAGTGTAGATTGAGAAAGTGAAGAATAGACTCAAATCAGGCAAACATAGATAATGAACAAAACTTGTTGTGGGATGCAGGTCTGTGGGTGTGGATATAGCCAAGACTTTTGGGGTTGGAAAGGTGAGTGGGGGATGAGTGAAGAACTAAGTTGGCTTGGGAATGAAGAATGCTCACCTTCACAGATTACAACTCTGTCTTATGTCTGTTTTAATTCATATTCATGTTTCACTTCAATGGGCATTCATTGGAAACACGTTTTCTAGTACACACACCAATGAATCTTAGAAGTGTGTCAAGATTCACTGAGCACATTAGTAATGACCACCCTTTTCATTTTATCATTCTGTTTTCATGTATTTACCTGATTTCTATGTGTTTCACAGTCAGAAGGTGTTTGCTACAGTTAGATACATTTTCTTCCTCTAGCAACTCAACAGGATGCAACTAGACAGATTCTGGAGAGGCTATGATTTTCAATGAAAGAAACATTGTCCCACACAATGTTTCTTGACTAGAAACTGTGTCACATGTTTGCCCATAGCATCAAGTGAAAGATTACATAACCTACAAGAGGCAGACTACACTTAAGGCTCTCAGGGAAGTTTTTCTGTAGCTTCAAATGACATTGTCCCTCTATTACCACCATAAAGAGGAAAAACTGCTGAGAGAAAAGAAAGGTGACTGTCTCCTTCATTCTCTTTAGTTTGTACTAAATACTGAGATTATTGTATTTAATGTCTGAACAAATAAATAAATTAGTTACTGAAGGATGTTTGTTATTTAAAAGTTAAAATCTCTTCATTATTCATTCAATGATTAGTGCTAAGTTGTTTAAATCAATCATGTTTTTCCCATATGTAAACTGATACTATTATGGAATTTAATATATGTAAAACATATATAAAATTTACTTCACATATTTCTCATATTGTAAATGTTTTATAATAAGAAAAACTGCAAAACATATAACTTGAATGCAGACCTGCTGATTAATGGAACACTATGCAAGCAGCCATTCCCGGAGTAGAACTTTAGTACTGTGCTTTATATTTTAATTAGTTTTCCTTTTGTATATTGATTGGGAAAGAACAATCTCCCATTAAAAAGTAAACTGTCAGAGCTGGCAGATGTGTGTCTCAGTTCATCCATCTGAAACCTACTCACAGTTTTAGCCCTCCTTTCTCACTCAAACTTATTCAGATTCATGAAATCCTCTTAGACTTCTGCAATTACAGAAGAACAAACAACAGAGGACTGCGTTAATGATGTGTACATTGCAATTCTGGCACATAAGATTCCAGTATGGTTTCATTGTGATGACATAATCATGCGAACACATTGAATAGATGAAGGAAGTAAGGAAAAGTTGATGGTGAGTATCCATGATATGCTTTGCTATGGACATCAAGTCTCTACCTTCTATAAAGCTGGATGTGCTCATGAAGGTCAAGAGGTCACAGAAAGGTCATTATAACAGTACTATGTACAACAATTTTAATTCTTTTATATTTACTATTTTACTTTAGGGAACAAAATCACTGTTGTTGTAAATATATTTCAAACATATGATTCTACCAAAATCATTTAGCTCATAGAATTAAAACACCTGTACAATTAACAGTATATCATTCTAAAACCACAATAACAAAATACAGACTTCAATATGATATATAAATACCAAGCAAATAAATTTCTTTGAAAACAGTATGTTTTCAAGTACATAATACATTTCCTCCCAGAATTTGTTTTGTAAATCATATTATAGCATCATAATCCTAACTCAAACACTTCAAATATTCTCATGATGAACATTTGAAACTGCAAACATATAATAGGTACTATTATTTTGTGTAAAGAAAGAATACTACTTGCCTTTAATGCATCTTCCTGTTATAATCCTCTAAGATAACAAGCTATTATATTGCATTTCTAGAAAAATCCTTACCTTTCTTACATTTTAAGAATTTTAAAATGTCATGCTGTAGATTGTTCTTTAAATAAACTATTTTTAGTAATGTAGCTTTCAAATTCAGCTCTTGAATCATGATTCAAAAGAACATTTTCTTAGTCTTTATTTTTTCTATATATTAACAGCATAAAAGACATTTTGAAGTGTGAAGTAAATTGAAATACTTTATTTTTAAAATGATGAATGAACGATTAAATGAAATGATTCAATCTAGGTTTTGTCATTATTAAAATTCTTCTTTAAAAACACATTTTCTAAACTCATAATTATCAGAAAGATACCAGTGAAATCTTAGAAGTTTCATAAAAACTTTGAAAATAAATATTTCTTTTAATGATACAAAGATATAATTTTGATTATTATTAGTTCAATTATTAGATTAGTAGTATTTTGAACAGTAATTGATAACTTCCTAACATTCATTCCAAAGAAACATAGTTCTTTAAGATATTCTATTGTGAGAACCTACACCTTATATAGTGTGAAGCACATTCTCAGTTTGCAGTGTCTGTGTGATCTCTGTGTTAAAATTATTGTTTATGTAACTAAATTATTTAGCATAGAATTTAAGCTTATATTTGTGCTGGAATCATCTTTATTATCCTAATATACTTTGGGTTTCATAAAACTTGTCTTCATAAAAACAGTAATATTAAATTAATGGTTAAAGTTCAATCAATTTATTTTACCAGAATTACATTGAATATGAAGTACACATATGTTCCAACTTCTAACAATGTCTACAGCACAGCTACCCTCACTATGTCTAGTGAGATGCTATGGATAGGCATTGATGAGCTACTTTAGAACTGTGAACTTTAAAATATGTTTCCAAGGTTGTTGTTGATATCTATTCATATTTATTATATGGTGAAGAATAAAACATATCTTATGTGGTATTATATAGTATATTCCCTGATTTATGATATTGATGTCACAATATGTATTGAATTAAATTTAATCTAATTATTTATTAAAATAAATATAAATTATCCTGGGTTCTCTTAGAATTGTAATATCCTGTAGGATTTTCACTTTGGTAACTAAAAAAAAAATACATAAGTATGTTATGCAAGCATTAATTTTAATCATTACAAAGCATTTCTGTAAGTACACATGAGAGAACGTGAGACATTTACTCTTCACATATTTTAAGCTTTTTTATTTTTTTTAAGTTCTGAGTGTCATCATGGACTTAGATCTTTCTTTAGGATCAATTCAGAACAATTGGCTGCAATTACTATTTTCTTTTATCAAGCCAAATTGTCATTATTGTGCAGGTACGCACTTTACAACTTTGACATTTTTCTAATCCTATTTGTGATCTTTTAGATGTTTTTAAAATTATTCTGGAACTCTTGTCGTCAATGAGACATCTCCGGGTTATCTTGACTTGTCTTGCCCCGAGGGCTGCTTTTGATGTCACTTAGTGAAGACAATATAAGAGAGGTTATAGCCTGTTGCTAAGTCTTTGTAGAAATAGCCCCATTCAGACACGGGCAGAAAATGACTGCATAGGTTTTAGATACTCCAGATATTGAGAAGAGATTTGTTTAACATCTTATGGTCTATCAATTTATTTAATTTAGCATCAAATTTATAGTTTCTAGCCTCCAATTATCTAATATTTAATGAATGTGACTATCTTTCAGCTGAGCTAATGCAAATCTCTTTTACTTTTGATGTTAAAATAGCAATAAAAACTATGATATTTACTATATGATTTCTTTATATGTAGTTTTCCTCTATCATTAAAAAGTGTTTATTTACTACTTGTAGCACATGTAGGCTACTGTCAAGGCTGGGGAGAAAAGAGTAACAATATTCATAAATAAGTAACTTCTTTTTACTGCCATTCATTTACTAATTTGTTGTAACTATTGTGAAAATATAGTTTTATCTAGATGGAGTTCTGACACTTCAAAAAATCATTGTGCTATGGTTTGACCATCTAGTATCTCCAGAGCTGAGATGGAAGTTTAAAGTGGAAGCAGCTATTGGCCACATGTGAAGAGTGCTTGTGGTTAGAAGTAACAGGAAATCTGACTCCACAAAGGCGACAGGTGTCTTCTTCCTTTATTATGATGTCACTAATATAAATGTAAAGGCAAAGTGAAGAGCAAAAATGTAAATGACCTGAAATAAATTCATAAACTTACTTGAAGGTAACTATTGATAAACGTAATCTTGAAAAAAAAAAAGGAAAATATTAGAGACGGATATTAAGGATACATAGTATCATCCTTTAGTGTTAACTGAATTGACTTAGAAATGTGCATAATGATCATTCTTCTGAAGTATTAACAGGGACTACTACAGATAAAATGGTTAAGAATAAAATTCTTTTTATCGATGTTATTAAGGTGAAAATCAGCACCAACAAAGTCCACACACAAGTGCATTGAAACTGGTATGGACATATATTTGTTTCTATCTATATGTCAGTTTATTGAGCTATAAAGATGAAAGCTAACTGAAACCTTAGTCAAGAATACGTGGATTGGGGACAGGAAATTTTTCAGTAAAAATTTATAAAGAAACATTATAATAAGCTAGAGATTTTTTTTTTACTACAACTAATTGGAACATATTGGGATATTTATTTCTGATAGAATCAGATTAATAGGTTTTGATAAAAATGAAAAACCATCACAGAAATAACAATGTGTTAGTTGTATTTCTGTGTTTCAAATGGTGATTCCACAAATAGGTCATCTTGGTGTTTTTCCAAAGCTTGTTTGTGACTGAAGCCTTTATTATTAAATTCGCTGACTTACTTCTTTGTTTGGTTGCTTTAAATTGCTTCTCAAGACGATTTGTTCAAATATAATTTATATTGTAGGTCTTCCATCTTTTCTTCAGGAAATGGTTTGCAATTTTCCTACATCAATTTTAAGGATTGTTATTGATTTGTCAGCTTCTATTTCTGTGGGAATTAATCTTATGGCAAAAAGGAAAAATACTTAGAAACTTGATTTTTATTCTGGAAAGCCACTAAGTCCAACAGAAACTGATTAGTAAATGGTGGATATCAATGAAAGATGTCTTCATTTCTAGATTTATAACCAACATTCACTTTTAAAGATACATTTCCAATTAAGTATTCAAAAAATCATAGATAGACACAGAATAGACACTGACATTTCTACTTTTATTTTTAAGAACGTTGTTTACTTCCTGGAAACCTTTAATGCATGGAATACATCATATTATAGGAACAGAGAAAATGCTGGCGAGAAAAACAGTCTAAAAAGAGTTGTTGACTATTACTATGAGATAGCAGATGCTCACTGGAAAAGCTTCCCTGTTGATTATGCAATCTCACATTTAAATGAACCATCATGGTATCTAAAACAAAATTTTTAAAAGTAAAAATTTTAAGGTAATATTAGAAAGTGTTCAGCTGACATTTGACCAAGTTTATTTACAAACACAATTGTCCAATTTAGGCCTTACCCTAGCTAATGTGTTCTTGTCTATCTTATATGTATTGGTGAACATCTGGGATGATGGCTTTCAACTCCTCAGTGCTAATTTATGAAAGCAATAGTAGAAGTGAAGCATCTCTCACAGAAGACATCTATTTGCCCACAGCTCTTGACATCAGTGAGTTCTGAAAGGTTTTTTTATGCTTGATTTGGAACTGAATACGGGTAGTCTGTTCTTTTAAGTTTCCTTATCAAATAAGGCTATCATTGCAAATACAAATTATCTCTCACTTTATAAAATAGAATTGTCATATTTTTAGAGAAATAGAATCAGAATTTGCCTAAGCAAGGCTCATATTGGCTCCCAGATACTGACACAATAGGCATAGGTTTGGCATCAGTTACTCTGAGTATGTGATGGCTCTTTGCTTGGTATTCTGGTGATACTCTTAACAATGGGTGTATGTATGTCTCTAACTGTGTTGTCTGCTCTTGGACCTCTTTTCCACATACTGTCTTTTTTTTTCCAAATATAAATTAAACCACATACTGTCTTATCATGTCCAGCTTTGATATGAGGGGTTTTGTCTTGTCTTGTATCTTGTTTCCTTGTGTTTAGTTGTTGTCTCATGGAAACAGGCAATTTTCTGAAGGGAATTGGAGGGGGAATAGATCTGCAGGAGAGGAGAGATGAAGGGTGTGAGGGAAGAGAGAGAGGAGAAATTGTGATCAGGATGCTTCCATATGAGAGAAGAATCTACTTTCAGTAAGAAAAGAAAAGAAAAGAAAAAAGAAAAGAAAAGAAAGGAAAGGAAAAGAAAAGAAAAGAAAAGAAAAGAAAAGAAAAGAAAAGAAAAGAAAAGAAAAGAAAAGAAAAGAAAAGAAAAGGAGAGAAAGATTTTGTAAAATGAGTCCACTTCCCCAAATTTACCTGATGAGAATAAAACCAGCTTTGTTTCATAAGATATAAAATTAGATTAACTGACAAAAGGAAACACCTCATCAAACAGTTTGATAAGACTCATGTCTATCCTTTTCTGTGAAATTTTGAACTTAATAATGGTAGATGTCATGAAAATATTTTATTAAGTAATAATGGTAGGCTAGATGTCATGGTTCATGTCTCTAATTCTAGTATACAAAAAGCTGAGGCAGAAGGATTGTTGCATGTCCATGATCCAACATGCTCTGTGCATGTCTCATGTCAATTGCCATGAGAAACAGTAGCTGATCATTAGGGAGCAGTCTCTACAAACTCAGCTCCTTTCCCTAAAGGGACAACAAAACATTATATCTGAAACCTGAGTATCTCTTATCATGAAGCCTGTGAGCAAGGCAAATCTCTTTAATAATAGAACTGGTAGGCTTAACTAGCTAATGACTTGACTAATGAAATTACAAGGATTACTTTGCAGTAAGGAGCTAGTTGCCTGTTCTCTAGCTATAAAGCAACAGTTAGCATAGCAATCATTGTAATTGGAGACCTGAGAAAGATAAATTTCAGTCTAGATGTCATATATTAATTAAAATGGCAGAGGTTAGTCTATATTCCACTACCTAAACAGTTCTTCCAGGTCCCTGTGATCTCCATCACAGAGGCATTCTGGCCATTAGGCCCTGAAGGTGAGAGATTTTTTTTCCCCCCTGTGGAGGAGGAACATGAGAGAGATGACCTCACCTTGTCTTAGGCTATGTGGACAGTCAACTCTCTAGGTATTCTCTGTTTGTTCACTGCCAACAGGCAAGGCAGTGTCAAAAAAAACATTTATAAATGTGGACCATAAAAACAACATCATATGCACATTTAAATTAGGCTTGAATTGTATACAAGCTTGCTGTAGAAATATAACTTTGAATTTTATCATCACACAAAAATTCAACATAGAATAGGGACCTTGCCAGCAGGTGCTGGTGGGTGCTAATGAACCCATACAGTGCAGAGGGTCAAGTGGTGGTGGGGGGTTAAGGCTTTGCTTGGGGATCCTGTTCAAGTTTTCTCCACAAGCCCTCTCCTTCTCAGGGCTGGGGCTGCAGTTTTGCACATGGTACCTCACCTTGTATCACCTAGGCTGGTACCTAGCAGCCAACTTACAAAAATTTTAGAGACTAGGGGACTCCAATTGTTTAATTGAAAAGTTGTTGTTGTTGTTATTTGAGAGGAGAATATTAAGAAATCAGAGATAAAAGATTTTTAGGAAGTATAAGTTTAAGAAAAGGGCAGAGTAAATTTAAGTATAAGAGGTTTTTGAATCATTTGCCTGTGATGCTGAGAATCTGGAAATCAGAAATAAAATCTGGGACCATTAATGAGGATAGCACTCCTCATGCAATGCCATAGGAGGGAGGGAGGGGCCAATGGGGGTCCATGTGGGCAGGCTGAGAGCCTGTGCCATGTGGAAAGAGGAGATTTTAACTAGAATTGGAATGAAATCCCAGACAAATGATCCGTGAAAGTTAGGAGATTAGCAGTTTGGCTTGGAAGTTATAGAGTAGATGCTGGAAGGAGATCAGCCATTCCGCTTGGGAGCAGGCATTGGCAGGAATATTTGTGTCATATCCCACCAAGAGAAGTGGGGAATGGAAAATTTATTTGTATTTACCATAATAATGGCAATGATTATAACGGTCCATCATATAAAGGGGTTATAAGTACTATTAGGGCTTTGAGGTCCAGGTTGCATCCCTGTAGGGAACCTGGAAGTATAGACACAGACTCAATTTTCATGGGCAAGAAGGGCTATAAGTCTCATCAGCAAAGTTTCCTGAGGGCAGATGCAATAGCAAAGCCTGTGGTACAGGCTGAAAGAACACGTTGTCATCCAGTCTGGAACCCGGAAGACACTTGTGAAGCATGAATCAGCAAATACCAGGATATCTGTGAGAGAACAGAGAGGAGATAGGCCCTGAAAAGAGATATCTCACCCAAGGGAAGAGTTCTTTGGTGTAGGCTTACTGAGAACGTCTGGTTCTAGCCAAAAGGCCATAGCCGGGGCTCAGACACCCTAAAGGACACCAAGGATAGCTGGGATCTCAGTGGTTAGTCCCTCTGGTCCATGGGGCTGTCAAGGAGAGGAAACTCAACAATCAGTTGGTGTTTGAAGAAGTGTAGTAGGTCAGGGTAACTGGAAAGACACATCTTGTCACAGGCAGGCAGAGAATCCCAGCCTGTGTTGCCACTAGGAGAGTCGGTTAAGTTTTCAGCACCAGTGTTGTATTTTATAAAATGTCAGTATAATGAAGTAGAAGGGAGCAGTGGGCCTACCCATGCCCAGGTGTCTCCTTAAACAATCAAGCCATGCGACAGAACTAATGTAAAGAAGATACATTGTTGGGGGAAGGGATGATGAGTTAGACAGGGGTAGAGAAAGAGAAAAAGGAGGAGGGAGAAGGACAGAAAGAGAGAAGAAAGCAAGAAAGAGAGGAAGAAGCCTACTGGGAGCATCTGGGAATGGAGAGAGAGAGAGAGAGAGAGAGAGAGAGAGAGAGAGAGAGAGAGAGAAAGAGAAAGAGTAAAGAAGAAGTGATAAGAGAAGGGGTAGCAAGCAGTCCCTCTTATATGCCTGGCTATGCAAGCTGTTGCTAAGTAGCTACTGGGCAGAGCCTAGCAGAATTGTCTGTAAGCCAATACAAGTCATCAAATAAGTGGATAATGATCCTAATAGCACAGGGATATTTACCTTTCAAAAGGAATAGAAGAAGAGTTTGTAATGATGAGACAGGCTGACTCCATGGCAGGCTTCAAATTGCCAGTTCAGGAGATATGACTTAGGGGGAAAAAAAAAAAAACTTTAGATGGCTAGTCAGATACAGCCCTGCTATCAGAAACTGCCCACCACCTGGCCTGAAGCAAGGACAATTGGTCAGCATTTTTAGCCAGCCTTCATAACCTGGTAATCACATGTCCTTAGAGATAGAGTAAGACAAAGCCCATCTTCCCTGGGAAAACTCAGCAACAGTTTTCAGCCACCATGCCCCAGTAACGGTACTGGAATGCATAAAGATAGACTAAGACAAAGCCCACCTACTCCAGAATTCTCCTAATGAGTTCCTCCGAGCTCCCTTGTTTGTCACGCTTGGTAATGGCATACCCCAGCATTCCTGAAGAGTGGTTCTCCTGAAGAGGAGTGTATCACTCAGGTGATTTCATGTGAATCTTCTCCCCATTCTAACTGGTCAAATAAAGGCTAGAGTCTGTGATTGGATGGTGGGAGGGAAAGGTGGGGCTGGAGGTTTTAGAGAGTAGAGGAAAGCTGGTGGACAACTGAGAAGGGCAGAGGAAGGAGAGGTAGAAAGAACTTGGAGCAGAAACACATAGCTTGGAGAAGCAGCAAGTCGTGGGGAATACATTACTATAATGATCTGTCTAATCTAGGTGTACAGCTTATAAATATTATAACTTGGTGGTGTGGTTTTTGCACGGACTTACTGGGGTTGAAGATTCACTACAACACGTTTACATACTATTTGAGTCAGAGGTATCATTCTTCAGTGATTAATGGACGCTTACAGTAATATCATTAAGCAAAGATAATTATAGATAATGAGAGAGCATAGAAACAATGAAAAGGTAATTTAGACTTCAAATGAAATTAAAGCAATGTACATGAAAGATACTATTAAAGAGGAAAAAGATAAATGATAAAGTATGAATTATAACTGCTAAGGTGATTACAAACAAAACATGTCCTATAACAATTTCACCAAAGAATATACATAAACATATAACTGAAGACCGATAATACTTGTAATAATTTAAATAATAATGCAAAATGTATTTATTTATAACACATATCTAAAATTAGACAATCAGCAACTGTAAGTGTTGGCAGACTGTAGTAGACTTGCAACTCTATACTGAAGGTATGAGTACAAATATGTATGTCAATTCTAGAGACTACTTTCAATTATCACAAAAGTTGATATTATACTTGTCATAGAATAAAATAATTCTAGGCATATATTTACTTAAGAGAAAAATGTCTATCAAATACACACTGAAAGATTATTTACAGAGCTTAAAGCCCAGAACATGCATACATTGTAGTTAATTCATCAGATAAATTTACAATATGCAATAAAACACATGGGCTATGAATAAGTAGCATACATTTGTTTGGAATAATTAGCTTCTATGTAAAAAAAAACATTGAAAATTATTAAACATTACATAATTTAATATATATAACTCACTATATATATTAATCCATGTTAAGGTATGATTTAAAAAATAGATTATTATTTTTTTTAATTCTGGACAGTAGTTTTCATTTACAGGTCTTTTATAATAATTTACTCACTTTTAGGTATACTGAAATTATTAGCAGTGTTACATATGAGGTCATTTTGTTCAGTTTTTGTTAAGTGGGTTTATTCTTTTGTAATTTTATAATTTTAATTGAACACATATTGTATTAAAATATTAAATATTGTGATTTTTTTCTCTTTAACTCCTCAAATATTTTTCTGTCATCCCTACCCACCAAAAGTACAGTCCTTCTTATTCTTTCTCATGAGAAAATAAACAGACATCTAAAAAAATAGCAAAATAAGCTAAAAATATAAGCAAACACATAAAAATATGATAAAGCAAATACCCAAAAAAGAGATTAAAAAAAAAACAATAAAAAAAAAACCTGAAGAAACACATACAGACCCAGAGACATACACTTTGGCAAACAGAAAGTTATGTAAAATACAAAATCAGAAATCAAAAAATTATGTAAGAGAAGACCTGTGCGGAAAGGGAGAGAG
This sequence comes from Mus minutoides, assembly GCA_902729485.2. Lineage (NCBI taxonomy): Eukaryota > Metazoa > Chordata > Mammalia > Rodentia > Muridae > Mus > Mus minutoides. The sequence goes on from LR750753.1 coordinate 56,747, forward strand.
AGAACGAAAAACAAAAAGAAAAAGAAAGAAGGGAGGAAGGTCCAAGAAAAAGCACTAAGAGAAAACAATGACACAAAGCAAAACAAACACAGAAAAACAAAAACATAACCTCCAACTTCCAAAATACTATTTAGTTTGTTTTCTGTTGGCCATCTACTACTGGACATAGGACCTGGTGATAGAAGTGGTTGCTATAATTCATAAAACTTTGTTGGGAAAAGCTAATTTTTCATTTGTCAGTGGTTATCAATTGGAGACAGCTTATAGGTTAGGGATGTGGGCTTGTACACACTTCCATTCTGAGCCCTGGGACCACATCAGACCCAGCCCTGGGTATGACATACTCATGCTGGCTGTCAGTTTCTACGATTTCATACATGCATTGATCATTCTGGGTTGAAAAGGCTTTATTTCTTTGGTGTGGTTCATTCTTTCTGGTTCTTCTTCTGCTTCTTGTCCACAGGTTTTTCTGAGCCATGAGGGAAGGGAATTGATGGAGACATCCCATTTAGAACCAAGTTTTCCAAGATCTCTTACTATATACGTTTTTCAGCTGTGGGTCTCTGTATTGGTTCCTGTCTCCTATAGGAGAAAGATTCTTTGATTATGGAAGACACTAGAAAGTATAGTGGAATATTATTAGGAGGTATTTTTTCCTATTGTCCTTTAGCAGAAGAGTAGTATTTGGTTTTACCCTAGGTCCATAGTCAATCTAGTCCCAGTTTCTAAGAAAACTGAGAAGTGCCTATGATGGATTCCATCTCATGGAGTAGGTATTAAATACTATCAAGTATTGGTTGGTTACTCCTACTAGCTTTGAGCCAATATTGCACTAATAAATCTTACATGCAGGTCACCATTGTAGATCAGCATTTGTATCTGTGTTGCTGATGCCCTACGGTCATTCTCTAGTGGTATACATGGACTGAGGAATTACTTTATCATATTTTCATCTATATCCCTTAAAATTTCCTGAGCTCCATGGATTGCCTATACATAATAAGTATGTCAAAACATATAAAAAATAGTAAATACATTTATAAAATGTCTCATTTTCTTGTAAATCAAACATACCCTCATTTAGGATGTAGAAAACATTTAATTTTTATTGAATAACAAAATTAGATTCCTGTATTTAGCACTCTAATAATTATAATGATAATTATTTTTAATGTTTTTAGGAAGATCTCTATACTTATGAACCTGTGTTTTGTTTTGTTTTAACATTTACAATAAGCTGTTGCAGATCCAGTTTTAAAGATAAAGTTTGACTAAATGTATCATCTTTTCTTCCAGAAACACATAACAAGTGTTTGCAATTATAAATGGTGTCTAAAGAATATAAAAATGAAGTGTTTTATTAGTTTACATATTTTAAAAGTACAGAAAGAATCTACAGGTCATTTTGCATTATGGTCATAAACATTTTAACATGCTCTGAGTATCTACATGGAAAAATCTCAGAGTGGAGATGTGACTTGCAGGCTACAGGAGAAGCCCCAAGACTTTAGTTACCTTTGGAGCACAACATTAAAACACCGTGCATATGCACTATTCAAAGACCTGTATTCAGTTTTGATGATTTGTTTATCTGTAAAGCAATTGATGGAAAAAAAAGATGAGAAGAATATGGAGAAAAAGAAGGGAACAAAAATTACTTATCTGATGAAAAGTCTTTCAGATTATGGAAGATTTTGAAATTTGTTATCAATTAAAGGATATTTTTTATTGTAATACAAGGCAATGTCATTCTTACATTTAAATTTTTAAAGTGTTTAATTTATTAAATATTGTAAAAAAATCCACTTCCATCACTATAATTGCTTTGCATTGTGGTACAATGTCCATAAAAAGATACTTCATGCTTTCAAAGCAAGCTCTTCTTGGCATCTACCATAGTGTCTGGGTTTGGTGGTCATTTATGGAGTGGATCCCCAAGTGGGACAGTCTCTGGATGTTCGTTCCTTCAGTATCCTTCTTAGAAAGGGGAAACAAAATACCCATGGAAGGAGTTACAGAGACAAAGTTCGGAGCAGAGACTGAAGGAAGGAGTAGGTTAGATTTTAAATCTTGAACAAAACAAGCACTGATGAGCCACAATGAAGGTGCCTTAATGTTTGGACAGATACTTTGGGTTCACAGGGAAGATATATGCTCTCTGTGACATGCAAATATGTCAGGCACAAGTCACATCTCAATATATGAGAATTGTATGTATATTGAAAAGTGTAAAAGAAGCAAACTTATAAAATATGAAATTGTTAGCATGTGGATATGTTTTTAGTTCTTTAGGCACAACATAAAATTCATGTGGCTAGAAAAGTTCCAAAAGGTATAGATGCATAAAACTTTGGAGACATGAGGTACAAAATGGAGCACGTAAATCATACTGATATTCATTTCTTATGAAATGCTAGTTAGGTTACTTTCAAGCTAAAGATAATAGTGTTTTGGCATATGGCTTTTCAATTTTTATCAATATTAACACTAACCCTGTCTTTCTTTTCTGACTGAAGTAACCAAGGGACATCTAAATACCTGAAAGAATTGTCATTTGATGTTACTTTTTCTTTCACTTCCTACTGTCTGCAGGAGAGGCGTCAGTCCATGTGTAACTCCTCAGGCCTATTATATACATAGCACTAACTTCAAGTCAAATAGGTACCATCCACAGACCATATATCCCCAGCAGCAACCTGGCTCCTGACTGCATTGGCATCTTTTGCACTCAGTTGGAGAGATGTAAAGCAAGCAATACTAATAAACCTTAAAAATCAGAAGGAAGTCTTTCCTCCCAGCTTATCTGCAAGCACCTTTAGGGAATGTATCTGCCACTAGGCCAGTTTACAAATGACATAATTCTGTAGCTACTATAGCTCTTCAATCAAATAAAGTCATTAGAATACAGGTACATTTAACAGCAGGAAAGGTGACTGGTTGTGATTAATAAGTTTATTTTACAGTTTCCTTGCTAGAGTGAGAAAGTTGTTCATATTTATCTGTGGCTCTTTCCTCAATGTTAATATTAGCAGAAGAGATTTTCCTGCAGACAGTCCCCGCTGTATGGACCTTTCATGAAAAAGCCTTTTCCATGGGCAGTTCTGGTCATCTTCCTGTCTTCTGTTTCATTTCCTTCATTTGCCCCTCCCTTTCTTCAGCACAATTTCACAGAGTGTATAATTTCCATATTTCAGTTTTAAGTATAAAAAACCTCAGTGGGGAAATACAATTATGATTCTTAACTGTTTGTTAGCCTGTCATTTTGAACTTATGTTTAATTTCATGTATTTGTATATGTTTCTAGATTTAAATTATACTATGAAAAGAGTGAATATTAAAACTGTGTGCATGAATATGCTTTTTATAAAATTCTGGCCAGATGTTTATAGTATTAATAGTGAATTAATTAACATTTATTTAACTTATAAGCTTCACTGGACAAATAACCGGTGGAGAAACCCTATGATTTAAAGTAAGGTGCTATGGGGTTTTTTTTTTATACTTGAGAATGTTTGCAATTTTTAAAAGCTTTTCATATTAAATGGTTCTGTGGATCAGTTATTTCAATAGTGGTAATACTCAACTACAGGAAAGGATGTCTCTGACATTTTTCTCAAGAAATAACAGGAATTTGAAGGAAAATATCCCAACTCTTCAACAACCATGACAGCAAACAATACAATGAACAATTTTTGAAATATTATTTATGATGGTTCTTAATTGATTATGTGCTTATGTCCGAATTAGATTTTAAGTAGAAAATACACTTTTGTAATTTTGTCTTATAATACTAAAAAGGAATATACCCAAAAATATTAGTAATATGTATAAACTTCAATTGTATAGTAACTTTTGTTTTTTATCTATCTGTGCAACATAGTTTTCTACAAAGGTTTACTCTTATTTTTTAAAAACATGTTATAGTTCAGAAAATAGTGAGAAATATTCAAAAAAATTAAATGAGTTAGAATACCACTTGAAATTCTTCCAACAATAAATGGTCACAATTTAATTGTTTAGTTTTGTTTCAGTGAATCATAAGCTGCTAATGAAAATACTACATACCAAGAATAGGTTACATCTTTTTTGAGGCATTGGCAAGGGGTTCTCAAAATGCTATCATGCTCTCCAGCATGATAGGATATTGTTAACTCTATTGCTTACCCTTAAAAGGTGATGGTAAGACCATATTTCCAACAACAGCACATATTTATGGCATAGAATAAGGACCAATCTAATGGTACTCAATTGGAACTTTTGCCTGTAATGCCTACTGATGGTAGTTCTAGAAGGTAAAATCCATGCTACCAGAGGAAAAAATTAGTCACATCTATTAACTCTGTACATGTAATTCAATATCTTCAGTAGTGAAATGTGAATATGTACATAAAATATTCCAGGTCTGAATAATAAAGTATTCAGCCTGATTGCTCACTTCTGTTCACTTTCCAAAAGAAGAGACTAAATTTTGGTAAATGCAGGCAAGCAATAAGACATAGGCTTGGTTACTTCATGAGAGAAAGCATCTAGCCAGGTTGCCCAACATTCTGTAATTTGTAAGACCTCAAGAGGAAATCTTTATTTGTTTCATACATTTTCAATTACATATTTTACTTTGCTACCTACAATCATGATAAGTAGAATTTGTTTTAACTGATGAGCCGTGTTAACCACTAGCAGAAGCTCTTAACCTCCAGAAGACTCTCTCTCTCTCTCTCTCTCTCTCTCTCTCTCTCTCTATATATATATATATATATATATATATACATATATATATATATATAAAAAATTAAGAATTGTGTATATTAAAGAATATATTAATATTATAAAGTCATATTTTGTTTTAATGTATTGCTAAGTTTGTTTATTATTGTTTTACATGTCTTTGTGTTTGATTTCATTTTTTTGTCTTTTTTGTCTAGTGACAGGCACTCTGGATAAAGCAAGAGATGGCTTAGAATTTGTGATATTGTGACCTCATCTTGGGAATGTTCTTAAGGTGACACAAATTAAAATGTATCATGCTATTTTCATTTCTTTATAAATTGAGATATTATATTATTCTTATATGTTATGGATTTTATCTAATAACATGAGAGACCTTGGTGATTTACCATTATTAGGAAAATATTATTAACTTAACCACAGTCATCATTCTTTTCTTTCAGGATTACTTTGGGACATAATGTGGAACTGTGGCAAGAATTTACTTTTATCTTTGAATTATAAGGGAAAAATTCCCGAATCCCACCATTTTATTGATACTTGCCTGCCTTGTTCTGTTTTTTCCAGTTCTGTTTATACAAATCTTATCTGTTCAAACAGATTGCAAGTACTTGGCAAGAGTAAGAATGTTATCCAGTCTGTTTACCTTGGAACACTACACAGATACATCAAGTATCTTTCTAGAGAAATGACTGTTAAAAGTTCCAAAGAGACAATTTGCCCTGAAGTCCTACATTGATCATTTTTTTTTCTGTCTGTTTATGTATTAAGTGGGCCAATTTTCCAATATTTGAGCTTGTAACATATAAAATAAATCATGCTTTTTACCTTTTCTAGTTTACAGCCATCCTAGTAGAGAACTTATACAATTATCAAACATGAAATAAATATATTAGTAGATAGAGTGACATGTCTTTAATAGAAGACAGAGGCATATAGATCTTAGTCTATTCAGGTCTTTGTGGTGAATTCCAGGCCAAAGTTATGTAGTAAACCCATGTCAAAAATTGTTTTCAATATAGTATTTTGTATTTCATTTGTTATTTGAACCAGTTGTTGCCTTTCAGTGCACATGTGACTCTCCTAAATGCCCATAGTATCAATAAACATAATGCATTAAACTCTAATAAATTATTACTAAAAATTAAAATATAATAAAACATCTTTAAAAAGCTATATAGGTAGTTCAACACTGTTAATATGATGGGTGGTCTATTAAATCTTATCTACTGCTAACTATAAACACAAAGTACATGTTATGTTTGTTTGTAAGCACTTCTTACTTTACTTTGTTCAAAACCTCACAAAGTAATTGGATATGATACTTTCTTCTATTTCAAAGTAGTAACATAAGTGTTGCATTAAAATATGCTTTTTTGTTGTTTGGGTCAACATATATTAAAAATCTGTATTATTAGTCTCTACTTTCATGTAATTTTTAGTTGTTATGTATTATTATTAATATACCTTATAATTCTACTCAAATAAAAGATTATAATTTATTTTTAAGTCTATATTGTACAAATACAGTGTTAAGATAGCTACCAATCATAAAGTAAAATGTTTTTTGACTGAGTCTTTACAAATACTTGCATTGACCAATTATTGGCATAAAAAATTTACTTAATGTAGAAATACACTTTTATCCAAATTGAAAGGTGGAAAAAAAAAACATAAGTAAATAAAGAAGTTGAAAGAAAGATACTTATGCATTGCCTAGCATCTAAACTGAGGTGAAGGCAGTCAAGTGTGACAGACATGTCAAGTTCTCAGAAGAAAGAATGACCACCAATCATGGTGTGTGCAGCATTTGAGATGCTCAGCATCTTTGGATATTGTGAAGAGACAGTGCTGCACAGAAACGCAGAATGGGAAGAGAGTAGATGGTAAAGATATGCTAATTTGTCTTATAATATTACAAAAAGAATGTCTGATTATGACATTGGAAATCGTCTTTTTCTGTCCTGCGGGAATGTTTCTCCAATGCTGAATGTTATTATATATGCACAGTTCTCCTCTTTATGCATTGTGAACCTCAGTTGTCTGTTCCTTAATGTCAAAAAATTAGAAAGATCATTGGTAAAATAAGTAGAATACTCTAAAAAGTGAAAATATAACTATATACACGGATGAACTTTCATGCTATCAGGCTGTTATTTTGCTGTATGGAACATTACTGGGGGAAGTCAAAAAGGAAGCTCCGAAGATTTTCTGAAGTGGGATGGGCAGCTGACAGTCTTCTCTCCCACAGTTTGCTGCACGTGGGTTTTCATAGAATGAGGCTGGGTTTGAGTGAGTAAAGGCGGAGCTTTGAAATGTTTGATTTCCTGCACTTGGTACAAAATCCAGGTAACAGCAGTCAGGTAGTAAAGAACTTCCAACAAGTGTTGGTGATAATCACGTAAGTGGTTCTGATGTGATCTATTTGCACACCTCACTTGACCACTGTGACAAATGGTTCTGCATGTATATCATATAAAAAGGAAAGTGACATATTTGTGCATTATCTTATCTTTTACCTAGATAAAAAAATAAGTCACACATTCAAATATTAAAACTACTCAGGTCAGAGTGATGGCACACATCTTTAATGCCAGCACTAAGGAAGCATTGGGAAAAATCCGAGTTTAAGGTTCACCTGGTTGACAAAGAGAGCTCCAGGGCAGCCAGGGCTACACAGAGAAACCCTGTCTCAAAACAGCAAAACAAAACTAAATACACAAAAGCTAGAAGTCAAAACTGCATCAACACATTTTCTAGAACCTATATAATAAGTATATTACCACAGTAATTTCTTTCTTTTTATATTTGAATACTGTGTTAAGCAAATAATTTAAATAGTTTATTTTGTAAAGAGATTGGAAAAGTACAGGAGTAAATATAGTTTTGTTACTGTATAAAGTTTTAATAGAGGTAAATGTTAATATATTGGCTTGGATCCTATAAAACGAGGAAATTTCTTCATTGGGGATGCCACAATACATTTAGTTTGAAGTTATGATATCAGGACTTCATATGTACAACAGGGTCATATGAACTTTTAAAAAGGAATTTTAATATTATTTCTTGAAAGGTACAGTGTGGCTTGTGGGGCAAGCAAACCATGCCACCGGACAGAAGAACTTGTGAGGCTGAGTGAGCCCAAAAGCTGTGAAACTCAGAATTGAGTATGGTAGGCTTGGAGCCAGCTCCCTGAGAAACTACCTGCTATGGAACACAGAACCAGCACACCCCATTGAAAGAACCATGGCAATCAATCACATAGCATAATGAAGTATCTAGATAGTCCCTGGGTGTTCAGCCAATGAGCTTCTCTTCCTGGGCATTTCTTCCCACAAAAGGTGTCTAATCTCTTTTTCACTCTCAATACAGTGTATGCATTTACATTCCCTAGCAAATAAAGCAGGCTGGACCATCCAGGATCACCCTAGATGGGGAGGGGGGAGGGGGAAGGCTTTCTTGTAAATCTCCCAGAGAAGACATCTCTCCTGGTCACTCTGTGCACTTAGCATTCACTCAGAACAACACTGGAAACTGTCCCCCTCTTCTCCTGAGCTCAGCCTTCCCCTTCCTGCCTGGTGCTTGGATGCTCTGATGGGAAGTGTGGACCAGGGACCTCTGTTTCCAACACCCACTAGTATGTTGATGGATACAGGGGAGATTGGGAACTACAGCAATTGTTATAGACTCTGCTGTTTTCCACCAGGGGGAAACATGGTCTGAGGACTCCATTATGGACTGTGTTCTGCCTCCCCTGAGAAGCAGGCTGGTGCTTCTGGCACTTCAGCAGGTAGCCAGACAGGCAGCTTGGCAGTGGTTCTTCTAAAACTCGTGGCATCTGTACTCCCTGTCCACACAGGTGATAGATAAAGGCCAGAGTGTGAACATGTCCCCTGTGTTAGGCCAGTTTTCAGGCCAGCAAATACACAAGTGAAACAAAAACAATTGTGATAAAAACATATTTCTTATGAAACAGAAATTAATGGGCTTGATAAAATGCTAAGCGCTTAAGTGTGCTTACTACACAATAATAGTCCATTATGTAAATGCACCACATTTTCTTTACCTATTATTCAGTTGAGGAAATCTAGTTTTTTCTAGTTTCTAGCTAGTACAAATGACTTTGCAATGAATATAACTCAGCCAGTGTCCTTGTGATAGGATAAAATATCTTTCAGGTATATGCCCAGGAGTGGTATAGATAGATTTTGAGGTAGGTTTGATTCCTAGTTTTCTAAAATACCACATATTGATTTCCAATGGAGGAGTGTTCCCTGTGTTCCACATCCTTGTCAGCATGAGCTGTCTCTTTATGTTTTTGATCTTAGTCATTCTGACAGGTGTAAGATGGAATTTCAGAATGCCTTTTGATTCGCATTTCCCTGATAGCTCAGGATGTTCAATATTTAAGTACCCTTAGAGATTCCTCTGTTAGGGATTCTCGTTTAGATCTGTGCACCTTTTTCTTTTTTTTAAGTGGATCATTTATTTTGTTGATGTCTAGTTTTCTGAGTTCTTTATATATTTTGGATTCTAACCTTCTCTTGGATGTGGAGTGGCAGAAACCATTTCCCATTCTGTAAATGGCATTGTTATTTTCTCAGAGGAAAGGATGAAATGAGAACTAGACCCAAGCTATGTGAATCCATGGCTTAGCCCAGAGCATTTCTTTCTCTGTTCTAACTATCCCTAAGTTTATTTCAGGAAGCTTCCAGCCTCTCTAAAATGCAATCTTAAAAGATGGCTGATTCAATTTGCCTTCTTTCTTGGCTTCCACCTGAATTGCTCTGCTTGGCCTCATACTAACTTTGGCAATATGTGGTAATTTATGGCTCCTCATTCTCTGGCTCCTTCTGTCTTCATCTGTGTCTAGCTTGTTATCTCTGCATCCTGTCTCTAGTAAAACTGCCATACACACACTCACACACCACACTACACTTTTTTTCTGTCTCTCTGTCTCTCTGTCTCTCTGTCTCTCTGTCTCTCTGTCTCTCTCTCTCTCTCTCTCTCTCTCTCTCTCTCTCTCTGTCTGATTTTAGATAGTCACTCTTTCTTTCCTAAGCTGTTCCCCTGTGAGTTGGGCATATCCCTTCTCTGACACATTCTCTCAAATCTGATTCATCACTTTGTCTGCTCCTCAATTAGAAATCCTTTTAAACATGGCTGCTTCCTGCTACTAACTCACCTTAATTTCATTGTTAGAGGTAAAGGTGTATGCTAAGGGTACATCTGTATTCCAAATAGATCACACTGTAATATAGGGTATGTCTGCATTATAGTTGGATCATATAGGCCTAAAAGATCTTTGGATGTGGTCCTTTGCCAGAGCAGACACATTGCTAATTTAAAATTTCTCTACAATTCCCCCCCCCATTAGTGGCAGTACCTTTTGACTTATAAAACCTTTTTAAGTTTCATGAAGTCCCATTTATTAATTGTTCATCTTAGTGCCTATGCTATGGGTGTTCTGTTAAGGGAGTTGTCCTTTGTGTCAATGCATTCAAGGGAATTCTGTCACTTTCTCTTGTATCAGGTTTGGTGCATCTCATTTTATGTTGAAGCCTTTGATCGACTTGAAATTGTTTTAGGCAGACTTACAGATATGGATCTATTTCCATTCTTCTCCATGCAGATATCCAGTTAGACAGTTAGACCTACACATGTGGTGAAGTTGCTTTCTTTTTTTAAATTGCATGATTTTTGCTTCTTTGTCAAAAATCAAGTGTCTGTAAACATATGGATTTACTTTGTAACTTAGATTCAATTATCTTAATCAAAGTGTCTATTCTATGCCAATACTCTGTTGCCTTAATTTTTATAACTCTGCAGTACTTCTTGAAACCAGGGATGATGATACCGCTGGGTAGTCTTTCATTATATGGACTTGTTTTAGCTATTCTAGGTTTTTTTGTTTTTTCTGTATGATTTGTGTGTGTGTGTGTGTGTGCGTGTGTGCGTGTGTGTGTGTGTGCAAAAGAAATTTATTAGGTAACTATCATTGATATGAATTTGAAAGAATTTCTGGATTAGTGTTTTGATGTCTTTACGTATATCCATTTTAGTCTAAAAGCAAACAACACTCAAACAACATTCAAAGACTAAGACTTCAAACCTCCAAACTCTCTACGTAAATCACCTTTTCTAAAATTTATTTTCTTGTGGTCATTCTTTATTTTTATTAGATATTTTCTTTATTTACATTATAAACAGTATCCCCTTTCCTAGTTTCCTCTCCAAAAAATGTCCTCTTATTCTTCCCTCCCCCTGCACCCCAACCCAACCACTCCCTCTTCCTGGCACTGGCATTCCCCTATACTGGGTCATAGAACTTTCATAAGACCAAGGGCCTCTCCCCCCATTGATGGACAACTAGGCCATTCTCTGCTACATATGAGGCTAGAGACACAAGTCCCACCATGTGTTTTCTTTGATTGGTGGTTTAGTCCCAGGGGGCTCTGGGGGTACTGGTTAGTTCATATTATTGTTCATCCTATGGGGCTGCAAACCCTGTCAGCTCCTTGGGAACTTTCTCTAGCTCCTTCATTTGTGGAACCTGAGCTCCATCCAATGGATGACCGTGAGCATCCGCTTCTGAATTTGCCAGGCACTGGCAGAGCCTCTCAGGAGATAGCTATATCAGGTTCCTGTCAGCAAAATCTTTTTGGTATATGCAATAGTGCCTGAGTTTGATTGTCACTTGTGGGATGAATCCCCAGGTGGGTCAGTCTCTGGATAGTCATTCCTTTAGTCTCTGCTCTGAACTTGTCTCTGCAAATCCATTTGGGTATTTTGTTCCCTCTTCTAAGAAGGATCTAAGTATCCACATTTTGGTCTTCCTTCTTCTTGAGTTTCATATGTTTTGCAAATTGTATCTTGGGTATCCTGAGTTTCTGGGCTAATATCCACTTATCAGTGAGTACATATCGTGTGTGTTCTTTTGTGATTGGCTTACCTCACTCAGGATGATATCCTATAGATCCATACATTTATCTAAGAATTTCATAAATTCATTGTTTTCAACAGCTGAGTAGTATTCCATGTGTAAATATACCACATTTTCTGTATCCATCCCTCTGTTGAGGGACATCTGGGTTCTTTCCAGCTTCTGGCATTTATAAATAAGGCTGCTATGAACATAGTGGAGCATGTGTTCTTATTACCAGTTGGAACATCTTCTGAGTATATGCCCAGGAGTGGTATTGCTGGATCTTCCAGTAGTACTATGTCCAATTTTCTGAGGAACCACCAAAGTGATTTCCAGAGTGACTGTACATGCTTGCAATACCACCAGCAATGGAGGACTGTCCCTCTTTCTCCACATCCCCACCAGCATCTGCTGTCACCTGAATTTCTGATCTTAGCCATTCTGATTGGTGTAAGGTTGAATCTCAAGGTTGGTTTGATTTGCATTTCCCTGATGATTAAAGATGTTGAACATTTTTTAGGTGCTACTCAGCCATTTGATATTCCTCAGTTGAGAATTCTTTGTTTAGCTCTGTACCACATTTTTAAAAATAGGGTTATTTGATTTTCTGGAGTCCATCTTCTTGAGTTCCTTATATATATTGGATATTAGTCCCCCATCTGATTTAGAATTGGTAAAGATCCTTTCCCAATCTGTTGGTGGCCTTTTTGTCTTAATGACAGTGTCTTTTGCCTTACAGAAGCTTTGGAATTTTATGAGGTCCCATTTATCGATTCTCGATCTTACAGCACAAACCATTGCTGTTCAGTTTAGGAATTTTTTCCCTGTACCCATATCTTTAAGGCTTTTCCCCACTTTCTCCTCTATAGGTTTTAGTGTCTCTGGTTTTATGTGGAGTTCCTTGATCCACTTAGACTTGACCTTTGTACAAGAAGATAAATATGGATCAATTTGCATTCTTCTACATGATAACCACCAGTTGTGCAGCACCATTTGTTGAAAATGCTGTCTTTTTTCCACTGGATGGTTTGAGCTCCTTTGTCAAAGACCAAGTGACCATAGGTCTATGGGTTCATTTCTGGGTCTTCAATTTTATTCCATTGATCTACCTGACTGTCAATGTACCGGTACCAAGCAGTTTTTATCACAATTGCTCTGTAGTGCAGCTATAATGTCAAGTAATATATTGAATAGGTATAAAGACAGTGGACAGCTAACCTTTTCTTGTTTGTGATTTTAGAAGAATTTTCTTGTGTTTCTCTCTATTTATTTTTATATTGGCTATAAGCTTGCTGTATATTGTCTTTATTTTGTTTAGGTATGTCACTTGTATCCTTGATCTCTCTAAGACTTTTATCATGGAGGGGATTTGTAACTTGTCAACAGCTTTTCAGTGTCTAATGAGATTTTCATGATTTTTGTTGTTGGTGGTGGTGGTGGTCCTCGAGTTGTTGTTTTCTTCATCTTCATCATTGTTGTCCTCCTCCCTCTCCTTCTCCTCCTCCTTTTCCTCCCACTCACCTCTCCCTCCCCTTCCCCCTCCCCATCCATTTGCTTTTCCTCCTTCTCCTCCTCCTCCTCCTCCACTTCCTCCTCCTTCTCCTCCTCCTCCTTCTTCTTTTTTCAGCTTGTATATATGGTGTATTACTTTGATAACTTTTTGTATGTTGAACCATGCCTGAATCTCTGAGATAAAATCTACTTGATCATAGTAGATGTTTTTTCTGATGTGATTTTGGATTCATTCTATTAGTATTTTATTGAGTATTTTGCCTCAATGTTAATAAGGAAAACTGATCTGTAATTTCTTGTTCTTTGTGAGTTCCTACATTTTTTAGTATCAGGGTAACTCTGGCTGCATAAACTGAATTCAGTGAAATTTGCAGGCAAATGCAAAAATATCATCTTGATGAGATAATCTAGACCCAGAAAAACAGTCCTAATATGTACTCACTTATAAAAGGATATTAGCTCTATAGGATAACCATGTTATAACCCAAAGGCCCTGAGAACCTAAGTAACAAGGAGAGCTCAAGTGTCTATACAGGAATCTCTCTTGGAACAGGGAAATAGAATAGATGCTGCAGGTAGTCTAGGATAAGGATTATTCATGGTAGCTCATGTGAGAGGAGAAGAGAGAGATAAAGTTGTGGAAAAGACAACTGAAATTACAGAGATATCTCAGGGATGAGCTAAAAATCAAGTGCAATAAAGTCCCAAGAATCTAAGGTGACCCTAGCTAATAGTATTGTAGGATACATGGCCTGAATTGACCATCTCCTATAACCAGGCAATCTTTCAGTGGAGGGATCGGGACATAAATCCAGCAACAAAACCTTTGACTTACACTTTATCCAGCCTACAAGATGTACATGGGTAAAAGTGGTACATACATTGTGGGAGTGGCCAACTAATTACTGTTTCCACTTGAGACTCATGCCATGAGACAATGGACCTCTGACACTGCCTGATGCTTTAGGACCTGGAAGATTGATAGCCCAGAGACTTATGATAGAACCAAACAGACATGCAAAATAAAAAGTCAATGCAATAATTCCTAATGATATTCTGCTATACTCATAGATTGGAGACTAGCCCAATAGTCATCAGAGAATTTTCATCCAGCAACTGATGGAAACAGATGCAGAGACACACAGTAAAATGTTAGGCAGAGCTTGAGGAGTCTTGTAGAAGAGAGGAAGGAAAGAAGGATTGCAGGAGCCAAAGGGTTCAAGAATACGACAAAACACTTATAGAATAAACGTGCCTGGGATCATAGTGGCTCACAGAGACTGAACAAACAACCAGGGAGCCTGCATGGATATATATATATATATATATTTATATATATAAATTATGTAGCCTGGTCTTCTTGTGGGGCTCCTAACAGTGTTAGTGGGGGCAGTTTCTGACTCTTGCCTAATTTGGAGACTACTTTTTTCTCTACTGGGTTGCCTTGTCTAGCCATACTGAAGGGAGTTACCTGGACTGCTGCAACTTGATATGCCATGCTTTATTGATATTCCTGAGAGGTCTGCTCTTTTCTGAAGAGAAATGGAGGAGCTGTTGATTGGGGTGGATTAGGGAGGAGGGGGTGGGAGAGGAGCAGGGATAGGAGGGAAGCAGTGATGGGAAGGGAGGAGGTTTGGGAAACTTCAACCAGGATGTAATATATGAGAAGAATTAAATCCAAAGAACTTTATAAAAAGTGCATACTGTCCTTTCAATTCCTAGTATCTGCATAATGGCTCTACTCTGGGTAATTTCATGCCCATAGGACTTGGTAGACAAATACAATAACTATATTTTTTGAAGAAAGAAACAAAAATAATGTGTGTTCTTTTTGTATTTGAAATTTGTCCGCATTCTAATTCCTGTGCAGAACTTTGCTCCTAATAAATAAATTTTGATTTTTATAAATTATAGAATAAAATTATAAAATATTTAAAAATATAAAATAAAAAAGAATAACTTTATAAATACTTCTGCAATTTAATTAAAATATATTAATTAAAATTAAATTTATTTTTATACTAAGTCTATAGGACTTAACATATAAAGTATTAAATATTTTTTCTTGATTCATTTAATGAAGTAAAATTACAATTTATTTTTAGCAAGCAATAAAAACATAGTAACTTAAAAAGTTATAGTAAAATTATGCTTAAGAATGTATCTCATTTCAAATTGTGGTAGGCTTTAAGTTCAGGTGTTAGGAATCTGTCAACTGATATCAGGTATTTCCCAACTATGAGATTCCTTTGGGTCAACCTCAAATTAATTCCTAAATAGTCTCACATTCTCATGTGAATTTAGGCAAAAGTATGTAGTATGTTGGTGATGTCAATTAGTATATTAATACTTAATTAATGATGAATTAATACTTCAAAGTCAGAAAACAGAAAGAGAAAATTTTGCTGTTTTTCAAAGTGTTTTCTAAATATTGACCTGCTTAGCACACTTTGAGACCATCCTTTAGATTTGTTTAAAAGAAATAAAGGTATTCTGTACTTTATAACCTGATCTGTTATTAGGTGAGGAAAAAGGACTGAAGCCCTGAGAGCCAGGAGAAGAAATGGAAACAGGCAACCTCAGAAAATAGGTTTGGGGACCCTCCAAAATGAACCAGAGATCTGGGAGGTGAGAGACTCTCAGGACTCCAAGGGAGGGGCCTTAGATGAAATGCCCTAAGTAGGGAGAGAGAACTTATAGATCCCACCTCCAGCAGGAAGACAGTACATCACGTGAGGGATGGGGTTGCCATCCCACAGTTACAGCTCTGACCCATAATTGTTCCTGTCTGAAAGAATTAGTGGGATGGAAATGGAGAGAAGCCTGAGGAAAAGAAGGTCCAGTGACAGGCCCAAATTTGGATCCTGCTGAAGTGGAGGTCCCGAGTCCTGACACTATTACAGAGGCTATGGAGCACTCACAAAAAGGGGTCTATCATGACTGCCCTCCGAAAGTCCCAGCAAGCAGCTGGAAGAGTCAGATGCAGATGTCTGCACCCATCCAATGGACAGAAGCAGCTGACCCCTGTTCTTGAATTAGGGAAGACTGAAAGAAGCTGAGGAAAAGGACTATCCTGTAGGAGAACCCGCAGTCTCAATTAATCTGGACCTCCAAGATCTCTCAAACACTGGACCACCAAACAGATAGCATATACCAGCTTTTATGAGGCCTCCAACACACATACAGTGGAGGACTGCCAGGTCTTTGTTCATTCAGAGAGGATACACCTTACCTTCCAGAAACTGGAGGACCTAGGGAGTTCAGAGGTCAGGTGGGGTGGGGGGCTGCATCCACCTGGAAACAAGGGGTGGGGAGGATATGTTGGATGTGGAATAGTCCAAGGGTGGATTGGGGGGGGGGATAGGGAATGTAAAAAATAAATTAATTAAAATAAAAAAATTTAAAATGAAAGGGAAATCTAATTTGCAAAAGTATTTTAACCATTGATTGGACTTTTTTTTTTCTTAATAGGTGCATCAATGTTTCAAACTGAATTCTGTACAATCTTTCAAGTTAAATACTTTGTATTCCTGAGCTTTGTAACATGATTATATATGAGTGCTTTTTAAAAGCTAAGTAAAAGTTTATCTTGGTTTTATACCTTATTTGTAATATAACATTATACATGTACAACAATCTTATGTAAGTTTTAGGATGTGAGCACTAAAAGGCCACATCAAGACAAATTAACTTTAAGGGTCTTTGAAGTATTTCACCATATTACCTAACTAACAGTGCAATGATGTAACATTTTTATCTTCATTAATGTGTTGGAGAAGATGGGGGAGTGAGAGAGCCCACGTTGGGCCAGAGTTCCTATGCTCTGGACAGGCTGACACGGGAGGACTGCTGGATGTTTTCCACTCAGTCCTGGGTGGGAATCTAAGCCACTACAAGACAGGGTGTGGACAAGGGGCAGCCCCCAATACCAGAGGCTCCAGAGCAACACCCTGGGCCCTGGAGTTACAGGAGAGAGGGCAGAGGGAGAAAGGTTACCAAGCAGGCAAGAATCCTTAGTCCTGGCCTTGACTGGAGCACAGGAAACCCTTCCATGGGAGATTAGAAAAGGCTCATTAGGATTGATAAAAATCCTTTCCCAATCTGTTGGTGGCCTTTTTGTCTTGCTGACTGTGTCTTTTGCCTTACAGAAGCTTTGCAATTTTATAAGGTCCCATTTGTCAATTCTTGATCTTGCCGCACAGGCCATTGCTGTTCTGTTTAGGAATCTTTCCCCTGTGCCCATATGTTTGAGGGTTTTCCCCACTTACTCCTCTATAAATTTCAGTGTCTCTGGTTTTATGTGGAGGTCTTTAATCCATTTAGACTTAAGCTTTGTACAAGGAGATAAGAATGGATCAATTTGCATTCTTTTACATGCTAACAGCCAGTTGTGCCAGCACCAATTTTTGAAAATGCTATGCTTTTTCCACTGGATGGTTTTAGCTAACTTGTCAAAGATCAGGTGACCATAGGTGTGTGGATTCATTTCTGGGTCTTCAATTCTATTCCATTGATCTATCTGTCTGTTGCTGTACCAGTACCATGCAGTTTTTATCACAATTGCTCTGTAGTACAGCTTAATGTCAGTCATGGTGATTCCCCCAGNTTGAAAATGCTATGCTTTTTCCACTGGATGGTTTTAGCTAACTTGTCAAAGATCAGGTGACCATAGGTGTGTGGATTCATTTCTGGGTCTTCAATTCTATTCCATTGATCTATCTGTCTGTTGCTGTACCAGTACCATGCAGTTTTTATCACAATTGCTCTGTAGTACAGCTTAATGTCAGTCATGGTGATTCCCCCAGAGGTTCTTCTATTGTTGAGAATAGTTTTTGCTATCCTAGGTTTTTATTATTCCAGATGAATTTGCAAATTGCCCTTTCTATCTCAGTGAAGAATTGAGTTGGAATTTTGATGGGGATTGCATTGAATCTGTAGATTGCTTTCGGCAGGATAGCCATTTTGATTATATTAGTCCTGCCAATCCATGAGCATGGGAGATCTCTCCATCCTCTGAGATCTTCTTCAATGTCTTTCTTCAGAGACTTGAAGTTCTTGTTATACAAATCTTTCACTTCCTTAGTTAGAGTCACATCAAGTCATTTTATATTTTTTGTGACTATTATAAAGGGTGTTGTTTCACTAATTTCTTTCTCAACCTGTTTTTCCTTTGCGTAGAGAAAGGCCATTGATTTGTTTGAGTTAATTTTATATCCAGCTACTGCACTGAAGTTGTTTATCAGGTTTAGGAGTTCTCTGGTGGAATTTTTTGGATCCCGAATATATACTATCATATCATCTGCAAACAGTGACCTCTTAACTTCTTCCTTTCCAATTTGTATCCCCTTGATCTCCTTTTGTTGCCGAATTGCTCTGGCTAGGACTTCAAGTAGTATATTGAATAGGTGGAAAGAAAGTGGGCAGCCTTTTCTAGTCCCTGATTTTAATTGGATTGCTTCCAGCTTCTCTCCATTTAGTTTGATGTTGATTACTGGTTTGCTGGGGACTAATATCCAACATCTACAAAGAGCTAAAGAAGCTGGACTCCAGAAAAACGAATAACCCTATTAAAAAATGGATACAGAGCGAAACAAAGAATTCTCAACTGAGGAATTCTGAATGGCTGAGAAACATCTGAAAAAATGTTCAACATCCTTAATCATCAGGGAAATGCAAATCAAAACAACGCTGAGATTCCACCTCACACCAGTTAGAATGGCTAAGATCAAAAATTCAGGTAATAGCAGATGCTGGCAAGGATGTGGAGAAAGAGGAACACTCCTCCATTGCTGGTGGGATTGCAAGCTTGTACAACCACTTTGGAAGTCAGTCTGGCGTTTTCTCAGAAAATTGGACATAGTACTACCGAAAGATCCTGCAATACCTCTTCTGGGCATACACCCAGATGTTCCAACTGGTAAAAAGGACACATGTTCCACTATGTTCATAGCAGCCTTATTTATAATAGCCAGAAGCTGGAAAGAACCCAGATGTTCCTCAACAGAGAAATGGATACAGAAAATATGGTACATTTACACAATGGAGTACTATTCCACTATTAAAAAAAAATGAATTCATGAAATTTTTGGGCACATGGATGTATCTAGAGGATCTAATCCTTAGTGAGGTAACCCAAGCACAAAAGAGTCATTGGATATGCACTCACTGATAAATGGATATTAGCCCAGAAACTTAGAATACCCAAGATACAATTTTCAAAACACAAGAAAATCAAGAAGGAAGACCAGCGTGTAGATACTTCATTCTTCCTGTGAATAGGAAACAAAATACCCATGAAAGGAGTTACAGAGACAAAGTTTACAGCTAAGATGAAAGGATAGACCATACAGAGACTACCCCACCAGGGGGGGATCCATCCCATAATCAGTCATTAAACTCAGACACTATTGCATAGGACAGCTAGTGCCTATTTAAGGGAACCTGATATAGCTGTCTGGAACAGAAGTAGATGCTCATAATCATCTATATGATGGAACACAGGGCCCACAATGGAGAAGCTAGAGATAGAACCCTAGGAGCTGAATGGGTCTGCAACCCTAGAAGAGGAACAACAATATGAACTAACCAGAACCTCCAGAACATGTGTCTCTAGCTCTACATGTAGCAGAAGATGGCCTAGTCAGCTATCATTGGGTGGAGGGGCCCCTTGGTGTTGTAATCTTTATATACCCCAATACAGGGGAATGCCAGGACCAAGAAGTGGGAGTCAGTGGGCAGGGGAACAGGGCGGGGGGAGGGGGAGAACTTTCGGGATAACATTTGAAATGTAAATTAAGAAAATATCTAATAAAAACTAATTGATTAAAAAAATAAAATATCTAATAAAAACTAATTGATTAAAAAAAAAAAAAAAGAAAAGAAAAGGCTCATTAGGCTGGGCATGGTGGCATATACCTTTAATCCCAGGACTCAGTCAGGAGGCAGAGGCAGGCAGATTTCTAAGTTGGAGCCCAGACTGGTCTACAAAGTGAGTTCCAAGACAGCCAGAGCTATACAGAGAAACCCTGTCTAGAAAAAAAAAGCAAAAACAAAAAAACAAAAGAACAAAAAAACAAAGCAAAACAAACAAACAAACAAAAGGCTCATTACAGGAAAGCCTATCCCATCATCCAAGCACAGCAGTCCTTGAACATAGACAGTCTATGGTTTTAGAGCTTTATTGTAGAAAGGCAGGGAGAAAGAGAGAAGGTAGAAAGAGAGACCGGCCATGACCAAGACGAGAGAAGGGGAAAAGGGAGTGAGAAAAGAAAGGCTAGAGAGTAAGAAAGAGAGAGAGAGAGAGTAAGAGAGTAAGAAGAGAAAGTGAGGTGGGGCCAAGATACCCCACTTATGGTGGACTGTTACCTTGTTGTTGCTAGGTAACTGAGTCTAGCCTGAAGGTCAGAAGCTTGGGACATTGTTTCTGTCACTACTAGCCATGCTTCTCTTATGGGGGCTGTGGAGGCCGTAACTTCGATAAGAGCCAGGAGTCTAGGACACTGAGGGAACACCTACTGTCCCATGTAGGTGAATTATCACTACTGGGTTTCTCTGGGGTTCAGACCTCAGCTTGACAAGAGACCAGACTGTCTGTATACCCCAATGCCCCACATTAATGTACTGCATCTTTTTAATAAGCTTGTACTATCTACAACAATTTTCAATTCAAATATTACTTTCTTGACATTCCTAATTTCTTTCTTCTGTAACATCTGTTCAATAAGCACTAGACTCACTCTCTGCTCCCAAAATGAAGGGTATTTAATTCAAAATTTAAGTTTTTATATACTATTTATGGTTTCATAGTCATGTTAGTTACATATTTTTACTTACTTTTATTATTGTCATGTGATCTATTAGCATTCTATACAATAGGTTATTATTCATTAGTACTAATTTGATAGTATTTACTTCATAAGTTTGTCTTATTACATACAATAAAAATAAAACTCAAAATCATTTTTCTGTCTCTTGAGACTGAGTACTATTTATTAAGATTAACTATTATATGTTATAGGCTGTTTATATATATTATTTTAAATATTCATAAACTATATACAAAAATCTCAACTTTATAATTTCTAGATAGACTTGATTTGAAATAGTTATTAAATAGTATAACCAAAATTGTTATAAATTTTGATAATGCAAATCTATGTTCTATATATACAACAGACCTCTAAAGAAATTTGTCTCTCTACTACTCTCTACAAGAGTAACAGAGGACCTGTTTACATTAAGAACCATATTATGTATAAAATGATCAAAATTCACTGTTGTTAGTTTGTATCAAGGAATGTTTTGCATTTCTGATGCTTTCTAATGCTTATATGTAAGCCCATCTGGAGTGACTCATGCAATATGCTGCTTGGAACAGAAGGGGTTAATTTTGACATGTGAAGTATTTTGCTGCAGTCAACTTTTAGATAGCAATTTAATTGTCAAAGTACAAACCAACTGGAGAGATGAAGATGAACATGTCAACTGTGAGGAAGGATAAGCAAAGCTTCTCTTCAGATTGAGCATGTGGTATGTAATGTGTTTTAGTTGACATATTAAAAGCTTACTTACTCCCCATAGGGCACTTTTGACATTAGGATTCCACTACAACATAATGCATGCCCATCTCTCCTACTGCTTATGTTTTCCTAAAACAGCAAGACAAAACTGCTATTGATTATAGCCAGAGAAAAAATTAAAACTGCAAAAATATAAGAAAATCCCAACTTCATTGCTAATGTTTTCAAAAATCAACAGATTATGCCATATTCAATGAGCAGTTCTGAAAATACACAAATAACATCCTACAAACTGAGAAGGTGATATTTATGAATTTAAGGATATATATATATATATATATATATATATATATATATATATATATATGCATTCATGTACATAGAATGAATGAGAAAAGAGCTGGTAGAAATGTATAGGAGAGTTCCAAGAGAGGGGGGAGAAAGGATGTAATTATATTGCAAAATGGAAACCATCCTAATATCAACGGGATGAAAAGCAGAGAAACCCCTTTTCTGGCTGTTGTGTTAAATTCCCTTAATAGTTAGGAGTTGGTTTCCTCTAGTGGAATCAGATAAGATAGTTACATGGTTATAGCCCTGTACTGGGGTAATGAGAAGATCTGTCTCTATCAGTGCTAGTACTTGTTCTACCCTTACTAACTAGCGCTGACGAAACACTACAACCTCTTTGAATATAGCATTTCTCATTCTTTTGATTAATCTACCACAAGTTTTTCTAAGGACAAAAAGAAAGCTGTTTCAAACTTTAAAGAAACCATGACTTTGCCTAAAGTGAATAAATAAACTAATAAATATGTAATTATGGCCTCTTATAAATTAAGATATAAATTTAACTCCATTTATGTGTGAAAGATCAAAATTAGTACAAACTGTTATTAAACTATTAATAAACTATTGTTTTTAGATTTTTTTATTAATTATCTCTAGTAAATAATGCTTATTCAATATGTGTCATAAAAATTTACCTTATCTTGTTTAGCATTGGAAAGGAAGTGTAAGAAAGTTGATAAATTATCAATTTTCCAGTAGAACATAAATTCACATGCACATAAATATAAGAAAATGTTTGTCACATAAGGATAGTATGTCAAAAGATACAGTACAAATGCCTAATAAGTGATCATGAACATTAAATAACATTTTTCTTGCTTTGCTTAACAAAAATGAGGTAAAAAAATTGAAATTTGATGAATGCAATTCCTCTGGTCTTTCTAGTGAGCCTTGTGCCTGCGTGCTGAGGACACACAAGGGCAACCATGACTGCTTCAGTGGAGCAGAGCTGTCTGCCACATCCCCATCTGAGGAAACTTTTATTAAAGAACAGGCCACTGATTATAAATCATTATTCCTATTCATGCACTGTTCGTAAGAATGGAAATTCATTCAGAGTGATATGGAGTTCAGTGATTTCCTAAATTGAGATTAGACAATAAAAAGTCCTCTGGTCAACTCAACCCCAACTTACTTGCACTCATCTTTGTCTTATAGTAATCTACTACCCACACCCTTCCTAAGTTGAGGTAAAGTTGTGCAAGATAAAGGATGCTTTTTTCAAGTTCCCATGAAATAATATACTTTCTATCTATTTGAGTTTTGAGAACATAAAAGGTGCCAATTCTTTATGACTAAAATGCATTGATTTTAACCACTCTATTGTAATGATATATTTTGTCTTTTTTTTAATAAATTACATAAGCATAGAAACTGTTAAATGTTGTGCCTGAAGCTTAGTTTGACAGTTAAGAATAACATATATTACAAATATATTATACACATACATGAATGTATATATATATACATGAAAGGAAAATGTAAAAGTAAGATGGATAATATAAGAGTATGCATATATATATATATATATATATATATATATATATATATATTCACACAATCATACACACATATATGTATATATATTTTTTTTCTTTAGGAGTTAATAGATTAAGCTCATAATACTTTTATTTATTAGTCCATTGAAAATACAATGGGTCTAAAATTGAAAGTTGAGCAGGTATGATTAAGACATATTGGTACTGAGAAATGGACTTTCTTAATTTCATTTTGATTATATTTTTTAAATACACATAAGGACAGAGAACATTTTAATATTGAGTATAAAAGGTGAGACTAGTTTTCTTTTCTAATTTATACTAGAATATAAATATTTGGGGGTCACAACCTGAATGCTACTCAAATAATTAAATCTCATCCAACAATCCCATCATTGTTAGACAGAACCTTGTCAAGTTTTCATTAGAATATGATGTGATACTCACAGGAGCAAATATGGAGATGAAGTGTTGAGCAGAGACTGAAAGAAAGGCTACCCAGAGACTTGAGGATTCATCCCACATACAGTTACCAAACCCAGACACTATTGTGGATGCCAAGAAGTGTATGCTGAAAGGAGCCTGATATGGCTGTCTCCTGAGAGGCCCTGCCAGAGCCTAACAAATACAGAGGCAGATGTTAGAAGTCAACCATTGTACTGAGCACTGGGTCCCTAATAGAGAGGTTAGAAAAGGGACTGAAGAAGTTGAAGGGGTTTGTAACCCCTTAGGAAGAACAATATCATCCAACCAGAACCCCCAGAACTCACATCACAAACAATTTAGAATCTTCACCTTTTATCCCTCAAAATTTTACATCTCCAAAAATTACTGCTAGATAATGCAGTATTTTGGGGCTATCATTGATGTTTATAGAATATTATTCAAGTGTAGTATCATTGTTTGTATTTAAAGGAAATTAAAATAGAAAATAGAAAAATCATATGGTTTTAATGTAAATTGAATCTTCTTTTATTCATTTAACCAATTTGATCTTGTATGTTTTATAATTTGCTATTTTTTCAAGGTTTCATAATTTTCAATTTCTTTCATGATGTGTCTGTTTATCAGATCTTAGGGAAAAAATTTAGAATAATGAATAGGTATGGCCAGTATTAGCTTGGGTTAACTATTTATTTTGTGTATCACAAAACTGACAAACATAATTAAAATAAGATTATATAAATACAGCATTTCATGGTGACATTATTTAATAACTTGCTTGGCTTTGGTGGACAGATTATTATTTAAAACATACATTTTTAAATTACCTTAAATGTACAGAGAAATAGTGAATAAATAAGGATATACATACATCCTAGATAAGGAGATATAGTAACCTAAAATGAAACAATAAAGATTGTCTTCTTCTCATATCTGAATAACATCTATTTTGTATTCACTATTGACTCATTGAATGAGATGAGCATACAGTGTACACAGAGATTCTTCTTCTCAAGTTTTCTATCTTATAATATTTTGTGGTTTTATATTATACTTAAGAAATAATGTATGTTGGTGGGTAAATGCTCTGATGTCTAGATAGGTGGAAGTGGACAAATGGCCATAAAGTTCTCTTTAAAAACCAAATATACCATAGAGCAGTAGAAAGGCACATAGCAGCTAAGAGTACTTGATGCTTTGGCCAGAAGTAGAAGTTGGTTCCTGACACCACGTAGTAGTAGTTCATAACCATCCTTAATTCTAGTGCCTGGAATACAACACCTTCTTCCAAACTCTAGAGTTACCAGACATATATATGTCACACATATATACACACAAATAAAGCATTCATGCACATAAATAATAGTAAATCAAGATGTTATAAAATATTATAAAATACTATAATATTGTAAATATTATAGTCTCAAAATTAAAGTAATAAAAACAAAACATGTGTTAATATTCTTTATTTTATTAAATTCTATGCACATTCTCTCCAGTGAAAATATAAGAACTGTAACAAAATTATTTTAAGAGGCCTTTCCTCCCTGAGAGTCTCTCATCTCCCAGGGCTCTGGTACATTCTAGAGGATTCCCCCTACTTCCTACCTCTCGTGGTTGCTTGTTTCTATTCTTTCTGCTGGCCCTCAAGACTTTAGTCCTGTTTGCCCCCCAATACCTGATCATGTTCCCCTCTTCCCCTCTCTGTCCCCTTTCCCTCCCAGTACCCTTCCTATCTCTCCTGTGACTGCTTTCTTCTCCATCCCAAGTGGGATTGAGGCATCCTCATTTGGGCCATTCAGTTTGTTAACCTTCTTGAGTTCTATAGATTGTGTCCTGTATATTTGTTGGCTAATATTTAGTTATTAGTGAGTAGATACCATGCATGTATTTTGGGTCTGAGTTACCTCACTCAGTATTTTTTCTAGTTCCATCCATTTTCCTGCAAAACTAATGATGCCCTCATTCTTAATAGCTGAGTAGTTTTCTATTGTATAAATGAAACACATTTTCTGTATTGATTTTTCCATTGTGGGATATTTTGTTTTTGTTTTTGTTTTGTTTTGTTTTTTAGCTTCTAGCTATATTTCTACTTTATAATAATTTATTACTTAATTTTTTGTAAGAATTGTCAGGTTATTGCATAAAATGATGTAATGTATTCTCCATAACTACTTTATTGACTTAGATGATGTATGATATCTTGTCATGTGGTAAAAGAATTGCCTGATTTATGATAAAGATATTTGTTGTATGTATTTATTGTGGTATTAGTCACTAGTTCTTCTTTGCTTGGAAAACACTGGCTTTGATATTAATATGGTGAATTCTGTTTTTCTTAAAGTAACTGGTTTATTTGACAGATTCCACTGTAGTTTTAATTTTACTAATTTAATGTTACATTCTTTGGGTTCTTCTTATTTTACTGTTGCATTTTTCTGGCACTTGTTTGTATTTCGTATGTTTGCTTAATGATGTTCCTGATTTTGGAGTCTGCTTTCATACGGAAGTGTTTACCTTACTTTAAGGAAATGCCAAATATCTTTGTGATTTTTTTTTATATCCTCTCAATGACTACTTCAAGATCTATTTTTTACTGAAGTTTGTACTAATATTCTATTTCTCTGAAATACTCCTTTTTATATTATAGGATGAGATAAACTTTGTGTAGGATAGGTGTTTGTAAAAACCACCCTGGGAATGTTATGCCCATCTATAGACTTGTTTGTGCAAATGTTTCTATGTAAATGATTGAGCAGAAAGTTCCACACAGACACTGTCCCACATGACTGTATTCACTGCAAGTTCAAGTAGTAAGTATTAATAAATATGACTGTGTCTGGCGAATGTAGTTTAAATGAAATCTGAATCTACATCTATCTCCTAATGCAATAACTTAGCCATACTTGCCACATATCCTTTCATAAAAACACATTAATATTATGCTTGAAGTAGAATGAACTTAGTGAGTTCTTTCTTGTTTTTTTTTTCTTTTTTCTATTCTAAGCAACATACATGTGATATAAACAATCATTGATATGGTCATCAGAATCATTCTATAGTCTTACCAATATCTGAGAACAAGTTGACACAATTAATTTTTAGGATTTGATAAGCAAAAGTGTCATCATTAGGAGAAAGTTATTTCTTTAACCTCTAGTATAATGAGATTATCTATTTTAATAGGGAAATATTTTGTACCTCAGGCTGAGCATGGACCTTAGTTAGTACAGTACTTATCTTCTGTTCATGGGGCTCTGGATTTGACCTCCAGCACAATATAACTGTGGTGGAACAGTTCTGTATTCACACAACTCAAGATGTAGAGGCAAAAGGATCAGAAATTTAAAATTATCATTAGCCACATAATGAATCTTTGTTAGACTAGGCCATGTTTCAAGAAACAAATTTAAAAAATCAAAATGTTTGCTACATCTAACAATTTTACTTCCAGATTCCACTTGCTTAGGGTCCTGGGAAAATTAATTAGTAATTTAGAATGCAGCATCAATATAAATAAAGAGACATAATTACATATTTAATTTCTGAAAGAAGGCTAATAAACATATCTAATAACCATAATGAGAAACTGCCCTCATAAACTTATCTTAATAATATCTAAAATACCTGTGGCTATGTCAGAGAATATGATTATTGTAGCTCATTATAACCATAACAAAAATGTATAACTTCACACAAAGAAGTGTGTCACATTTATTCTGTTCTTTCACATAATTGACATTAAGTATACTTGAAGTCACACTTGTCAAGTAGATTTAATAAAAGGTTAAGTTCAAAGCAGTGCACTGGACTCAACAGTGCTTTCCTGCACAGGTGAGTTATGATAATAAAATAATGTGCTTTATGTCAGACTAACCCAAGTTCAGAGAATGACAAACAAATCTTTAAACAATGCAAACACTAGGTATTTTTGTTTCCATCTGCAATCCCTACACACACACACACACACACACACACACACACACACACACACACACAAGGTATTCAAGATGCAAGACACCACAAACCCAAGTTCCAAGAACTGAAGTGAGAAGAACCTTCACCTAAGACTTGTTTAATTTTCCCGCTGAAGCTCTTTCTCCATCAAACTACAGATTACAAAGTTGAAGAAGCTTAACTTTGAAATCGGGGCTTTGGGTTGTGGTGGTAAACAGATACAATCAGCAACTGCTCAGTGTGGATCTCAGTGAAGGGCCAGAGAGAGGACTTTCCAAGCCTTGTTTTCCGGTGTTAGCAAGGGAGAATGTGTGACAACAGAGGAATACCAAGTTCTCTTCTCTGCCAGTTTCAATTCTGAAGTCAAATGATTTCCCAGAAACCTTCCTTTAGACTGAATTTCTTATCACTGTGTCACATGTGTACCCATAAATTCAGAAGAGTTTGGGCAATTATGTTTACCAGCTAGGAATGGCTACCATTTTCATAAAGAATACTGTAATTCATCACAGAAGGTATGCAGCAAAACCGATTCTAAATGCTTCTCTTTGATTTTTCCTGTTTTTCATGATTAAATTATTTTGGCATTGGTACATTTGATTTTGGGTACTAGAAATTTCTCATGTGACTCATAATTCATAACTTACTCGATATAGAGTAGACGAATCTTCACGTTGATGAAGCGAGAAGGGGAGGGAACACTGCAGAGGAAATCCTGAAACAAACAAGCTCCTGAGCAGGCATCTGTCTTAGTGATTTCATAAGCATTTCTGAAGGCATTTTTTAAAATAAATTTGAAAAATTAAACATTACTAGATAAAGTTGCATAAATTAGAATGGAGAGTTCTCTATTCCTAATGTCTAAAACAGGACTTTTTTTTTTTTTCTTTTCTTCTTCTTAAGTCATTACACCGATCTCTTGGAAATCCTGACTCACAATGCATCATGTTCATATTCTGAATAAATAGCTCTTGTTCCTGGAGTTAACCACCTGACTGCCTATTGGCATCAATCAGGTTTTTAAAGCTGAACTTTCAAGTACATGTAAAAAGGCTCTTTATCTGTGGGACACATTAGTCAGGTATTTCAAACTCCCTGTTAAAGGGACGTGCCATTATAACTGATAGAAATGTAAATGGATTTTAGTCATTTGCAAACCTATCTATATGAGAATTACCTTATATCATATTTATTACTAAATTCAACCTGTAGTTTTGCATAAGTTATGTCTTTAAATATAAGCTGAGTGATAGATTTGGTGTGTAGAAATTATTATTTCTAGATTCCTTTAAGACTGTTAATCTAATGATATTAATATATTTAAAAATTTAAAAATACATGTGAAATTTTTGTGTTGCGTTTACTCCTGATAGAATTGCATGCTTACTACATAATATGAAACAGTAAGTATAATTTTAGAAGAAGGTACTATGCATAATTATATTCAGGAAATTCTATTTTTATCTCCATACAGTACAGGAGCAAGACTATTAAAATATCTAAAATGTAATATAATTATCGTTAAAAGTGATAAACTTTTGTTTTCAAAAATATAGTGCTATAGACTTTATTTTCATAGACAATTTGAAATTTCACATTTTGTATTTGCTCATCAAAATTTTTAGCTTGTGATATTGCTTTTGCTGGGCCTCATAATTTCTTCCCTCTGTGTACAGCTTTCAACAACTTTTGAAGGTTAACTAATAGCTGTTAAAAAACAAAAAACAAAATTGAATTTAGCTATGAGAGCACTTATCAGTTATTGATTCTGTAAATAGTAAGATCTGTTTTTAAAAGATAAGTTGGCACTTTATTCACAATTAATAGCATTTTAATATATCTGAGGTATTAGTTTTAAATATCTCAAAAGTTTTAAATTTTTTTCATGGTGAATATGAATCACATGATGGATAGTTGTTGCCTCCTGCCAAGAGAATATAGTCACTATAAAGTTCCATCTGACACTGAACTTGATTGGCAACTATCGGATGCAACCAAACTTGATTGGTAACTCTCTGATGACTGACCTTCTTTTACTTGATTATTTTAGTGATTCTTTTTTTATGTGATTGTTTCATCCAAAGAAAACCTGAAATTTTGGGACATAACTAAAACATAACTGGATAGTGGTTGGTGCTTGCTTGTGTACCCTCATCCCCACAAATGCCTTTGGGTGACTTTGATGTCTGAATGGGCTGACCACATAAGCACACTAATATAACTAAGATGAATCTCTAAGAATGAGCAAGAGCTGCGGCTATCCCTTCATACCATTTATTTGTTAATATTGTATTTTTAAGGTTTGAAATCTTTGCAGGCATAAATGTTTACTTTTTAGAGTTTACTGATTGTATATTTGCATAGTTACCACATAACAGGAAATACCATTTTATCATCTTTAGGCAGTAGTATGAATGACTTCTCTATGCATCAACATTTCAATCCCCTAATGTAAGATAATAGGGAAAAGGGGATACAGAGAAAAGTAAAGAGATCCCTGAATAAAATCAAGGGTTGGAAAGGGGACAGCACTGTGTTATCATTAGACTACTTACTGCTAATTAGTGAGATCACTTTCTCTGGGCTAAGTTTGATCTTTGCTGGAAGGATATCTAATTTCTTCTTGTTGATGTTTCTTCTTCATGAATGACTGCTTAACAATCCATGACCAACAAAAACCAACAACCAACAACCCAACCTGCCTCTTGGGGCCCTAGCATTTATAAATCTCCTGGAAAGTCCCCAGAATTCCAAATGTCACACAATTGCTGTAACTATCCACAGCTGGCAAAATCATGGATCATGCGTGTATTTGCATGAGGCAAATTATAGGCAGCTGCTGCTGAGTCCAAAGCAGCCCCTTATCTGCACATCTGGGATTAAAACTAAAACATATTCTTATAGTGTGTCAGTGTTTCTTAAAAAATACAAAATTCCAAAACTGTCGGTACAGTACATTCCTAGATTCTTCAATGGTTTCTGAGCTCCCAAACTTAGCACTTCTGACTTTGCCATTTTTCACAGTCCAACAGGAAATTTTGGGGAATGTGTGAGGTTTTACACAACTAATGAGCAACAAATGCAAGAAGAAGTCATGTTTGAAATGTGTCTTCTTTCTGAGAACTCTGGGATATAAATTTTTATTAGAAATAACGTAGGAGACAGCATGACAGCTGTTGTTCTGATGGTATTGGCAGCGGGTTATGGACACCTCATCCTGCTTTCCAAGAGCAAATCACAGGTAGATGTGAGGAAAACGAAGCAGCATATTCTTTCTAGGCATCTTTTGCTTTGCTTTGCTTTGCTTTGTTTTGTTTTGTTTTGTTTGTTTTGTTTGTTTGTTTACTTATTTGTGGTGGCCTGGTTGTCATTGCTGACCAAATCATTGGTGAGTTTTACTAGAGTTTTCTATTTTTCTGTTGTAGAAAGTGCACTTGCTTTGGACTCTTCGATAATAAAACTCATTGTAAAGTTCAGCTTTCTATAATTGAGGTCCTTATCGTCTTTAGAGTGGCTTTGGGGTACAATGAATTACAGATATACCTGGTCCAAAAAAATGGACAATGCTATAAGGATGAGTCTTGGTCTTAAGTTCTTCTCTAAGATTGACCTCACTGACCTCAAAGAACTACATAGTGATTGATGGGTAGCCCTTTGCATTGGTCATGAAATCACACTACAATAACATCTCTTTACAAAAAAACAAAAACAAAAAAAAAAAAAGAAACAAAAACCACAAACTATAACTTTCTATCAGAAAAGAAGGCAAACAGACTGCTTTCTGAGTTAATACCATTGGTTTGGAAAAGCACTGAAAAATCAGTATAAAGATTAAATTGAAATGGGAAGAGAATGACGCATGACTCCCTCTCTTCCCGGTGAGGTTTCTATATGATTATGTAAAAATAGCTGTCATCGGTTGACTTTCTAAACATTAACCATCTGACTGAGAGGGAGACAGACAGGCTGGCTCATGCCTGTAGTCCCAGCACTGGGGAAGCTAATACAATAACATTACTTCTAGTTACTAGCATGAGGTTTACGGTTAAACATGTAAAAGGCACACTTATGATTGAGTCTGTAGCAAGCAGTAAATTATCTATAAACATAGAACAATTTGGAATTATTTTCACTGTGATAAATGACCTTTTGTTGTGACTATGTGGTTTCTGCTTCATCTTTCACAACAATATGCTTTAGGGAAACATCCTACCCACTTTGAAGCCAGTTCCTTGGAGAACTTATATAGACACTAATTCTACCTCCAGATTCAGATCCAAGCTCCCTATCAGAGCTAGGAACACTCTTGTTGGCCTGACTACCGTCTGTTAGATGATCTAGTTTGTCAGATTCACTGTATCACTGAAAGTGATGGTTCAAGAAAACCATTTTTTTTTCCTTCATGAATTACTTTACTACAAATATAAAATGTGTGATGAATCCATTTCAAAAAACCTTCTCCTGGAGCTGAAACAAGCTGTCAGTGAGTTGAAAATGCAAAATTCACCTCTAGAACTTCCACTTAAGTGTCAGAATAGATAGATAGATAGATAGATAGATAGATAGATAGATAGATAGATAGATAGAGATGTGTGTATGTATGTGTGTGTGTGTGCGTTCATGGAATGTTTCCCTCTTCTAAATTGATATTAATTAGTTTTTTTAAATTACTGATGAATATGGATTTTCCCATGTCCTATATGATGTAGTTACTGAGAACCTAAAATGAAATCCTCCAGAAGCAGAAAGAATGGAGTCATAAAGCAATTTTCAACTATTTTAAAACTCACATGACCTAAATCATAATAAATATACACTAACATGAAAGAATACTCATAAATATGCAATAATGTTCATAATGGTAAGCTCCTAAATTAGTTTATGAGTGGTCTTTTAAATTAATGTAATTAAATTTAAATTAATGTAATTTAAAATTACATTTAAATTCAGTCTTTTAAATTAATGTAATTCAAAGTAATTAGTACTTTATTTTAAAGTTGTTTTTTTTTGTTGTTTTTTGTTTTGTTGTTGTTGTTTTTCAGCTTTGCATCAGCGTTTTTGGAAGGACTTGATTTTTAGGAGGGATGTTAAAAATAAGAATGAAGCCTGGTGTGGTGGCACACGCCTTTAATCCCAGCACTCAGGAGGCAGAGGCAGGCAGATTTCTGAATTCGAGGCCAGCCTGGTCTACAAAGTGAGTTCCAGGACAGCCAGGGCTATACAGAGAAACCTTGTCTCAAAAAACCTAATAATAATAATAATAATAATAATAATAATAATAATAATAATAATAATGAAAATGCATATAACATATCTAGTGAGGTAACATAGTCTTCAGCAGAAAAGTTTGTTGTGCTTTTGCTGTAATAAAACATAGTTAACAGAAGCTACAGTTATTGGCATTAAAAATTTCAGTTACCGAGAATAATTATTTAACTTGAAAATAATGTCTGAGTCCTGGCAAAATAATGGGCTTCACTTGCTGTTTCGGCTTCAAAGAAAATCCCTTCCCTGCAGCCTTCGCTAGATGGTCTTTTCCTGGGGATGGAAAGGAATCGGTACAGTAATGGAAACAATAGTTAATACTTGCTACCAGGTAGCCTGAGGCTAACGAAGCAGAGCTCAACAGTTCCTATCATGTATCTGCACCAAAGTAAGTTTAAATTAAAGTGTTATTCAGGTTCCTCATTTTAAGTAGGATAAGGAGGCTAAGTGGGGAAGTGGGTGGAGTTCTTGGCAGTTTCACCATAAAGTAACAAATACACCATAAAATGGAAATGAATTTCTGACTCACTACAACACATTTGAAGCAGACAGAAAATTGAATCCTAACCCACCAAGGTAACTCCATTGTTTTATATGGTTTTGTTTGTTTTCTTTGAGACAAAATTTCTCTATGTATCTCTGTCTGTTCTGGAACTCACTCTGTAAACCAAGCTGGCCTCAAACTTAGAGATCTGGCTGCCTCTGCCTCCACATTGTGGAGTGTAAGGTTACATATAAGTTCCGGCCCCCACCATCATTGGAGAAATGTTCCCCTTTTCCCACACCCTCACATGACAGCATCTGCTGTCACTTTGTATATTAATCTTGACCGTTCTGACTGGGGTTAGGTAACAAAAAGGATGTTGAACTTTTAAAGAGTGTCTCTCAGCCATTTGTATTCCATTCTCTGAGACCTCTGCTTAATTTTGTACCTTGTTTTTAAATTGGATTATTTGTTTTCCTTTATAAAATTGTTTTATTTTATTATTTAAAAAATCAACCTTAAGCTGAAAACAGAAAATATATTATTATTATCTGTTTACTTTATTCTAACAATTTTATTATGCTACAAAATAAAATAGGTGAAAAAGTAGAACCTAAAGCTGTGTCTTTCACATCAGTGTTACAAGGAGAAGTTTGCTTCATCATTTTTAAAACCTGTTAATTTGCATTTACCTTTTGATATTTTTATTCCATGTGACCTTTCATTTGAAGGGGTTACATAAAATACCAGGTGATTATCTGCATATTTAATATTGACTATGTTTATTATTAATTTCAATTAGAGAAATTTATTAAGCACTTACCTCTGTTCCAGAGGAGAAATATACACTATAGTAGCAAGGAAGACCAGAAAAGGCATGGGATGGCTACTGCAGATAAGTGTTTAAGGAATAAGAGTGTTTAATGAGAGCTAAAAGATGGGACTTTGATACATAATCAAGAAACAACAAAGTAGTCAGTGTGTCTTGAGTAGAGTAAGAAAATAGAAATAAGTGCTACACTGATTTTTTCTGTGTGCATGTCAATTATTGAGAAGAGGAGTATATTTATATTAATAGAAGAATTTGAGGAATGACAGACCATGTTACAAATAATTCCTTGAAGAAAAATTGCACCTCCTAAGTGTAGACATTAAGGAGGCCCATATTTGTTTCCAATGTTTTTTCTGGATAAAGGAAGAGATGCACATATAATTTTATGACCTTGCGTAATTGCATTGTTTGGAATGAGGGACTATGTTAATGACATTGATAGTAGTTGGAAACATATCCAAGAGTTATGACACTGCCTTGCTTAACATTTAAACATTAGAAGCCATAAAGCTGATGAGATGGCCTAGAGAGAAATGCTCTTCTTGCTGAGGCTGATGGCCTGGGTTTGATATCTAGAACCCATATTGGGTTTGATATCTAGAACCCATATTGTGAAAGGGAGAACTCACACTCACAAGATTCCTTTGAATTCAAGTGGATGCCTTGGCCCTTTCCACACAAATGGATAAATGTAATTTCAAATTTGAAAATAAATGGACAAGAGATAGAATAAATATCATAAATAAAATAGACAATAAATCAGTCTTAAGAATGAGATAAGCAAACAAAAATAAACAAAGCAAAACAAAACAACAATAAAAGGAATGATGTTTCTTAGCTATGAAAAAAAGCTGGTGAAGGGAATTTTGTAGTGAGGTTGAATTTCTATCTAGATAACTAACATATGTGCGAAGCATAATTCATGACATTGCTCAAAGTGAAGAGCGGATTTATAAATAATCCTTTATGGCAAAAACAAAGACAGTATTTCTTCCTTTCGACTCACAAAAATATTTCCTTTGATGTGTCAATGAGCCTTAGCATACAGATCAGTCCTGTTTGGCAGAATCACATTAATAAAGAACTGTTAGAGGCTTAGTGGATGGATCAATGGATAGAGGGCTTGTTTCAAAAACATTGGAACCTAATGTCAGGTTCCCAGAACATATGTAAAGTCTACTAATAAGCGAGAATACAAGTTTACTTCTGCAAGGATAACAAACAGACAGATTCTACGTTTCCTTGTCATTAAGCAGAAATGGACAGCTCTAGAGATGGCATGTCTCATGAAAAAAGAGTATTGAGAGAAGACACTTGACGTAACTATCTGACCTCTGCATGCACAGGCATCAGTGATCTCTATCTTGGTCTCTATTTCTCTCTGCCTCTGTGTTTCTCTCTCTCTCTGTGTGTGTGTGTGTGTGTGTGTGTGTGTGTGTGTGTGTGTGTGTGTGTGTGTGTGTGTCTGTCTGTCTGTCTGTCTGTCTGTCTGTTTCTCTTTGTCTATTTGTTTGTCTCTCTCACACACACAGAGGGAGAGAGAGAGAGAGAATGATGAAGACACTAAGTGCTTTGATCACATTAGGAAAATAAACAATTGACAGTGCTATATGTTTATGTTCTATTTCTATTTTCTGTGTAAAATTGTTTTGCCTGCATATGTGTCTGGGACCCCGTGGGCATCCCTGGTGTCCGAAGGGGCAGGAAGACAGTTTCAGATCTGCTGGAACTGAACTTGCAGTGGATTATGACCTGTCATACTGAAGCTAAATATCAAACTCAGGTCCTCTGGAAGAACAGACATTGCTCTGGAAGAACAGTCACTGCTTTCTTCCTACTCCCGATACATTTTCCATCAGCACTTTTTTCTGTTATAACATATAATTTTTATTAAAAATAAAGTATTTTATATAATGTAATCTGATTTTTCTGTACATTTTCTTCCCCCAAGTCTTCTCAACTCCTCCTCACATCTATATCTACACTTCTCCATTCTCCATTGCCTTTCACTTTTAAGAGAAGAAGTGGGCAAAAAATAAAAAGTAATAATAAAAAAGAAACATACACACACTTGTGCACACATACACATGTAAAACCCATAAAGTATATAGATGCAAACTATAATACTCATGCAAAAGGCAAGTAAGACCAAGATGTCAATATGCCCTAACAAAGCAATATGAGACAGAAATTCTTCAAATATACCAATGAGGCCATGTCGCATGAACCATCTACTGGGGATGGGACCTGTCACTGTGCTAGAGCTGCTGGGACCTAGGAGAATGGAGCCAAAAAAGGAGCCAATATTTCTTATGCAAAGCCAACTTTATTCATAGCTCATACAATTTATACTCTGATGGTTAAGAAAAGTCACAATAGAAACATTTATATAATATCCAGCCATATACAATCACAAGAATAAGCTGCATGAGGCAAAAACATGTTATTCCATAAAGGTATATACAGGATAATTTAAACTTTTTAATTGAAGAGAACAGCAAACAATAATGAATAATCTGAAGAAAACTCCTGTCTTCTACAACTGGGAAAAACACACAAAAAAACTCTTTTCCAGGAAACATCTTGCTATTTTGGAGTGTTTTCGCAAGCATTTATAATCCTCATATGACACCATTTTTGTACCATACATTTCTCAGTCATTTGTAGTTTAGTTTTTGAAAATCCCCACCCCTGCATTTAATAAGATAACCATTTTCTTTTTTTGTCGTTCAGCCTGTATATAGGATGGATAGCATTTTTGCATTTAGGTATGGTATAGTATCCCTGCAACTCTGGAGTGAAACAAACCTGGATGGTCTTTTTGACCTTGTTCTTAAATTCAGTTTGCAAGTATTTTATAGAGGACTTTTGCATTAATTTTTATTACAGACCGTTGTCTTCTAATTTGCTAGAAGATCCTGGGCAGATGACATACAGACCCTAAGAGAACACAAATGCCAGTCCAGGCTACTATACCCAGAAAAACTCTCAATTAGCATCAATGGAGAAACCAAGATGCTTAACAAAAACATTACAAAACAAATTTACACAATAGCTTTCTACAAATCCAGCCCTATAAAGCCTAATAAATGGAAAACACCAACACAAGGAGGGAAACCACACCCTAGATAAATCAATCATCTTTCAACAATTCTAAAAGAAGATAGCCACACAAACATAATTCCACCTCTAACAACAAAAATAACAGGAAGTAACAATTACTTTCCCTTAATATCTCTTAACATCAATTGACTCAATTACACAATAAAAAGACATACGCTAACAGGCTGGATACATGAACAGGACCCAGAATTTTGCTGCATATAGGAAATACACCTCAACTCATAAGTCCCTTCTCCAACTCCTCCGTCTAGGATCCCCCGCTCAGTCCAATGGTTGGCTGTGAGCATCCACCTCTGTATTTGTCAGGCTCTGGAAGAGCCTCTCAGGAGACAGCCATATCAGGCTCCTGTCAGCAAGGATTTCCTGTCATCCACAATAGCTTCTGTG
The DNA here is from genome assembly GCA_902729485.2 of Mus minutoides. Classification (NCBI taxonomy): domain Eukaryota; kingdom Metazoa; phylum Chordata; class Mammalia; order Rodentia; family Muridae; genus Mus; species Mus minutoides. The sequence continues at coordinate 94,770 of LR750753.1, forward strand.
TTTGGCTACTGTAAGTGGGATGGATCCCCAGGTTTGCAGTCTCTGGATGGTCTTTCCTTCAGTTTCTGCTCCACACTTTGTCTTCATATTTCCTCTTGTGAGTATTTTGTAACCTGTTCTAAGAAAAATCGAAGTATCCACACTTTGGTCTTCCTTCTTCTTGAGCTCCATATGGTCCATGAATTGTATCTTGGGTATTCTGAGCTATGGGGTAATATCCACTTATCAGTAAGTGCATACCATGTATGTTCTTTTATGACTGGGTTGCCTTGTTTCTGTTTCGATGCTGAGAGTGGGGTGTTAAAGTTGTAGTTTTAAGTATGTCCGTATGATTCTTAGGTTTTGTTCAGTATGTGTTTTTTGCTGTTGTTAATATTAGAGGATTTCTTAGATTTTAATATGAACATTAATAGACTTTTGCTGATTATCCTACTTTGGATAATGAAACTCTTAAATAAAGGCTTGATATATCAGAAGTAAGGGTGTTAATATTAGTACTCTATGGTGAATAATTTTGTTTTTATAGTAGTATGGATCAATCCCATGACCTTGAATATAGTAGATAAGAGTTCAACCACTAAGTCCTATATCCTGATACATTAAAAACTTCAAAACAAATATTAATTACTACATCTTTGCTTAAAGTAATTCATGGAATTTTAATAAAATTTAATATAAAATGTTAGTAACATGGGATTTTGTTCATAAATAAATGAATTGTGTTATAATAGGCTTTAAATTTTCCCTGAACCTTGTAGACTGGCTTAAGTATTCACTCTAGGAATAGAATAATTTAGATACAAAACTGTCTGGATTGCAAAGCATCTTTCCTATTAGAGTTCACTAATAAGATTCTTGAGCAAGACTGATTCTCAAATGATATTTTCAGATTTATAGAATCTCTTGGATTTTTTCATCAGCCTTCCAGGAATTTCATTTCAGGTGATACAATTTCAATGCCTTTTGCAGAGGAATATGGTTCCTGGGTGAGAAGAACTAAGTGGAACTAATTGGACTTTCTGATGATGATCTACATATCGATTTTTGCATTTGTAGACATCCCTTTATCCAACCTTGACCAATTTTTCTTTTAAACAATAACTTCAGACTGTTATTGGCATGTTCACATAAAATTACATAGTCAAGATAATAGAAAAATTAATGATTTTTAAAGCTTTTTATTTTTTAAGTAATTAAAAAAGAAGTGGAACCTCAGATTCCCTGGGTGTTTAGAAATTCAGCTCAACCTCCAACCCTCCCTTTCCAGGGTGACTCGCAAGACACTTTACCAAGAAATGCATCAATTTTTCATTTTGTTTATTATTATGCATAATTAATTCTAAAAGTGACTACATATAGGTACTCTACAATTTGTATTTACCTTAGTATATTTACAAATATAGATGTAGAAAATCAATATTTACCCATAATCCTACTAATCCAAATACCATTAACGTCTTTTTCAGTTTTTCAACATCTTGTTCTATATTGCATTTCTTTCTTTTTTTTTTTTTTTGATAAGTTAGACCCATATTTTTTAATTAGATATTTTCTTTATTTACATTTCAAATGTTATCCCCTTTTCTAGTTTCCCCACTGGAAATCCCTTATGTCCTCTCTCCTCCCCCTGCTCACAAACCCACCCACTCCCATTTCTGGCCCTGGCATTCCCCTATAATGGGCTCATAGAGCCTTCACAAGACCAAGGGCTTCTCCTCCCACTGATGACCAACTAGGGTATCCTCTGCTACATATGCAGCTAGATACATGAGTCCCACCATGTGTTTTGATTGGTGCTTTAGTCCCAGGGAGCTCTGGGGGTACTGGTTAGTTCATATTGTTGTTCCTCCTATGGAGCTGCAAACCCCTTCAGCTCCTTGGGCACTTTATCCAGTTCCTTCATTGGGGACTCTGTGCTCTGTCCAATGGAAGGCTGTGAGCATCCACTTCTGTATTTGCCAGGCACTAGCAGAGCCTTTCTGGAGACAGCTTTATCAGTTTCCTGTCATCAAGCTCTTGTTGGCATCTGAAATAGGGTCTGGGTTTCATGGATGTTTATGGGATGGATCCCCAGGTGTGACAGTCTCTAGATGGTCATTCCTTCAGTCTTTGCTCTGAACTTTGTCTCTGAAACTCCTTCCATGGGTATTTTGTTCCTCCTTCTAAGAAGGATTGAAGTATCCACACTTTGGCCTTCCTTTTCTTGAATTTCATGTGTTTTACATATTCTATCTTGGATACTCTGAGCTTCTGGGCTAATATCCACTTCTCAGTGAGTGCATATCATGTGTGTTCTTTTGTCATTGGGTTACCTCACTTAAAATGATATCCTTCAGATCCATCCATAATAGCCCAAATTACCATTAATATGTTATTCAGTTTTTAAATATCTTGTTCTATATTTCATTTTCATCACAATGCTTACAGAACACATATAAATATACCTTTTAATACTCCTTCTAACATTATATAAATGTATTCTAATATCATTCCAAAATATTTTCTGGGGTTGTTTTTGTTTCTTTTGGTATTAATTTTTTTTATTTATTCCTTGTTTTGGTTTATTGAGTTTCAGGAGCCCAAATTCCTTTATCACAAAACTAGGTTTACTTAGCTTAAAATTAGTTTTTATAAAAGCAACAAATTATTCTCACAAGTAAATAGACAGAGTTGCTAAATTCATCTCTATTTATAAGCTATCCACAATCATACAATTTCCAATGGTGTAAATCTCTGCTAGTATTTTCTTATATGTTCTGAGTAGTTGTCTTAATAGAGAGAGCACTTCTGAGCAGTTGATTTGCATATGCAGAAATCTTCTTTGTTTCCTACTCCTGTAGAGATACTACATATTCACAACTGTGATATATGTGGCTTTCCACTACTAGATATCAGATGTTACTTGGTGGCTTTTTTTTTTTCCTGCTGTTGTTTCTTTCATTTTAAAAAAAGCTTGCACTTTATATTTATATACAAATTTCAGATGAGATATAATAAGGACAGTTGTTTGTTTTGAATCAAGTTCTCATTTTTAGCCCATGTTTAATCATGATGATGTTATTTATTTCTTTGCATTTTATACTTTATCATTCATTATTTATTGAGTAATTTCTGTGAAGGATTTAAAAGGCAAGAGGCAAATGAGGATTCTGTAAAGAGAAATGCAAAGGCCCTTGTTTGGGAAAACAGCTATGGAAACAGAAGCCAACCAAAAGAATAATGTTTATTCAGGGGAAGAAATAGGGGGTCATGAAAAAATATTGGTTCCCCCAAGAAATGAGTCTATACAAAATTAATGTATTTTTTCTAGTTATTTGGAAACAGATTTAATGTACCTTTATTTTCATTCTTATTATAAAGATAGTGTATCATACTGTATAAATATAATATATATATATATATATATATATATATATATGTGTGTGTGTGTGTGTGTGTGTGTGTGTGTGTGTGTGTGATTAGAAAGTTTGTTTAGTATCTATCCACAGTTAGAAATAAACAGACTGAGTGTGCATAGCTCTATGCTATTTATCTATATGTCCTTGTAAAGGAAACACAATTACAAAAAGACATCAGTTACTAAGCTTTTTGTTTTTTGATAAGTGTTTACTGTTTCCCAGGCTGGTCTTCAAGCCCCAGGCTCTAGTATTCTGGTTGTTTCAGCCTTTATACTGCCAGATTATTGGTTAGGCCACAGCATTTTTCTTATTTTACTCTTTTGTAACCTTCTTTTTTGAGTTAAGAACTTTCATGGAGTAGTCTTGAATGACCTTGCATGCACAGAATTATGTAATTTTCAATTGGAGCATAGTAACATCTTTTTTAAAGTCTTATAAAGCAAATCGCCCTTTAGCTATTTGCATGTTTTTCCAATGTCCCTATCAATGCATCTCCTCACTCTTGCTCATCATATATCAAACTTTTGGACATGGGGAAAGACTACTTGAAAGGCTGCATATATTTGAGTGTTCTTGAGTAATGCTTACTTTTGATCATCTTTTCATTTGTATATAACTCTTATTTTCATTGCTATAATGAATACCCTCATGGACTGTTGCCCCTGTTTCTTTTCACCCAGCTGCACATCAGGATTAGAACACATGGCTGACTAAAACCTAGTGAAAATGAAAGAGTGGAAAATACAGGGTCTGGGATTGTACTAATCCATTCATGGGAATGCACATAATAATGTAGAGTTCTCCCACTAAGGCTGTCTTCTTCATGATACAAACTGGAGCATCAAGCCTTTATCTACATTTCTGTAATACACCACATATCCAAGTCACACTATATCTTATATCTATACAAATATATATATTATTTATATTATATATATATATATATATATATATATATATATATATATATATATAATGATGAATTTTATTTGTAAATATGAGTTCTTATATGAGAAGGAACAGTGGTAGTATTGTTTCCTGGATGATATCAGTCATTAGAGAGATATATGAAATGCACATATTCCCTTGGAAATCTGACTTTCTATTGAATATGAAAAAGTCTTATTTGAGCTTTATACCAATATTTCACTTAGTTACATTTTAAACAAATGAATCTTTAGTTTTTTGTATTCTAAAATTTCCTTAACCGTATGAATTTAAAGTTTCTTTATGCAACAACATTGTTTCATATAATATTTTAAGTAATCATGATCACATATTCAGGTCTTTTTCTTGTTATAAATATATTAGCATAGTTTGATACAATGTAGTGCATATTCTTTTAGTACATGTGCCTTTTCAAGGTTTGATTAAATGTCAATGAGATTCAACTCTAACCTGGATTTCAGAAAGATATCAAAATTATTATAGATCTGAAGACTAATTACCTTAAAAGAGCTAGTTCAAATTCTTAGTATGGTTTTCAGCTTATTTTTACTATTGTGTAATCCTTAGAACTGAAATTTGTACTATCTTCTATTTCATAGATATATTGTGGATTATTATTGATAAGAACCATATATTGTTATTTCAAGAGATTAAAATCTGAGGAGAACCTCTGCTCAAGGCTGAGATGAAAATATCAGAATTCTGTCACCCTTGATTCTTCTTGTCTAATGGTTCTCTACCAGAGGCACATTTGTAGCCTCGGAAGGTTTGTTATTGGTAATCATACTGAGTTTTCAAATGAGGGCTGTACTATTTCTCCTAAACTAACACACACACACATATATATGTACATGTATATATGTATGTATATATAGAGAGATAAGATATGTATGTATATATGTGTATATATATATATATATATATATATATATATATATATATGCATGCATACATACACACACACACACATATATGCTTATATATACTTCCCTTCCACTGACTCTCCCCATGATTTTTGCTAAATGAGCCACTCATAGAAAAAATTTAAAACTCTTAATTTTATTCTCTTTCTGATTGATGAGCAGTTTTTACACTTTGGCTACAGTAAATGACAATGAAAATCTACATGAAAAAGAGTTGGTCAAAAGGCAATATTTTCATGTAATTTCTTAGTTTCCCTAAATTACATGAATTTCAAAGTTCATGCAACAAACAATAATAAGCAGTAATTTGGATAAAAGAAATGTCTTGGCATTATAACCCACAACATTCATCTAACTAATTTGAATTTGTAAATAGTTGGATGAACCACATGCTTTAGGTATTCCCATGGATACTTGTATGCTGCACCATAGATTTTATTGTAATAGAAGAGACATGACTCACAATGCATAGCACAAGGATTCTCTTGGCTTTGTTCAAAAGCACATTGTACTGTTAATGATAGTAATAGTATATGTGAAAATAACATACAAAATTGAGCTTAAAATTTATATATATATTCTTTTATATATATATATATATATATATATATATATATATATATATATGTGTGTGTGTGTGTGTGTGTGTGTGTGTGTGTGTGTGTGTGTGTGTGTGTGTGTATGTATATGTATATATAAAAGAATGGTGAATGTGTAGTGTGTTAGTGTGTGCCAGAAATATTTTGACAGACAAAAAATAATTCTGTCTCTGTATTTGGCAAGGTTTTTGCTATGCTTTGCTTTGCCTTTGTCAGTCAATTTGTACTGTTTTCATCAGCTTTAGGGCAAGAATATTGTAGTATAAAATGTCACATATGCAGATTAATTTTCTCTAACTCTTTAGTTTTAAGATACATTTGAACTGTTTTGTTTTCCCAGATAGCTTCCAAATGTTAGTAAGAAGCTTTAATATTTTTCTTATGTTTCCATATCTAACCTTGAAATTTGAGAAACATTCTCATGCTCGCTTTCTCACACTTCTTTCTTCTTTCTTGCTTTCGACATGACAATGCTAGATGACACAGTAAATCATTTGGTGGGTAAGATTTGTAAGTGTAATTGAAGTAGAAGAAAGCAAAGCCTGATTTTGAATGACAGAGTTACTGAGGTTTCCTGAAAATTGAAACAAAAATGTATGATGTAGAGCCTTTATTTTTAATTGAGTTGCATTATCTCTTCTATAAATCCAGTAGTGTTCAAGGTCAGGCTGTTAGATGTATCTCCTCTTTTCTTTTATCAACAAACAGCAGCTACATGTACTCAGACATTGTCAGTATCTTTTATTAATCTTCATTTTTCAAAGTCTCTCATCATCTGTTTTCTGAGACTATCTCCTAAAAATTTCCACTCTGATCTGCAATTTTGATGTAGCTTTCTTTGTTTGCTGTACTAGTCCTTGGATTACCTAAAAGGCCTATCCTCTCGGTCTCTGTATCTAGTCTCTCCAGCCATGATAGCATTAATTAGCGTGAGAAGGATTGGTGAGTACTGTAATTAAAATTATAAGTAAGTGTAAAAGAAACTACAAACATATTACATAAGTCATTTATCATCAATTTTTGTGAAAAATATGTAAAAAGAAAACATTCAGAAATTTCATCCCAAATACAAATGCAAATACTTTAATTTGCTTTTAACATATTTTAAAAATACATTAGTATCATTTTTTAAAAAAAGTGCTTTAAATGCATGCGACAGTGTTCACATTCTTTATTCTATCTGTTGCTCCAGATGTCTGAATTCTCTTGATTAATGTAGCTTAGAATCAAGTGACTCTTCACTTAATCTTACCCAAAGGCTGTGAAGCAATTATAGGTGAGTCTTTAAAGCACAAATTGTATGTCATAATTTAGTACTTCTCTAGTATTGTTTTGGCTAAAGTGGTCTATTTGCTATTTCACAAAACTTTTGAATCAGCTCATAAATCTTTATGAAAACACTTTTATAGTGTTTGTGAATTTATTGACTCTATTCATCATGTTCCGTGGGACTGACAATTTTGGAATAGCTTGTGACATACAAACATGGTCTGTATCCTCATTCAAATAATGCTTAAACATTTTATTAAATGAATGTCCTTTAATAAATTCTACATATATACATTCTGTAAATTACTGTATTGATTTTTAAAAGTTTCACATTTTGATACTGTTATATATAATAGTTCAATTTCCAATTGATTAGGTTTTATTCTTTGTATAGATATAATCATTTATTTATGTGATAATTAAGTTTTCTTTTATAGCATATGTTAGTTATAAAATATAATGTCTTTTATTATGACACTACAATACATATTTATGACTTTTCTCTATGGAACAGTAAGCTCTACCTAAAGTACCTTTGACATCTTGATCATTACTAGATTTTCAACTCTACTAAAAGTATTATATATTGTTACATTATGCATTCTCTAAAGTTATTTATTGCCAAGTAAATGTACTATATCTGTGGCATTAGAAATATGGTTTAGCCAGGCTTGGTGGCACATGCCTTAATCCCAGCACTCGGGAGGCAGAGGCAGGCGTATTTCTGAGTTCGAGGACAGCCTGGTCTACAAAGTGAGTTCCAGGACAGCCACAGCTATACAGAGAAACCCTGTCTTGAAAAACAAAAACAAAAACAAAACAAAACAAAAACAAAAACAAAAAAAAAGGAAGAGAAAAGAAATACGGTTTGTTAAGTATATTACCTTGTTACATAATATTTAGGGTTAAGTAAATAATGTTACTTATGTACCCTCTGTGAATTATTTTGTTTCTTTCTTTTTTTTTTTTTTTTAATTGAACTAGAACCTCATGTCTTTCAAGCTGGGCAGAAACTTACCATGAGGTGGAGTTTAATTTGAACTTTAACTGTTTATTCTGTTTCCACATCCCCAGGGTTGAATTATAAGTTTTGTAGCACAATGCCTTAATTATTAGTGCCTTATTTTACCCAGGGAACTTAGTCATGCTAGGAAATGAATCTACTAACTGAGACACAGAACAATATAAAAATCTTACTTTTGATGTAAATATTAATATAATCAGCAAGAAAATGGGTTTTCTATTACATTCATCTTATACAAATTACTAAACACATCAACATTCTTATAGCTGAGCTAATAAACAGATAAGACCTTAGTTATTTCTAAAATAATATATTCATATATATGTATAAAAAACCTTATTATTACATTAGTTTATAGATGAAAATTAGGATTCATATGTCAATTACAGTCTGAAATAGTTATTAAATGTCCTAAAGCCTTTCTTTATAACAGTAAAATTTAGAGCATACCAGAATATTCTATTAATAGCTGTCAAACATCTATTATTTTTAGAACAGCAGAATATTAAACTTATACTTTAATATTTTCAATTATACTTCTGGAGCTGGCTAGTTGTGGCTTATTAAGCAGTTAACAATGTTGATAGTGCTCATTCCATATGGTATTTGAAGGATTGAGGACAGTTATATTCCCTTGCCATTACATAGGCATTCTAAAGTTTCTCCCTTTGGTTTTAGCCCTTCTTTCTTTTGACAAAGAAATCAGTGATAATGCTTGGTTCCTGTTAACAGAGATAAAAATGAAAATACTTCTCTTTATTAATTTAGAAACAGGGTCACAATTAACATAAGATTGTTTAGACTTTATAAATTATTGAAAGATTGTTAGGTTTATTTCTAACACAATCAAACAAAAATATACAGTGTCTTCCCTTCCAAAAACAGTAAGTGCATCAGCTTCACAAATGCAGGTCCAAAATTATCAAAAGAGACAAAGAGGGGCACTTCATACTCATCAAAGGCAAAATCTTCCAAGAGGAACTTTCAATTCTGAATATCTATGCTCCAAATGCAAAGGCAGCCACTTTCATTAAAGAAACTTTAGTAAAGCTTAAAACACACATTGCATCTCACACAATAATAGTGGGAGACTTCAACACCCCACTCTCATCAATGGACAGATCCTGGAAACAGAAACTAAACAGAGACTCAGTCGAATTAATGGAAGCTATGAAACAAATGGACTTAACAGATATCTACAGAATATTTCATCCTAAAACAAAAGGATATACCTTTTGCTCAGCACCTCATGGCACCTTCTCCAAAATTGATCACATAATTGGCCACAAAACAGCCCTCAACAGATTCAAAAATATTGAAATTGTCCCATGCATCCTATCAGATCACCATGGACTAAGGCTGCTCTTCAATAACAACATAAGTAGCAGAACACCATCATTCACTTGGAAACTGAACAACATTCTACTCAATGATACTTTAGTCAAGGAAGGAATAAAGAAAGAAATTAAAGACTTTCTAGAGTTTAATGAAAATGAAGCCACAACATACCAAAACTTATGGGACACAATGAAAACATTCCTGAGAGGTAAATTCATAGCTCTGAGTTCCTACAAATGCAGGTCTGTGTGGGTGTCTGGCAATCAGACCTGTCTACCCATAAATTACTTCCCCATTTCCTTTCCAAGATATTTTAGATAAAGTTAATATAGTGTTATTAGCATTTTAAATATATACTTTAAAAATATTTTGTGTTTAGTATATCTCTTTATTGGAATCACTGTAATCTCTTAGTGCCATGATCCTGGACCATTTCATTGTTTTCATGATTTTGGTTTTCTACTTTCTTTGTAGCTTTTCTATTTTTCTAATAAAACACCATGACCAGAAACAACGTATGGAAGTTTTATTTTTCAGGGAGTGGGTTGTATTTCCAAAGAACAGATGAGATTTTTATCATGGAGGAGAAGCATAGAAGCAGACACACATGAAGGCAAATGCAGGAAGCTGAGATACATCCTATGAAGCAGAGAGTAAACTTAAGTGTGGAAATTTTTTCAAATCTTAAAGAACACCACAGCTACATACCTCCTTCAACAAGAACGAAAAACTCTCAAGTGTCACAAACTGAGAAGTAAGTATTCAAATGTATGAGCCTGTGATGGACAATATTACTCAAACTGCCACACCTGAAAAAGACATCCAAGGAAAAAGTTACAGAGCTATATAAGTGTGCTGCAAACTAATGTCAAACTTGAGCTTGGTAGGGAAGGTTAACAATACCATTCATAAGGCTTCCTCTTTCGCCATTTTATCATTGATATTTTACTAATATAAGTATCATAGCACTAGAGTTCCTTCCTCGTCATTGATCTATAGAATATATGACATTTTTATGTCTACCCTCTCATCTTTAGAAGAAATGTGAATTATGTATTCCCATAATATTTGTCTAATAACACTGAATCTTAGACAGCAATCGATTACTATTCGCTAGCTCCTGTCTTTATTGTTAGGCTTTAGAGTCTTATTAATATGTATTCAATGCCAAATATTCTATCTACCATCACTATGATAAGTTAAAGTAGGGAAAAAACAGCCTAGCAAGTTTTTTTTTATTATTATTATTCAGGGATAAACAGGATGGATGTAAATTAGATGATTTAGTATAGAAATGCACATTAGCTTAAACTCCTACATATTTTCAAAACCTAAATCTGAGCCCACATTCCCATATAATTTTGATGAAAGTCTCTAGGACTCATGGAAGCAGCAGGTTTTTAACTCCTATCCCCAGCATACTCAAATTTGCAATTTATGTCCAATAATACAAAGGTTAAACATTCTAATATTTAAGGAGGTATATATACAGAGATATGTTGGAATAAAACACGAGAGATGGATGGGAGTGATCCTGGCTACATGACACAAAGTGAAAACTTCCATGATAGAAAACATGGATTATACTTCCTGTGAATGACCTGCAATATCTTGCATCTCATGTAGGTATAGAAAATTAATTTTAATTTTTATACTGCCAAAATAAGATCTAGTACTCAGGGATTAGATGGGATGAGAGGGAATCTCTTAACTGCTTAAGCCTTCTTTTATCAGTTTTCCATTTATGTGAGGATAAGTCAGAGACATTTCTTCTTCTTTTTTTTTTTAACTTTAATTTTTTTTAAGGATCTGCAAATACCTTTAATATTTGAGAAGGAAAATAAATTTGAAGTTAAAATCATGTCACCTTTTTGAAGATGTACTCATTCTTTGACTCTTTATAATTTTTATTATTTATTATTGAGATTTTATTTTTTTAATTTTTTAAAATTTTATTAGATATTTTCTTTATTTACATTTCAAATGTTATCCCCTTTCCTCATTTCTCCATCTGAAACCCCCCCTATACCCTCCACTTTCCCTCTTCTCCCCAATTACCCATTCCTGCTTCCTGGCCTTGCCATTCCCCTACACTGGGACATAAAGTCTTCACAGGACCAAGGGCCTCTCCTCGCATTGATGATAGACTAGGCCATCCTCTGCTACATATGTGGCTAGAGACATGGGTCCCTCCATGTGTACTCTTTGGTTGGTGGTTTAGTCCCTGGGTGTTCTGGGGTTATTCATTGGTTCATATTGTTGTCCCTCCTATGAGGCTGCAAACCCCTTCAGCTCCTTGGGTGCTTTCTCTAGCTCCTCCATTGTGGAGCTCAATCCAATGGATGGCTGTAAGCACCCACTTCTGTATTTGTCAGGCACTGGCAGAGACTCTCAGAAGACAACTATAACAGGGTCCTGTCAGCAAGCACTGGTTGGCATCCACAATAGTATCTAGATTTGGTAACTGTATATGGGATGGATCCCCAGGTGGGCGAGTCCCTGGATAGCCTTTCCTTCAGTTTCTGCTCCACACTTTCTCTCTGTATCTTATCCCATGGATATTTGATTCCACATCTAAGGAGAACCAAAGTATCCACACTTTTGTTTTCCTTCTTCTTGAGCTTCATGTGGAGAACAATCTACATATTCAATGTAATCTCCATCAAAATTCCAAATCAATTCTTCATAGAGTTAGAAATAGCAATTTCCAAATTCATCTGGATTAGCAAAAAAACCCAGGATACTGAAAACTCTTCTCAATATTAAAAGAACTTCTGGGGGAATCGACATCCTTGATCTGAAGTTGTACTACAGAGCAATCATAATAAAAACTACATGGTATTGGTACAGTGACAGGCAGGTAGATCAATGGAATATAATTGAAGATCCAGAAATGAACCCTTATACCTGTGGTCACTTGATATTTGACAAAGAAGCTAAAACCATCCTGTGGAAAAGAGACAGCATTTTCAACAAATGGTGCTGGTCCAACTGGTGGTCAGCATGTAGAAGAATGCAAATCAATCCATTCTTATCTCCTACACAAAGCTGTAGTCCAAGTGGATCAAAGACCTTAACATAAAACCAGATACAATGAAACTAATAGAAAAGAAAGTGGGGAAGAGCCTTAAGCACATGGTCACAAGGGGATTTTTCCTGAACTGAACACCAATAGCTTATGCTCTAAGATCAAGAATTGACAAATGGGGCCTCATAAAATTGCAAACATGCTTGACTCTGGGATCAGAAGGCCAAGTCTCCTCCAAATCCAGCTTCTCAAGTTTAACTGGAAAAAAAAAAAATATTAGCCTACCTTCATGTGCCCTATTTAAATAGCATGGGCTCATCAGCTAGATCAGCATGAGAGGTGGGGGTGGGGAGAGAATGGGAGAAGAAAGAGACAATCTCAGGAAATTAGGATTAGAAGTTTGACCTGCTAAATCCTGAAGTATGGACATAAAGGAATAGAGTAACAGACAAAGAAAGATAGAAAAGATAGAAACAAGACATGCGGTCTGGAACTTCATATTATCTGTCTTTCCATCCTATGACATTGCTTAAGTCAGTGAGACATTTTAAAGTCAAAATAATAATAATAATAATAATAATAATAATAATAATTATTATTATTATTATTATTATTATTATTATTATTGTTCAGTTTATACTAGATTCTGACCGCAGTCAGCAAGCAGACAGGCTAAAGCTTTGATATTTGTTTTATGACAAGACAAATCATATAGAAATGGAAATCTTGGCAACCATTTTAGGCAATGTAGAGGTAGAGCCAGTTTCTGGTAATAAATCAGTACCCATATTAGCAAAGGGCTGGATACAAGTGATCGGTGACTGCATTTAGCATCCCCAACTCCAGTGACTGGCAGGCAAAGCCAAAGGCAAATCACTGGAAGCTCCTTTTGTAGACAAGGGATTCAGTCTAGTGCACCTACAGAGTGAGTCCACACCTTACCTGGGTGCAGGTGTTGAACAGACTGCATTTGAATGGCAAAGACCTCTGTTATGGAGTTTGGGTGGTAATCTGAGAAGACAGATGAGGAAAACGACCCAAATGGAGCTTTTCTGTTTCACACAAGTAAATTATCATGATGGGGCTTGCACCAATAATGTAGACCAAAATTCCAAAAATCCAGAACCTTTAAGTTCACAATTGACATCCATTTACCCTTAGTGAGTCCAACAACAGTGTCCATATTAGATGAGATGGCTATAAGAAAAAGAAAGGAGACAGATATGGTGAAAAAGAAAAAGTCGCTCAGGGAAATCATTGGAGTGCAGGACTCACATAGCTCTTCTGTTTTTCCACCAGATGTTAGGTGAGGATTGGTGGACCAAATGTGTAAATAAAAGAAAATGGAGACAACCATTATACAAGCAGAATTGTTCTTTAAATGGAGCAAATGTGTGGCAGAGCTTTCCCTGTCTAATCTCTGTAATTATTAGTGCAGCAGGAGGCTTGTGATTGGACAAAGAAAAAGGAGGCAGAGCCTAGAGTTGTAGGATTAAAGAGAGACAGGACTGGAGAGAGAGAGAAAGAAAGATGGAGAGGAACAGGAAGATTCTGTTCCGTGTGGCTTTAAATAACCACAGATAGATATGATATCATAAAGAATAGAATAATTGGGATAACTTGTCTAATCTAGGAGGGCAGCTTTTATCATCCTCAATTGGCTCTGAAGTTATTGTATGGGCATCTTGTGAATTGAGAATATATTGATACATAAATCTGTCTGGTTAATTATAAACTGCAAGAGTTCTGTTTTACTGGGTTACTGGAATGTGAGACTGCCAACAAAGGATTAATGAGAAAGAAAGGTACAGGTGGTTATGAGTCAAGCAAAGAGGAGCTGGGAGACTGCCATTGGTCTCTGATGAGGCTTGTCTAGAGGCAGAGGCAGCAGGACCACACCAGTGCAGAGAGTTGCCTGCAGTAATGCAGGAAGCCTGTCAGTCATTTTTAATATTTCCCACAACTTAAATGAAAGACAGTAGGCTTTCCACATGTGTGGAGTCTGTGTATACACAGCACTGAAGACTGGGGAAAGAGTTCAGATGAAAAATTCCATCTGAAGGTCAGTTCCCTGCATTCTCAAATTGGTAAATAAAAACAGAATAGAAAGTTGATCTCTTTATTTGAAGCTTCCTGAATGCCAAAACCTAAGAACCCACAGGTATTACTAGTAAAATCAATTTTCCTGACAAGATTTTCTCCTACCTGAAGCTTTTATATCAGTAACTCTTCACATAGGCTATGGTTGTGTAGTTTGGTGATTCTGTGGAACTCCTAACAGGGTGGGTGGGGTTGTTTGTGACTCTTTTGCCTGCTCCTGGATACTTTCCTTCTAATGATATAGCTCCTGCAGCCTTAATAAGATATGTGCCTAGCCTTATTGTAGCTTGTCAGGCTATGCTCTGTTGATATGCCTGGGTGGCCTGCTCTTTTCTGAAGGGCAAAGGAGAGAACCTGAGAAAGGGGGAAGAGGTAGGAGGGGAAGGAATTGAAAGGAATGGATGGAGGAGAACTGCTATTGGGATGTAATACATGAGAAAAGAATAAGTATTAAAAAAAAGAAAAGAAAAAGTTTTTCTTTTGAAGAGAAAAAAAGTCTGTCAGAGTGAGTGATTGGTAAATATCAGTCATTCCACCACAATACATCTTTTCATAAGAAAATAAGTAGATATATGTCATGAATATAGAATTTTACATATTTTAAAAATTATTAAAAGGATTAAAATTGCATATTCCCTTCTCCTGTGAGGTATAAACAATGGTGCCCTAAATGAAATACTTGCAAATTTTACATTCTAAACAGAAATCTGGTTCTATTAAGTAAATTAAGGGTAACACATTACAATAGGAGCAGCTTTTCTTTTGATGTGTTTTGTTTAGAACTTGAGCTTGGAAAGGCCTCAAATGTCAGAGGTGTGAGTGCAGGGCATGTAAACCCTTGCCCAACTCCTGAAGATAGGAAGAATGTCAGAAACGAAGAATGGCAAACCAGTCCAGGGTTACCATGGTGACGTGCCGGATTTGATGTATTTTTTTTTCCTCAGCTACTTTCCCCCTTGCTGTTCTTTTTAAGCCCATGAATTTACTTTTGTGTGCATAGTTAGACATTGTCAGTATAAAAAACACAATGCAACACAACACAGCAATAACAGCAACAACAACAATAAACCTATAGAGACTGTCTGATTACATTCAGAATTTCTGCTGCATGGAATAATTCCCTGGATCTTTACTGTCTAACAGGGAGAATTTTGACTTATTGTATTTATCATGTCAGAATTAAAAGATTACATTAAGATACAAGGGGTGGGTGATGATTTTTTAAAACAAGCAATATCAGGCAATATTTGATTCTGTATTAAACAGCAGCCTACTGTGGTATGTGTTTCTATGCCACAAATGAAAGGATTTGGCACTTTTATATACTGATTATTGATTTGATAATACTAAAATGCATATTTAATATTTCTGGCCAGAAAATATTTCTTAATGTTTCAGATAATCTTCATATTTGAAAATGTAAAATTCTTTTTAAAAAGTGAATATTTATACAGAGGAAAATAAAAATAAAGAAAGTATGTCAAATATTTACATTGGCCTTTGCCCATTTGAAGATTTCAATGTGGAATGTTGTCTTCAATTAAAATTTTTTAACTACTTAAAAGGAATATACATGGACAAATATATTTATTCTTTGTTTCCAATATTTTTGCTTTTTTATATATCTTAAAGTAGGAGGGGAGCCATTAAGAAAGGTAGTTGATCAGAAAGGTCAGATTAGGTGTGAAATGTATTGTGTGTTTGTAAGGAAGTTAGAAGACTGAAAGGTTCAATGCTTAACTAAAAACAACATTAAAGTGATTACCCTAGAAAATATTGGTTACAAATGCAGAGTCTCACTGGCAGAAATGTAGACAGATCAATTGGAATAGAAGACTTGGGAGCAAAACAGTATATCTATGTCTGCATAACATTTAACAAAGGAGACAAAACCTACTCTTGAAAAAGAGATAAAGGTAGTATACTAAATAAATAATGCTCTAAAAACTGGACTTCTATCTTCAGGAGAATGAAATGAGATTTATATATTTCACATTGTACATAAATCAATTAAAATGCATAAAAGGCCTTACTTTTCAACCTAAAACACTGAAAATGTCAGGAAAAAAAAAACAAGAATACCCTTAAGTATCTGGGGGGAAGGCAAGAAGTTTCAAAGAAGAGCCCAGTTTCAAAAAAAAAAAAAAAAAAAATATATATATATATATATATATATACAATTTGTATAAGATAATTAATAATATATTATTATTGTTATATGATATATCATATATTATATATGATATAATATTATATAATTATAATATAATATATTATATAATATTATAATAATATATTATAATTAAGATAAGTTAATGGATAAGATACAGATTGAGAAAAATTCTGTACTAGCTACATTTCAGACAAAGGGCTAATTACTAAATAATTACAGAAACTAAATACCCAAGAAATAACTGCCAAACAACAAATAGCCAAATGTACTGAATAAATAATATTTTAAAAAAATGTCCAAAAGCTATTTTTAAGGTTAATCAATGCACATAGTTCCTTGGGATTAATTTAATTAATTAAACAAGTTAAAACTACTTTTTGATACCATTTTTTCAGAATCAGAATGGATATCATCAGCATTCTGACAATAAACATTAGGCAGAATGTGGAAAGGAAAGAAAATTATTTACTGTTGGTGAAATGCAAATTAGATTTCTCAAGCAATTCAAAATAGAGCTAACATATGATCGAGATATTTAATTCTAGGGCATATATAATAACTATAGCATTCTATGTTCTACCATGTACTTGTCTACCTGTGTTTACTGTTGCTTTGTAGATTATAATAAAGAATTTGAATTAATTCCATTTTCCATCAGTGGATGGATGAATAATGAAAGCTTGCTGCCTACATAAGGTATAAATCTCTCCTCTAAAGTTCTGTTAAAATTTTACAGGAAAATTGATAAACTTATAATGTAAAATATTATGATAATTTTGCACAATATTGTAATGAAAAAATTCATATCCATCCCCATTGTGAATCTTTACACCAGTGGTGGTAACCACTCTTAGTTTAAAACTGAGATTATTTTCTTTTAATTTAGGAGAGATAAAAATAGAAAGACAGAGGGAAGACATTTTTCCCATTATGGACAGCCATATATTGAAGTCTTGGCTATGCATATAATTCCTTAAGAATGTTAATGTTTGTTATTTCCTATAATACAAATACTAGTTGGTCACTGTTTGGTGTTTGGATATCTTAGAATGATTCTATGTAAGCTTTGTATTTACCTCAAGGATGCTATCCTTACAATAAAGCAACTCTTAGTCTTCAGATATGGTCTTTCTGGAATTTCAATTAAGTGTCCACATGGCTTAGTTTGGATTATCAAGTTCTAGAATGCTTGAGAAATTTCTTTGTTTTTAGTCTCTTTGTTCATTGATAAAAATTTGTTCTATATGTTTTTTATCAAAAGGAAAACTCCAACATAAGTTGGGAATTTTTACCCAAGAAAAATCAAGAAACCAATTTCCTCACAATAAAAGAACTATGCAAGCATAATTCCACCTCTGACAACAAAAATGACAGGAAGCAACAATCATTGTCCCTTAATATCTCTCAATATCAATGGACTCAATTCTCCAATAAGAAGCCATAAAGTAGTAGGATGGATATGTAAATAGGACACAGGATTTTGTTCCATAGTGAAAGAACACCTCAGTGACAAAGACAGATACTACCTCAAATTAAAAGCCTTGTAAATTTTTTCCAGACAAATGGTCCCAAGCTGGAGTAGCAATTTTAGTATCTAGTAAAACAGACTTTCAACCAAAAGTTATTTTAAAAGATGGGGAAGGACATTACATATTCATCAAAGGAAAAATCCACCAAGAGGAGTTCTCAATTCTGAACATGTATACCCCAAATACAAGGTCACCCATATATGTAAAAGAAATATTACAGAAGCTCAAAGCATACATTGAATTTCACACAATAATAGTAGAAGATTTCAACACTTCACTCTCACCAGTCATGGAAACAGAAACTAAACAGAGGTACAGTGAAAGTAACAGAAGTTATGAACCAAATGGATTTAACAGATATCTACATAGCATTTCATCCTAAAACAGAACGAATACACCCTCTTCTCATTAGCTCATGGTACCTTCTCCAAAATTAACCATATAATTGGACAAAACACAAGCCTCAACCAATACAAGATTAAAAGAATCCCATGTATCCTATGAGATCACCATGGACTATGTCTGGTCTTCAACAAAGAAAACAATAAGAAGCCTATATACACATGGAAGAGAAGAACTAACTACTCAAAGATAACTTGGTCAAGAAAAAAAGAAAGTAAGAAATTAAAGACTTTTTAGAATTTAATAAAAATGAATGCACAACATACCCAAACTTATGGGACACAATGAAAGCAGGGCTAAGAGGAAAGCTCATACCCCTGACTGCTTCCATAAAGAAAGAGAGAGCACACTAGCAGCTTAACAGCACAACTGAAAGCTCTAGAACAAAAAGAAGCAAATGCATCCAAGCGGAATAAATGACAGGAAATAATCAAACTAAGGCCTGAAATCAACCATCATCCAAGTAGAAACAAAGAGAACTATACAAGAACCAACAAAACACGGACCTGGTTCTTTGAGAAAACCAACAAGATAAACCCTTAGCCAGACTAGCTAGAAGGCACAGAGAGATTATCCAAATTAACCCCCCCAAAAAAAAAAAAAAAAAAAAGCTCCAACCAAAGACAACTATAACAACTAACTCCAGAGATTACTAGATGGCGAAAGGCAAATGTAAGAATCTTAATAATAGAAACCAAGACCATTCACCATCATCAGAAACAAACACTACCACCTCAGTCAGTCCTGGATACCCCAACACACCCAAAAAGCAAGACTCAGATTTAAAATAATATCTCATGATGCTGATAGAGGACATGAAGAAGGACTTTAATAACTCACTTAAAGAAATACAGGAGAACACTGCTAAAGAGGTAAGAGTCCTTAAAGAGGAAACACAAAAATCCCTTAACTGATAAGTGAATATTAGCTAAAAAGAAGCTCAGATAACCCATGAGATAACACATGAGACCATGTGAAATCCAAAAGGAAGAAGATTACACCTAAGTGTGGATGCTACAGTCCTACTCTGTAAGGGCAAGAGAATAACCTCTGGGAAGTAGAGGAAGAGAGGGATCTGGGAGGGCATGAGGAAGAGGAGGCAGAAGGCAGGGCCAGTTCATAAATGGGAGTAAATAGGGGAGAAGTACAGAGTGTCAGGAATTTGAAAGTAGGCATGTAGCAGTGAAGGAGAGGTATCTGGGTGTAGCCACTGGAAAATCCCACATGCCAGAGACCCAAGAATTTCCCAAGACCCAACAGAGAGGACAGTAGTCAAAATACCTAACAAAGGGGATAGAGAACCTGTAGAGACCATATCCAGTGGATAGCCACGACTCCCAGTTGAGGGATGAAACCACCTATCCACCTAGAAAATATTAATCCAAAATTCCTTCTGTCAAACAGAAATGCAGGAACAAACATGGAGCAGAAACTGAAGGAAAGGCCATACAGAGACTGCCCCACCTAGGGATCCATCCCATCGATGACACCAAACCCAAACACTATTGCAGATGCCAAGAAGTGCTTACTGACAGGAGCCGGTATAGCTGTCCCCTGAGAGGCTCTGCCAGAGCTGTACCAATACAGATGCATATGTACACAGGCAAACATTGGACTGAATGCTGGAACCCCAATGGAGAAGTTAGGGCAAGGACTCTAGGAGTAGAAGGTGTTTGAAACCTCATAGGAAGAACAATATCAACCAACCAGGATGGGGAAGAGACTAGGCAAATGAGGCAGGAGTTGGGCAGGTGGGAGAGTACCTCTCTTAGAGACAGGGAGAGGGAAGAAGAGAAAGAAGAGATAGGGGACTTTTGGAGGGGAAACTGGGAAAGGGGATAACATTTGAAATGTAAATAAATAAAATAACCAGTAAAAATGAAAAAAAATTAAAATAATCTGAACAAACATGAGCTTCTATCTTGACTCTTCAGAATTCTTTTTTTTTTTTTGCGTTCCAAGTACCTTTATTTTTTATTTTTTTATTATTAGATATTTTCTTCATTTACATTTCACATGTTATCCCTAAAGTCCCCTAAGCCCTCCCCCATCCCCCTGCCTGCTCCCTTACCCATCCACTCCCACATATTGGCCCTGGCATTCCCCTGTACTGGGGAATATAAAGTTTGTATGACCAAGGGGCCTCTCTTCCCAATGATGGAGCCAACTAGGCCATCTTCTTCTATATATTCAGCTAGAGACATGAGCTCTGGGGGTACTAGTTAGTTCATGTTATTCTTCCACCTATAGGGTTGAAGACCCCTTCAGCTCCTTGGGTACTTTCTCTAGCTCCTTCCTTGGGAACCCTGTGTTCCCTCTAATAGCTGACTGTGAGTATCTACTTCTGTGTTTGCCAGGCACTGGTATAGCCTCCCACGAGACAGCTATATCAGGGCCCTTTCAGCACTACCTTGCTGGCGCACGCAATAGTGTCTACGTTTGATGGCTGATTATGGGGTGGATCCCCTGGCTACGGCAGTCAATGGTTGGTCCATCCTTTTGCTTCAGCTCCACACTTGGTCTCTGTAACTCCTTCAATGTGTGCTTTGTTCTTAACTCTAGGAAGGGGCGAAGTGTCCACATTTTGATCTTCATTCTTCTTGAGTTTCATGTGTTTAGTAAATTGTATCTTGGGTAGTCTAAGTTTCTGGGCTAATATCCACTTATCAGTGAGTACATGTTATGTGAGTTCTTTTGTGATTGGGTTACCTCACTCTGGATGATACCCTCCAGATCCATCCATTTGCCTAGGAATTTCATATATTCATTGTTTCTTTCTTTTTTCTTTTTTTTTTTTTTTTTTTGCTTTTTCGAGACAGGGTTTCTCTTTATAGCCATGGCTGTCCTGGAACTCACTTTGTAGACCAGGCTGGCCTCGAACTCAGAAATCCGCCTGCCTCTGCCTCCCGAGTGCTGGGATTAAAGGCTTGCGCCAAATAGCTGAGTAGTACTCCATTGTGTAAATGTACCACATTTTCTGTGTCCATTCCTCTGTTGAGGGACATCTGGGTTCTTTCCAGCTTCTGGCTATTATGAATAAGGCTGCTATGAACATAGTGGAACATGTGTCCCTATTACCACATGGAACATCTTCTGGATATATGCCCAGGAGAGGTATTGCAGGATCTTCCAGTAGTACTATGTCCAATTTTCTGAGGAGCCACCAGACTGATTTCCAGAGTGGTTGAACCAGCTTACAGTCCCACCAACAATGGAGGAGTGTTCCCCTTTCTCCACATCAACGCTAGCATCTGCTGTCACCTGAATTTTTGATCTTAGCCATTCTTACTGATGTGAGGTGGAATCTCAGAGTTGTTTTGATTTGCATTTCCCTGATGATTAAGGATATTGAACATTTTTTCATGTGCTTCTCTGCCATTCTGTATTCCTCAGTTGAGAATTCTTTGTTTAACTCTGTGCCCCACTTTTTAATGGGGATATTTGATTTTCTGATTTCCACCTTCTTGAGTTCTTTGTATATATTGGGTATCAGTCCCCTATCTGATTTAGGATTGGTAAAGATCCTTTCCCAATCTGTTGGTGGCCCTTTTGTCTCATTGACAGTATCTTTTGCCTTACAGAAGCTTTGCAACTTTATGAAGTCCCATTTGTCAATTCTTGATCTTATAGCACAAGCCTTTGCTGTTCTATTCAGGAATTTTTCCCCTGTGCTCATATCTTCGAGGCTTTTTCCCACTTTCTCCTCTATAAGTTTCAGTGTCTCTGATTTTATGTGGAGATCCTTAAACCACTTAGACTTGACCTTAGTACAAGGAGATAAGAATGGATCAATTCCCATTCTTCTATATGATAACCGCCAGTTGTGCCAGCACCATTTGTTGAAAATGCTGTCAAATCAGGGACTAGACAAGGCTGCCCACTTTCTCCCTACCTATTCAATATAGTACTTGAAGTCCTAGCCAGAGCAATTTGACAACAAAGGAGGTCAAGTGGTTACAAATTGGAAAGGAAGAAGTCAAATTATAGATATTTGCAGATGATATGATAGTATATATAAGTGACCCCAAAAACTCCACCAGAGAACTCCTAAACCTGATAAACAGCTTCAGTGCTTTAGCTGGATATAGAATTAACTCAAACAAATCGATGGCCTTTCTCTATACAAAGGATAAATGGGTTGAGAAAGAGATCAGGGAAACAACACCCTTCACAATAGTCACTAACAATATAAAATATCTTGGTGTGACTCTAACGAACGAAGTGAAATATTTGTATGATAAGAACTTCAAGTCTCTGAAGAAAGAAATTGAGGAAGATCTCAGAAGATGGAAGGATCTCCCATGCTCATGGATTGGCAGGATTAATATAGTCAAAATTGCTATCTTGCCTAAAACAATCTACAGATTCATTGCAATCCCCATCAAAATTCCAACTCAATTCTTCAATGATCTAGAAAAGACAATTTGCAAGTTCATCTGGAATAACAAAAAACCTAGACTAGCGAAAACTCTTCTCAACAATAAAAGAACCTCTGGCGGAATCACCATGCCTGACCTCAAGCTGTACTACAGAGCAATCGTAACAAAAACTGCATGGTACTGGTACAGCAACAGACAGGTAGATCAATGGAATAGGATCGAAGACCCAGAAATGAATCCACACACCTATGNAAAACTCTTCTCAACAATAAAAGAACCTCTGGCGGAATCACCATGCCTGACCTCAAGCTGTACTACAGAGCAATCGTAACAAAAACTGCATGGTACTGGTACAGCAACAGACAGGTAGATCAATGGAATAGGATCGAAGACCCAGAAATGAATCCACACACCTATGGTCACCTGATCTTTGACAAGGGAGCTAAAACTATCCAGTGGAAAAAAGACTCTTCAGAAGTCTGATCACAAAACTCAATAACCTCTTTCACCCACACATACTTGTGGCTTCTCCTGGTACAGTCGGATTGGATTCTTTTTAATGAGTATTCACTTTAAAAACTTTCTTAACAGATAGGAAAAAAGCATATACAGTATTATCTGATACATGATGCAAATTTTATCCAGGTTGTGGGATTTTAGAGCAAGAAGTTAGGTTTTAAATCATTTAATCAAGAAACATTTATTTCCCAAGAGACTAATTTGTATTTTCCAACTAGTATAAAAAAAACTTTGGTATATTGATTATTAATTTATAGTTGTAGCAAATGTGAATGTAGTACACTATATTGATAATTCAGGATCCAAATGTCAAAAGAAAGAATTTTGGACCATGCTTTCCTGGAAATTGGCAAGAAAATATTCATTGAATATAATTATGCAGAAAAATCTAATTTGAATCTTATAAATGGAATAACATTAAAAGTAAAATTTGTTGAAAATGTCTAATACAAAGATACTCCAAATTGATATATTATACATGCAAGCAAATTAGGTTAGTTTCTTGCAGGATTTTTTTTTTATTGAAAAGATAATTTTTTCATATAATATATTTTGATTACAGTTTTTAAATTCAATTCCAAGTTAGTTGTAAAACCTGAACAGTGTGACTTAGGAACCTGTCATGTAAATGAAAGTTAAAGAAGTATATGTCTTAGAACAAGATGCACACTTTTCTAAGTGTTGTAGGCAAGTTCATATGTGCATACAGTGAAATTGTGAAAAGAACTCTGTATATTATTCTACAATGATCGCATGCCTTTTGCAAGATTGATGAGCTCAGTCTTATCCATAGGTAGGAAATACTAGTGTAAAGTAGACAAAAAGCTAATTTTACATCAAATTCCTTTCGGAGTAAAATAGTTTCATGCAGTCAATTTTTAGTAAATTTCCCTTTTGAAAAAAAAAAAAAAAAACTCTCATTCATTTTATTACATAAAAGTTATAAACATTTCCCAGAACTGAGCACAATATCATTTTCCCACAACCTCTTCTGTAACTCTTAACAAAAATAGAAGCAATAAAGAGTTCAAATGAAAATCAAGAGACAATTTGCAAAAATTTCTTCCTGAATATTTTTAAAAATGTTAGGAGATTGTGTCTCAATGGCATTTAAATTTGAACTAAAAAGTTACAATTCCATTGTCAAATGCTTGGACACTGGTAAATATTTTCTGTGACTTCTGTCAGAACGTGGACCATGAACCAAGCTGTGTAAGGAGACTTATGAGACCTTGTGATAAAACACCAAAAAACAAAACACCAAGTAAACAAGACAAGAGTCTTGTAATCTCTGTTCCTGCATAACCTGGGTTGGTTTTGAAATCTGCTCTCCTGCACCTCCCTGGTGAGGCAGGTAGGAGCGATTTCACTTTAGATTCACATAGTTTACATAGACTCATTACATAAGTCCATGGTTACTTGTTTAAATGTCTTTATGGAAAAACACGTTTTGCCTCATTCCGCTTGTTCTTTCAATTTTACACTTAGATGACTCTTCTGAACACTCAGGGTCTAAATTGTCAGAAGCTCTGAGTAAAGTTGGCTATTGCATGAGAACTTAGTTTGTCTAATTTTTAGGTCCTGCTATCCCAAGTTCACACCACCTTAACTAGAGCAGTAAAACGATACATACCATACCTGAGAGTAGATCATGATGGTTCTTTTTCTCCAAGGAAACAGTAAATTGAATACATTAAAAGCAATCCAGAAAAGTAAGACTGCCTGGTGAGAATGAATTGTTTGATACAAGTGGTAAGTGTAATACAAGTATAAATGTAGAAATAGAGATTTATTTGTGGGGTTTAGTTTTATTAGAATAGCATAGTTTTTTGTTTGTTTGTTTTGGTTTGGGTTTTTTTTTTGTTTTTTTTTTTTGTTTTGTTTTGTTTTGTTTTTTAATTCAGGGAAGGGTTAAAACTTTAGTAGCTAATCATCATGGTCCTATATGGCTATTGTCAGGGATTAGAGTATGGTCCACATATTCATTGTGGCTTCCAGCCTGCAATTTACTCACATACGGCTTATTTTATAACTCAAGGGCCTTATTGCACCTTCTCTTTTGGTGAGAAACATAATACATATGGGTAATTAAAACTTTTCAGAAAATATATATTTAGCTCTTAGAGAACATTTTCTGGTATCTGAATTTTATTTGTTCAGATAAAACTGTTGTTCTTTTGAGTGAACGCTCTGGAAAAAGTGAATCATATCTGCATTCTAAATAATCTTCCCTGAAATTTTTACATAGGGGAAAAAAAAAACAACCTTACTGTTTGATTTAATATTAACTTAAATTTTACTTAGATTTTTAACTTCAAAGCATAACAAGTAAAAATTGTCTATTGTAAGTACAGATTGAATGTTACTTTGCATAAAAAGAAGTGGAGAAATGAGACAATTTTAAATGTGATCAAATGGTCAAATGGCTTCTATTTACTGTGAAGAACAGTATTTCTTCTTGGCTAACCTCCATGAGTTAACTTTGTTGCTTTGATAGAACATGTGAACTCTTAGATGTATTACCCCCTTTGATTTCTAGACCATCAAAAAATTTCTAAACCATCAGAGATTGATATATACACATTTTAAAAGGTTAGAAAATAGAATGTTGGTATACGCATGCAAATAAGAGTGTCAAATGTAATGTTTTTCCATTAGAACATTTTAAAAAATATTTTGTATTGAGAATTTCATACATGTAGCAATACATTTTAATCATATTCATCCCTATACTTCCCCCTAACTCTTTTGTGATCCATTCCCAGTTTCAAACTCCCTTTCTCAAATTCATGTTCTAATTTTTTTAAAAAATGAAATTACAACTTACTGTAATCCAATGTGCATTGGTCATGTAATCTTGTCTATAATGGCATATGAGGACATCAAGTATGCTCAGCCTACCATATCCTCTAAGAAAACTGACTCTTCCTCCTCTAGCATACATCAGTTGCCAAAACCTCTTCACATAGGAGTTGGCTTGATGAACTTCTCCCTTTCCCATGCTAGCATGTTGCCTGGCTTGATATTGTGTGGGATAGCAATGGAGATGATGATAAGTACAACTGCTAAGGATTCATAGGCCTGCCATGTCCTGAAGATAGTTTTACACCAACTCTCACTGATCTCTGGTTCTGGTAATATTGTAACTTCTTCTTCTAGGATATTTCCTGACTCTTGTGTGGAGGAAATATGATATGGAGGTACCAAAAATAGCCAAGCAATCCAGACTCGTATTCTTTGCATTTGACCAGTGTTATATGCCTGCATTAATCACTGTTCACTTCCAAGCCCATCACTACTGAGCTACAGCAGTGATTCCCATAGTTTTGATGCATCAGTTTTTACATAATTGTGCTTACCAGACTTTTAGTAAAAGCATCAGAGCTACTGCCAAATCTCTTCACAAACCATACTTGGTGGTTAAAAAGGCACCTGCATGAGTGAACTATTTCCATCCCAGGGAAAGAAAAGTATCCCTCCTGTTTGGACCTGTAGTGAGTCACTGTGTTAAACCATGCATACAGCATAGGACACTTGTCTGATGGGAACTGAGAATTACACTAATGTATGGATACAGAGAGGTAAATTTAAAGGGAAATTTGATACTATGTTCATTTAATGTACAGTAGTGGCAGTTTTACCTCTTGGATCTTAATCTTTCCATATATCTTCTTTGTTAGATTTATTTATTAATCATGCATTGATCCTATGATTTGGATCTTAATTTCAATCAAATTTTTATTTTGAAGTGTGTGTGTGTGTGTGTGTGTGTGTAAAAATTGAAATTACAACCTACTGTAATCAATGTGCATTGGTCATGCAACCTTGTCTATAATGGCATATGAGGACATCAAGTATGCTCAGCCTGCCATATCCTCTGAGAAAACTGACTCTTCCTCCTCTAGCATACATCAGTTGCCAACACCTTTTCACATAGGAGTTGGCTTGATGAACTTCTCCCTTTCATATATATATGAAAGAAGAACAAGAGAAGAACAAGAAAAACAAGAAGAGAGAGTAATAAAAGTCTTTTTGCATAGATAACATATTTTCATTATTCATCATCCCATTAATAGACATATAGTATGTTTCCATCTCTTATCTACTGTGACTAAAATTACCATTGAACACTAACAAGCCTGAACCTATGAGGTAGAATGTAGTATTAAATATAAGCTGAGGGTGATATAAAAATATCCTATAAGAGATGAATTTATAGCCTCTGGAAGAACCTGTGCACTGGTTTCTTGGTGAGTATACAAGACAGCCATTGCAGCAACAGTGTATGGGGGAATCTTCTTCCATATTTATGATAGCATGTTTTGTTATTTATTTTCTTGGTCTTGGGACAGTCTGTTCTGATTGGGGTAAGATGGATTCCCCAAAATAGTCTAGCTTTGTGTTTCTTTGTCAGTTATTTTGAACACTTAAAAAACAATATTCTTAGTCATTAGTATTTCTTCCTTTGTGAATTCTGTGTTCAGCTCTATATGTACATTTTAAAAGTGTTTTTTTTATTTCTCATATTTCTTTGTTTGTTGTTTTGAGTTCCTGTAGAATAATTCTTCATCTGATACTTGACCAGTATTTTTGCCATTCTGTAGGCTTCCTCTTCAGTTGAAAAACATTTTCTTTTACAGTACATAGATTTTTAATTTTATGAAGTTGCACTTGTAGGTTACATGTGTGTGTGTGTGTGTGTGTGTGTGTGTGTGTGTGTAAGTAGATTTCTATTCAGAAGCTCTTTATATAAGTTTATCTCCTGGATTCCCTCCTTCTTTCTTTTACTTTTTCTTCTAAAAGTTTCAGATTTTCAGCTCTAATATCAAATCTTTGGTCCATTTTGGATTGATTTTTATACAAGTTGAGAAACAAGGATCAAGTTTCAATATGCTACAATAAATACTGAGTTTCACAGCATCATTTATTACATATACTATCATTTTTCCAATGTGTTTTCTTTTTTTCTTTTTCATTGATGAAAAAATCTGGTAGATATAACTTTGTGGACTTCCATCAGAAATTTTGATTTATTTTATTGATCAATGTATCTGTTTCTATATTAATACCCTACTGGTTTTTGTTGTTTTGTTTTAGTTTACAGTGACTCTATACTATAATTTGAAATCAGGAATGGTGATACTTATAACAGTGCTCTTATTGATCAGGGTTTTTAATTGTTTATTGTTTGTATACTATTCATTTGAATTTTAAGGTTTCTTTTCCCATTACTATGAAAAATTTCATTAGAATTTTAATGAGAATTTCATTGATGCTGTAGATTGCTTTTAGTAGGATGGTTTCATAATATTAACCCTTTCTGTTTTTATTTCCTTGGAATACATTTTTTTCATTCACTGCTTAACCCTAAGATTTGTGTGTGTGTGTGTGTGTGTGTGTGTGTGTGTGTGTGTCAATATGTAGTAGGCACTGCTTATATCTAGAATTCCATGGGCAATAGTTTTCCTGAATCTTTCGCCCTCCTTTTTTTTTTTTTTTTTTTTTTTTTTTTTTTTTTTCTTCTTCTTCTTCTTCTTCTTCTTCTTCTTCTTCTTCTTCTTCTTCTTCTTCTTCTTCTTCTTCTTCTTCTTCTTCTTCTCCTCCTCCTCCTCCTCCTCCTCCTCCTCCTCCTCCTTCTCCTCCTTCTTATTCTTCTTCTTCCATTTTAAATAGTCTTTCAGAATCTACAGCTTTGGCTTCAGAAATAGATGATAGGGTTAGAAAAATATTCTTGTTCTATGTTTTCAGTTTCCAATTATTGTTTAAAGAGCAATTAACTTGTTTCTATTTCATACAAATTATGATTAGAATAGCAGTGAACCTGGATGAATGAGTATCTCTGGCTTTAGGATACTGAGTCCTTTTGGCATATGTTAATCAGTGATATAAGTAGATCATATGATAGATTTACTCTTAGCCTTTTGAGAATTCTCCACAGTAGTCACATCAATTTGTAAAACTTCCAACAGTGAGTGTTGGTAGATGATATTCTATAGGAATGGTAGGGAAAACACATACATGAAATTTTGACACTATGGTTACCTGAATCTGACCAGCATAATGATAACACAAGTTGATTTGCCAACATAGAAAGGGAAAATTCCACATGGCTTCACTCCTATATGAAGAGCAAAAGGTAGTCAGTAGCTGAAATGAGAAAGAGAAGTGGCTTTTTCCAGATTTTATATAAAATGTATATTCCTAATGAACAATGCTAAATAGACTCAAAAGTTTATATATAAGTGTGTGCAAATATACACTTATATTATTCACATAAATATATGATAAGGCCAAAGGAAAAGTTTGATCAAGAAAGGTTAGAAATGATGTAAGCTCATCTTCATCTATATGTTCTATCTGATGTTCTCAAAAATGGTTTTACATAGGAGCACACCAAATAAAGACATTTTAAAATTTATATATTGTTAAAAGTCAAATATATTATCAAATGGTATCTTATCTCTATCAGAACTTTAATGGGGCATTACTTCTTTTCTTCAGCAATTGACTATTTTCTCTCTTCTGAATCTAAGAAAATTAATTTTATAGAAAGTAAAATAAGGGGTACTTTAAAATGCAAAATTGCAGTAGTTCATCTCTTTTCACTTTTGATGAAAAGTTTCTGGGTAGGAAATACAGTGAGAGAGAGAAAGAGAAGAGAAGATCTACATACAAATAGAGGAAGAACACTGCTTGGAGACAAGGGGCAGGTGATTTGAAACTGGCTCAAAACAATCTACAGCTCAGTGCTGTTTGGAAGATAATAATGAGGAAGCCTCCTCTCCAGGGCTAAAAGAGCCAGTCAAGATTCAATAGCCCAGTGAACTGACATGAAACTCTACCTCTTGGAGCTCACTTCCTTATATTAACTTTTCTTCAAATCTGAGTCGCCAACTAAACAAGGCTTTGAGAGAAGTGGTCCATTGAACATGTAAGAAGAAGAATGAATGAGTATCCGTATGTTACTAACTTTCCCTAATATTTTACTTATCCTCGCCATAAAAGACAGAAAGCCCATCCCCACCCGTTCATTATAAAGTCCTCTAATCCACTGGCAAAATTGCAACACATCCTTCATAACATCTTTAAAGTAATCGAAATTGCCACTCTGCAAAGAGGACAAACTCTTCCAATTAAATCCCCTTAGGTCATCATACTATGAATATTTATCTTCAAATGGTAATGCTCTGATTTTTATTTATTTAAAAGATGCAATATACACCTTCACAAAGAAAGACCTAACGTGATCTGTTTTCATGTGATAAAAAGAAAAATGTTTCAATGGAACCTCCATTCCTCAAGCCTTTTCCACCACAACTGTTTATAGTATTGTAATGTTTTCTTAATACAATCTGTGAGTACCCAAAGATCAAATTATTGCAAAAGCAATAACCCCACCCACTTTTAATTCTTTACTAACGGATATAACTGGATATTAATTCCCTCAAACATTTTTAACCATAGCACAATGTTTTATTATAACATAGAAAACATGATTTTACTAGTAAAAGTCTGATGGTTGGTTTCTAAATACTTCATTTTACTACTGATCATAAAATGAATATTTCTTGATATATATTTTGCTTATGTATGAACATAGGTACCAAATACATTTCACACATTTAGCCTCCAAAGATGCTCTGATGAATGTGAACTCTCCCTTGTAGCCACACAAAGGCAAGACTAACTATCGTTGTATTCTGCCTCTTGGCATGTACCATATTTTATTCCACCATATTTTCTCAATTTTGCTGATTTTACCTCCCTACTTTTCCATAGCTACCAATTCTGTCTCAGCATCAGCTATGAAATGCTGATGAAATACCTTGTTATCTCAACATGCTTTGCTCTTCTCCCTGGGAATAATTACAAACTCATTAAGTCTTAGTATAACTCATGTCACTATGTTCTGTCTATTGTTTGATAAATTGCTAAATAATGAAAAACGACAGTAAGTTTACTTGCTTGGGTTTATTTTATATCACAGCTTAAAGACATTTTTATGCCAGACCTATAATTATTGTTTTTTTGATTTCCTGAAAAATTAATAGCTGAAGTTTGACATTTCCATTGTGAAAGCTAAATGTGTGAATGCTCATATAATAAGTCCTATAAGAATTTGTTTTGTCCCCTTGCCTTCCCTGGGGGCTATGTTGATTTCTGCATTTTATTCTGTATATGGGAAAGAAGTACAGCCTTGAATAGAGTGCATCGTTTGTATCAATTCACATAGCAAACAAAATGAGAAAAAAATAATATTTTGTTGATAATCCTCTCCTACAACCATGATGATTTTCTGTAACAGTTAACGATTTACAAATAACAAAATAACACAGTGCATGGTTTCCAAATTCATGTAAAAATTTACAAATTTGATTGTATGAAATATAATTATAAAAATATAAGATAACTGTATGTAGTTGAAATAAGCTTTATATAATTCTTTTTTTTTTTAAGTTCTCCCAGGTTTTATTTTTCCTTTCTCTGTTATTATAAAAAACAGAAGGGTTAAACATTTCTTTCAGGTTCAAAGGCAAGTAAAGGTATAAGCAGAAAATTATCTACTATTTCTCTATAGAATCCAACTTTCAGCATTCTGTCATTTATCAAAAATGATTCACTGCAGTGGATTGGTTTACAAGAGTTTGATGCACACCTGAAACATTAAACTTGAAGTCAACTTGGAATGTGGTGAACAAGAGAAAGGGACGAAAAACCCTGTTGAAATGAGAGCTGATATTTTAGTATTATAGGCAAACATTTAAGAAGGGATGAATAGGCCAGGCTAGATCAACATGATTATGAAAAGTCAGAATGTCAGATACAAAGGAAGCAGGGAATAATAGCAAATGTGGATACTAGTTAGAAATCTTCAACTTACAGAAATATTAATATTGCTCTAGGACATCCCACCCAATCCATATTTGATAATATCCCTCTGATTAATATAATGACAACTGATCAGAGTGGGGAGTTATACCTGCAAAATATTTACTAGTATCATCCAAATTTAAACTTGATTGAGTGACATGATGCTACTTATCCAATACTAAACGACTGTACCCTTTACAGGCTTCAACTGCAACAGAAAAAAAAAATTTTTCTTGCTTTATTCTAACTGTAATGAGCTAAAGAGGGAATTTTGAAATTTGGGGTTAGTCCAGCTTAGCAAATATTACACATTAGAAATAAACAAAAGAAATACTCAGCACTATAATTTATCTTTTATATAACTGCTCTAAGAATTCTCCTGCAGAGAATTAAATAGCCCACCATCCCTAAATAATTCTTGGCTCCAGAAGAAACTCCTAAAATCACACCATCCAATAAATTAGCCACTTGCTTCATGTGGATAGTAACACATACTAGATGGAAAAATGAAAATTCAATCCCATCATAATGTCAACTTTACTTATCTGGAGGATATCATCCTTAGTGAGGTAACCCAATCACAAAAGAAGTCACTAGATTTGCACTCACTGATTAGCGGATATTAGCACAGAATCTTAGAATACCCAAGATACAATTTGCAAAACACAAGAAAATCAAGAAGAAGGAAGACCAGCATGTGGATACTTCATTCCTCCTTAGAATAGGGAACAAAATACCCATGAAAGGAGTTACAGAGACCAAGTTTAGAGCTAAGACAAAAGGATGGACTATCCAGAGACTTCCCCACCCAGGGATTCATTCCATAATCAGTCGACAAACTCAGACACTATTGCATAGGACAGCAAGAGTTTGCTGAAAGGACCCTGATATAACTGTCTCGTATGAGGCTATACCAGTGCCTGGCAAATACAAAAGTAGATGCTCATAGTCATCTATAGGATGGAATACAGGGCCCCTAATAGAGAAGCTAGAGAAAGTACACCAGGAGCTGAAGGGGTCTGCAACCCTATAAGAGGAACAAGAATATGAACTAACCAGAAACCCCAGAGCTCATGTCTCTAGCTGCATTTGTAGAAGATGACCTAGTTGGCCATCATTGGGAAGAGAGGTCCCTTGGTATTGCAAACTTTATATGCCCCAATACAGGGGAACCCCAGGGCCAAGAAGTGGGAGTGGGTGGGTACGGGATCAGGGCAGGGGGAGAGTATAGGTAACTTTCAGGATAGCATTAGAAATGTAAATTAAGAAAGTATCTAATAATAAAAAAATATCAACTTTACCTTGGTGTCCAATAGTCATACCTTGATTATGACTAAAATTGTTGGAAGCATGAATAAAGAGCATCCTCACTACAGAATATTCTATTTTTATAATGCTCTGGACACCATCTGTTCTCAGTGAGATATTCTTATTTGGAATGGTTTCTATCTCTCAAAGTGTGGCTTTAGATTAACTATATACATACAGATTTTGAAATGACATGATGTGGAAATCTGTATTATTTTCAAAATTGTGCAATCATTGTAAGTGCAGCACAGTATTTCAAGAGAGGCTTATAAAAAATGTAAGCTACATACTGGAATTGTGCTATTGGGCTTCAATGGATATAAATATTTAGGGGTCAGAGTATTAGTAAATTTGCTTTGTGACTCTATCTTCTAGTAACATCAGAGGCTATACCCAAAATCTGACCAACATGACTTTTCTAATGTGAGTAAAGAAGGAACACACCAGTGAGCATGCAAACGTGGACAGGGAAAAGTCCATAGAGCGTCAATCCTACTCAAGAAACCAAGGCAACCGAGGCAAGATGGGAGTAGGAAAGGTGATCTTCCCAAGGGAGAAGAGTGGCAATTGGTAGTTCATTGTCATGTGGTCAGTCCTGAAAACACATACAAGTAACATTATACAAACTGAACAGTTTATATCTAGGAACATATATGTATGTGCATATACATATATGCATGCAATAACAACAAGTGAAATCAAGAGGTCATGAATTTCAAGGAGAGTGAGGAGGATTATATGGGAGGGTTTGAAGGGAAAAAGAGAGAGAGAGAAGTTTAATTATATTATAGTATCAAATTTAAATGGAAAACTCAAGCATATCTAATACTATTATTCCTATTGTCCAAAATATCTTCCTTGAAGATTGTGGATGGGAGCTATGAGGACACAAGTGCTATGCAGTGGAAAAAAGGAAGAAACAGGAGAAATTTATCCAGGGAGGGGAAAGAGAAATCATTACAGACAGAATGGGAGGGAGTAAAGACAAATGATCCTAAGGTATTTTGATAAACTAGTAGAGACAGAAGGAGCTGAAGGGGAATGCAAACCCATAGGAAGAATAACAATATCAACTAACTGGACCACCCAAATCTCCCAGGGAATAAACCATCAACCAAAGAATATACATGGCTCCAGTGGGTCAAGGCTCCAACTATATATGTAGCAGAGGATTGCTAATCTGTCATCAATGGGAGAGGAGGCCTTTAGTCCTGTGGAGGCTTGATGCCCCAGCATAGGGAGATGCTAGAGGGATGAGGCAGGACTGGGTGGATGGGTGGTGGAGCAGCCTCATAGAATTAAGGAGGGGGGAATGATGGTATGGGGGTTTTGTGGAGGGCAAGGGGACAACATTTGAAATTAAATAAATGAAGTAACTAATAAAAAAAGAAAAAACTAGTAAAGAAACATTATTTTATGTTTTCTTAAATCTCTCTCTCTCTCTCTCTCTCTCTCTCTCTGTGTGTGTGTGTGTGTGTGTATGTGTGTGTGTTGAAAAAGTAGTTCCACTTGAGGTTATGATGCTTCTACTAGAGCCATGATCTATCTCAAGAAAAATCCTAGCACCAGACATGAAAACCCTCTCTTTGAGTTGGTAGTCATGGGAGTTAAGGAGACTCCATGGCCTTGGTTGCCTCCAAGTACTGGAAATTAAGATCTTATTGCTGAAGATACTAGATGCTTTGGAGGAATTGAAATGGAAATGATCTGGTAGCTTCCTTCCTGAGGACTAATGTTCAGAATCAAAAGGTGCTACGCAAAGAGACAAGGGGAAATAAAACATCGATAATTGTAGGAGGAACTTAGCCATGCAAGTCCAGTCACAATGCTAGGGTATGTGCAGCTGATACATCCTCCTCAGTCAACTTAGACTCTGCCTGCATGGCAGGAGACCACTGATGCTGGATCAGGCAATGAAGTAAGCCAATGAGATACAGACAGAACCACATCTGGCTACTTGAGAGCCAATGATGTGCTGAGAGGGGGATATAAAGGTATATCTAGTTCACGCAATAAACAAGTCTACTTTTGCCACTTGCCTGACTCTGTGTTCTTAACTATGTGCCTTCTTATTTCCAACTTAAGGGCTATTCAGAAAGGGAAAGTCTGTCTTAATCATGAACCCCTTATTAAATTATGGAATATATGTATAAGTTGTATGTATCCAATAAGCTGTGTGTGTGTGTGTGTGTGTGTGTGTGTGTAAAACAACATTTTATGAAAGAGAGTTTAATAATTTGGGAATAAGTGAAGGAATGGCATGGACAAAATTGCATTGGAGATAGGGAGAGTGGAAATGATGCAAATACAGTACTAATGTGAAATTCTCAAAATTTAATTTAAAAAAAATAGCTATTGTCTTAGTCAGAGTCTCTATTCCTGCACAAAACATCTTGACCAAGAAGCAAATTGGAGAAGAAAGGGTTTATAAAGCTTACACTTCCACATTGCTGTTTATCCCCAAAGGAAGTCAGGACAGGAACTCACACAAGGCAGGAACCTGGAGGCAGGAGCTGACACAGAAGCCATGGAGGAGTGCTGTTTACTAGCTTACTTTCCCTGCCTTGCTCAACCTGATTTCTTATAGAAAGTAGGACTACCAGCCCAGGAATGGCACCATCTACAATGAGATGGGCCCTCCCTACCTCTGTCACTAATTGAGAAAATAGCTGGATCTCATGGAGGCATTTCCTCTAGGGAGGCTCCTTTCTCTGTGATAACACCAGCTTCTGTCAAGTTTACACACAAAACCTGCTGGTACATGTACTGATTCAAAAAAATTTTCTAAATTATCTTACTGTTTTTCTATGTATTTACTAGAATTGGATACATAAAGAAAAACAGAGTTTAATGAGGAAAATTATAATTTGAAAATTGAACATTCAATGAAAATGATCAATATATTACTCATGTAGTATGAACAAATAAATATATTTACTATTGAAAATTTTTGTGTGATTTAATAATTGTCTTCTTCACAATATGTACTGTGTTGTTTAAATAGAGTAATATTTTTAAATAATTCTTAATACATTTTATGTACTGTATAATTAAAGTTTCTCTTCATATCACTCCTACCATCTTAACATTTGAATTTCTATAAAATTGCTTACATCTTAACATGTAAATTTTTCTATAGAGTATTACTATAAAATATCATGTATAAATATATCTTTTAATTAGAAATTGTGTTGACATTTAAAGAACTACAGGCATACTCCAGTGTAGAATAACGTGAGTTCTGAAACCTTGCATGGCTTGGCCAAATAACCTGCAACCTCAGAACAATTTATAAGGACATTCTTTTTTCTGGAGACAATAGGCCATAATTATGCAAAACTTCTCCTCTATATATGGTCCTTATTATGTTTTAAGGATTCATCCACCCATTTTTGCATTTTAGATTTTACTTACATTGTCTACCATAGTTGAAATCCTCACAAGCCTTCAACTGCACCGACCGTACTTGCCTGTAAAATTCATGAGAGGTTTCACTAAACTGTCCTTATCTTCTCTTTGCAGCCAAACAGTAAAGTTTGCCTGAAGAGAACCACACAACATATTGTATAGTATCACTTTTATCATAATATTTTATTTTTATCATCACAAAATTCAAGGATGTGTTGAAGTCCACACAGAAACAAATATTTTAATGACTGAAACATTTAGTCTCACTTTTAGGCAGTACCATAGACTCCTCTCTCTCAAAACTTCCAACAGTTTGTTCTTCAGTCCTATACTCAATTTCAGCAGGAAATTCTTTATCATTACACCCACTAAGATACATACAAGATAATTTTCACAACAGCTAATTTGGATTCACACTCCACCTATGTGTATCCCTGTGCTGGATCATCCCCACTCATAGTGTGAGTAATCTGGATGTGGTCTTGCTAAGAAAGCATTGAG
Organism: Mus minutoides; assembly: GCA_902729485.2. Taxonomy (NCBI): domain Eukaryota; kingdom Metazoa; phylum Chordata; class Mammalia; order Rodentia; family Muridae; genus Mus; species Mus minutoides. The sequence goes on from LR750753.1 coordinate 132,487, forward strand.
CTTGTTTTAAGAACGAACTCTCAAGTACTATCCCATAGCCACCCACTCCTATATGGATGAAAACATGGCTCTATAATTGCCTCAACCAACTTGTACCATAACTGTTTCTTTTTCCTGGGGCCTTTTCAATATATAAACAACCAAATAAAAATTTGCACTCAAACATCCTTTTTTTTTCTTCTGTTAATACGAATTCTGTCTCCATAAGCCTATATCTTCCCATTGTACTTAGAATAAAACCTCTTGAAATGTTTCTGTACTTACTTTCTCATCCTGTCTAATGTCCCATTCCTCTAGTTTGTAAAGCTAATTCTCTGAGTTTCTATTTCTAAAAACATCCATAGAATTTTCCATGTCAGTTTTACTGATGAACAGTCTGTGTCTGATACAGACTTCATTTTACAGCTTTGTAGTCCACAAAAGCACAAATCATTACATTGATTATTTCTCCATCCCATGCCTGAAAAGTAATGGCCTTATGTTAATTGCAGGCTTTCTTATTTAAATTCCTTCTCTCAGTTCTTTTTACAAACTGCCACATGGACTCTGTTTTGTTTTTTTTTTACTTCAGTAATCCTTAAAGTAAAATGTTTTCTTTATCAAATTTATTAATCACTGTACAGTCCCTCCCCCATCAGCATGGCTGATGGAAAGAACAGCCATGGAAAGCCACATGTGGTATGGCATCCTTTGTCTTGTTAAACAGCACCTGAGCTAGCCTGGTGCCCAGCTGTCTGCTTCTGTGTGTCTTCCTGGAACCCTGCTCCGCCCAGCTCACCTGCCAACACCTGGAACATCCCATAATGCTTCAGGCTTCCAGCCAAACTCCAGGCGCCTGCGCAGAACTGACTGGGGGCGGGGCCTTCCCCGCCCTCCCCCTAAAACCTAAAGGAGAACTAATAATAAACCAGACGCTTTGATGGGAATGCATGTGTCGACTTGGCGTTCATTTCTTTCCCCACCCTAGTTCTGTTTCAGCCCCGGACCATCCCCCAGGGAACCCAGTCTGTGATGACTGGGAACAACTGCAGGCGGTAGCCCCCAACAAATCACTGTCTAAAGTTTCAATTCCTTACTTGCCAAAGTTCATTTTCAGTAAAAGGAAACCTGGTTTTAACTGTAAAATGCAGGAATCAAAATGGCTGGAGAGTTGACTCTGGCCTGGAGGCATTTGCTGTACTTCCAAATGCTCCTGTTTCTAACCTTAAGAGGTGGTTTAAAGTTCTTTGGGTGCCTCATCTGCATGAACAGGCATTCCAGAAATACCAGGTACTTGTTGGGCAGATTCTTAATGGGAAAAGAGGAAGGAAAAAAGAGGAAGTTGAATTTGTAATCTCACCAAAACTATAAGACCTTCATATCAAGCTCCCAAAATAAGGTCAGAGAAGAAGCCTTGCTGATAAAGGAACTGTGCCCATCACAGAAGGCTTTTAAGGACAATGGTACACTTTGACCTTAATTAGCATGTAGGTAGCAATAAACTAATGACTACAGTTTCCTGCCCTGTTTGAGATGTATGATTTGGAAACCTCCCTTTCCTCCCTAAGTTTCCTTGGTTACATGGTTCTATCAGAGCAATAGCAAGCCTTAAAACAACAAAAACAATTCTATTCTTTTAAGAACATAGCATTTTAAAGATTTTCTACTTATAAATTCACTTTGAACATGATTATACTCTCTATGCCTACTTCTTTCCTTTTTAAACTGAAGTATCTAATATTAATTAACTAAAAAACTGTTAACATCATTAACAGCACTCAGCATAGTTAATATAGTAGGTTGTTATTACTGTTACCATATAATTGAATCCTGATTTTCATTTTAAAATGTGTGTATAAATGGATAAATAAAATATATAAATACTTTTATAAATGTATACATTCCTCTTATTGGATATCAAAGAGTTAATTAGAAGGCATTCTCAAAGAAACATAGCATTCTGCATTCTAATACAATTTAATCTTATGGGAGCCCACACACCATTTTCTTAAGCTTTGTCCAACCTATAAAGTGTTGATATCATTAGACTTTAAATATCAGTTGTTTCCTAGAATCTGCCAAATTTAACTAATACAAGTCCTGTTTATGCATACTGTTGGGAAACTGTAAAAGTGGATTCTTACAATTTCAATTTTGTCAAAAAGAAAAAGTGAATAACCTATTACTCAAAAAAAAAAAAAAAAAATGGATGTGAAAACCAGAAGTCGAATACAGCCATGAAATGAACCATTAAGAGTATTCTTCCTTTCGAGTTTGAGGAAGAGTAAAACTGATCAGAGGACTTTAGCTGCATTAGTCACAGATACCAGGGAAGAGGACAGTGTGCTGGGAGCATATTGTACTTTTATCTTAATCAAAGAAAAAACATCCAAGTGTCTCCCGTGAGTGCAGGTAGAGCTAATAGTCCCTAAACATATGTTGAAGCAGTGTCTGTAGAGGATGAGACCTTGAAAGCCCCGAGCCACCTAGCAGACAGGTAGGTTATTAGCCTGTCACTGCATCAGAGTTAGAGGGCTGTCCAAATTACACTGCATGCTCTTGCTAATCCTCAGATGTTTCACCATCAGAGTGTGAGGTGAATAAAAGTGATGAGTACTATTTCTGGACCTTGCTCATAAATTGTAGGTTTTGAATCCTTTCTCCCCCTTAATGATGAGGAGGGAACAGTAATAAAAGCTCTCCTGTACCACCAATGGATGTCACGTGCAGAGACAGCAGCCCACAAACTTCTCACCACCTACCTATTTTGTGAAATAGAAATCAAATTCTCTTAAAAATTATATTTCTGTATCATTTTACTATAGCATTTTCCAACCTCAATTTAAAAAAAAAATCTAAAATTCTATACCTTGTCTTTTGCAGTCAAGTCCCTCCTTCGATTTTTTTCTTCTCTCACAGCAACAAATCAGTTTAAAATTTCTCATTCTAAATTAAATTGTAATTCTAAAATCAACCCTTTTGACTTGATCATCTAGTATGCTTTTGTGGCACTTACTAAACTAAAAGAAAATGACATCAGTTTTTACTATACTGACTGTTTGGATTCATAAGATTTTTTTTTTTTTCAAAATAGCATCCTCCTTTCAAATTTATTGTTACTGACATTAAATAATCTGAATAAATCTTTAACTATGTCTCATCTTTGTTTTCTCTATTTTTTACTATTGTTTTCATTAGCATGTCTAAAAATAAATAAATAAATAAATAAATAAATAAACCTTTCCTGATCTTTAAGGCCATATAATATTTACTTTACACTTCAGTATTAGCCATGCATTGAACAAGAGAACACAGCTTTCCTCTTAGATAACTAAATTTTTAACAGATTTATTGCTGTCAGTAGGTCCTGGTTTCCATTGTTTTAGAAGATTTAATTAGAAAAATATTCCTTTTGCACCTTAAAGCTACAAGATTTTACTATGCTCTCAGCTGGGTTTCTAGCTCAGTACAGTCTTACTAAATAACGCAGAACAAACTTCCTACTCTTCTGTTCTCTATGAGAGGATAACCTCCTACCGTGGAAATCTCTCGCAGAAAATATTTTATGTCCAGAAGACATGAAACCCGCTCTTATGCTAGGTCAAAATAGTTAACAAACATCAGTGGCCTGGCATTCTCCATTCATGCCAGCTCTTAACGGTCTATGGCTATTCAACAGAATATCTTTCCTCTGAGTTCTACTATTCTCTCCTCTGTGCCTATAGATTTGAATAACTTTTCTTTAACTGCTTTACTTTGCTAAGTGAAAATTTTGCACTGCTGCCATTAACGACATTCAAACTTATATTTCAATGGTGGTTAATCTTCTTAATTCTTACTTCAAATGTTCTAATGGGTACTTTTAGTTAATCAATCCTTAATTTGTACATTCAGTAAAACCTATGTCTATTCTTTGAAGCAGTTCCTAACTGAAGATCTGATTACAGCTGATTTCTGTGCTGAGGAATAGTTAAAAACCATCAAAATTTTAAAGCCTAAGTCTTTCACTGCTGTGAGGGCATGCTGTGGAAATAAAGCTGAAGATCAATATTTGGAAATGTCTCTTAAATTTGTGGTAATTACAAAATCTGGAATAAACTCACATAAGGATACAATTGTGATATCTTCATTCTCATCTATGCCTATTATCCTTAGGTTTGGTAAACCACCAAACCCAGACACTATTGCATATGCCAACAAGATTTTGCTAACAGGACCCTGATATAGCTGTCTCCTGTGAGGCTATGCTAGTACCTGTCAAATATAGAAGTGGATGCTCAAAGTCATCTATTAGATGGAACACAGGGTCCACGATAAAGGAGCTAGAAAGTACCCAAGGAGCTGAAAGGGTCTGCAGTCCTTTAGGAGGAACAACAATATGAACTAACCAGTACCTCCAGAGCTCCATGGGACTAAAGCACCAATCAAAGAAAACACATGGTGGGAGTCATGGCTCTAGCTGCATATGTAGCAGAGGAAGGCCTAGCTGGCCATCAGTGGAAGGAGAAGCCCTTGGTCTTGTGAAGAATCTATGCCCCAGTATAGGGGAATGCAAGAGCCAGGGAGCAGGAATGGGTGAGTTGGGAAGCAGGGGGAGGGGAGAGGTTATAGGGGATTTTCAGAGAGGAAACTATGAAAGGGGATAGCATTTGAAATGCAAATGAAGAAAATAGCTAATAAAAAAAAAGACTTTTATGGGAAATTGCAAGCTGGTATCCAGTTGAGATGAGGTCTGAACCCCGATGGTCATAATTCACCTACATGACATGGTAGGTGTTCCCTCATGCTCCTGGAACTCCAGCCCCCACAAGAGAAGTATGGTCAGTAGTCAAGTAAGCAATGGCCCAAGCTTCTGACCTTCAGGCTAAACTTCTCCCCGTTACCTAGCAACAGTGAAGACCATAAAAGGGGTTATTAGGCCACCACCTCTCTCTTACTCTTATTTCTTTGTCCTCTTACCTCTCAGTTCTCTCTCCTCTTCCCTTTCTCTTTGTCTTCTTTCCTCTCTCTCTGTATCTCTCTCTCTCTGTCTCTCTCTGTGTCTCTCTTTCTCTCCCTCTCTCTCTCTTTTTTCTACCTTCTCTTTCCCAACAATTCTATAATAAAGCTCTTAAACCATAGTCTCTGCTCCTTGAAGCTCAGCTGTGCACTCTGGTCAGTGTTGGGGAACTCTCTTCGCTTATCCTTCTCTCCCATACCCTCGGGGCTACAGGGTGTGGCCCTGGAGCCCCCCAGGTCAGGGGTTGCCCCTTCTCCACCCCTCCACCCCCCACAGTGTGGGTCAGAGGCTTAGATGCTCAACTGGGGCTATGTGGAAAGCTTCCCAGCAGCCCCTCAACACCTGCATCTGCCTACCCAGAGCACAGGCTCCTTTTCCTTACTCCTTCTTCCCCAGGGCTCTCCCCCCTCCCACCGCGTCTCCCTCACACCCCCTTTATTTTGTTCCCAACAACTATTGTGGATTTTGTTTTGTGTTAATTCTGCTATTGCTCATAGACTACTGACACAAGGCCACTTGAAGGAGACAGGGCTTTATACCAACTTACACTTTTGAGAGTGTACAGTCCAGCATGGCAGAAAAAAATACAGGAGCAGAAAACTGCAGCTAACCTAAGAGTCAGAAAGCAGAGTGGTCACATTGCATCCGTGAGAATAGGAAGCAGAGGGGAAAACAGGAAGTGAAATGATGCTACAAAACCTCAGAAACTACATGCTGTGACACATCCTTCCTAGGAAAACTCTAACTTGATACGTAATTCCTTCTTCAAAAAGCACCTCACTCTAGGAACCACATGTTCAAGCCCATGAGCCTGTGGGGCTTATCACATTCAAACCACAAGTTGTAAAATTAATAAGTCCAAATATACAATATATTTTTTACAAAGCCAGATCAAGTAAACCATTTGTTTCATCAATGCATATATTAATCATTTTCTTTCTTTTTGGTAACTAATTTAGCTATTACCAGAAGAATTAGCACAATTCAATTTAAATTATGAACATGATAAAGATTGCAATATCGACAGGAAAACGTCACATAAGCATGAGCAGGAGAAGTCACACACCACCACACAGTTTCCCTGCTCTTGGTTAGTTGTGGGTTCCCTAAGCTGCAGAATCCAGAAATCTTAGAGGAACACACTGATGAACAGGATTTATCATCAGTCTTTATTTTGTGTTTAAATATGCTAATAACTCGGCTCATCTTGACACATCATAATATAAGAACACGACATTTAGTACTTATTTATTTATTTATTATTAGATAATTTCTTCATTTACATTTCAAGTGTTATCCCATAAGTCCCGTATACCCTCACCCCACCCTGCTTCCATACCCACTCTCTCCCTCTACTTGGCCCTGGCATTTAGTGCTTTTTTTAACCCTGGGTGTTTGCCTTGGCAACAAAGATAAACAGGCATAGAACAAACAATGCTATGGTATTAACTCTTTGACACACCTTCCTATAAGTAGAATTATAGTCTAAATGCTAATATGGTAAAAGATTTGGGGTTTAAGAAAAGCTCTTGTTAAATGAGGAGATGTAGTATAATCACGGGACCCTGATTTTAAATAGTGTGATTTTGTTCATTTGTTGTTTGTTTTGTGATGGTATGAGTATATATGTGTGCCCTGTGTGTGTACACTGTATGCGTCTGTAAGTCATCAAACTAGAATTGAAATCCCTATGGTGAGAAATAGACCTTATTGGAGGAAAAAAAAAAACAAAAAACAAAAAAAAGAAACAGAGAGGCTTCTGCAACACATGAGACAGAGAGGCAGGAATGATGAACTGGCAGAAGGAACCAGTCCTCAGGATGTGGGAGCAAGGAAGAGGACAGTAAATGATAACACTGAGTGGCATTAAAAAAATAATGAAATAGATGTACACAAAGACAGCATGATGAAACCCCTTACTTTGGATACCAAATTTAGAGAACCTAAATGTAATAAAACAATATCGTGCTGAATTTGTAAAATAAAACAAAAACAGAAAATAGTGCTTGACAAACAACTTGGAATTCCTTCTGCATCTTCCAATCCCACTTTTAGGGAGTCATCTGTTATTTCTACAATCTAATGTTGCTCTATGATATTCTGTCCATTTAAAGCTCTCCTTTGTCCAAGGTGATGAATGAATCAAAGAAACTGATTTTTCAGGAAAACAGGACAGATGTGTATATAAACTCACAGAGATAATACCAGCATGTACTGGCTTGTTCAAGCTAGATGGGGTTGCAGCACTTAGATGGGGAAATAAACACTGTCTTCCACTACTAACCAAGAAGTTGTCTGCAATTGGTAATTTCTTGAGTAGGAAAAGTAGGTTTTCTCCAATGAAATCTCATCGGTGCAGGCCCCATGCCCAGGACTAGTTGGCCAACACAAAACAAACTCAATGGGAATTTTGTAGACTATTGTCTCATATTGATGGTTTACACATGTTTGTGTTTTTGTAGCTTTGTGTGTTATTCTTGGTTTTTGTTATTGCTTTTGTTTGTTTGTTTTGTTTTGTTTTGTTTTTTGAGACAGGATTTCTCTGTGTAGCCCTGGCTATCCTGGAACTCTGTAGACCAGACTGTCCTCGAACTCAGAAATCAGCCTGCCTCTGCCTCCTGAGTGCTTTATTTTTTTATTTTTATTTTTTAACAGAGAAAGAAAGATCATTGGGTTTGGTGTGTAAGGAGGTTGGGAGGATCTGGGAAGATTTGGGGGGTAGAGAAATCATGTTCAGAATATATAATGTAAACACATTTTATTTTTAAAAAGGTGGATAAAGAACAACAATAATACAAGACTGATCAAGCCCTGAACAGCAGTAAGCAGTAGCCCTTCATATGCATCTTTACCACTTTCTGTCTTTAGCTTCCTTGCTTGCTTGAGATCCTGCCCTGATTTGGAGTTAATATCAATATTTGGGAAGTCAATAGAAAAAAATGTTCATTAGTTTCTAATGGTAAACACATGGGTATTGCCAACACTTCTGAGGTTTTCCCTACATACATCAAGAGAGGAGATGCTCATTTTCTGCCAGAGCTGAATAAAAACAAGACAACAAGACATGGTCTGACAAGATGGCTTAGCTGTTAAAAGAACTTGTCATACAAACAAGTAACCCATGAGGGAAGAAAAAAATGGCTCCTGAAACTTGTCCTCTGATCTGCACATAAAAATATTCCCTCTCTCTCTCTCTCTCTCTCTCTCTCTCTCTCTCTCTCTCTCTCTCTCTCTCTCTCTCTTACACACACACACACACACACACACTCATACACACACGCACACACAGACACAGGGAGAGAGAGAGGGAGAGAGAAAGAGAGAGGGAGAGAGAGGGAGAGAGGCTAATTTAATAATATAAATAAAAATAAAGATAAAGAAAATAATTGTTTAAAAATTAGTGCAAGTTATTAACCCTTTATGCTACTTAAAATGTATCAGATTTTCCTTGAAAAAGCAAGCAATTTAATAAGGTGTCTTCTATTTCACTGAAACTTCAGTGATGCTCCTTTGCAGACTAAACAGAATGAGCAGGTTGATGCCAGGAATGACTATTTCCTGACTCTGTTATCCTTTAGTCACACACTGTGCATGTTGATCAAGGTGACCTCAGAGTCTCCTTGGCACACTCTCTGAGAGTATGTACTTGACTCATGCCTGTCTGGCCTTGAATATCAAATGTATATTCAGCAAACACAGGGTGACCTTTCAGCTTTGCTCAGTAGTATTGCAGCAGATCATGTGCTTTGACATCTAGGGATCATGGCTGGCTGTTTGACAAGCTCTATCCTCCTTTCGTGGCCTCATGAAATTCTTGATGTTAAAATAAGACCTTTCCTCTCCATCTTAATTTATTGACATTGTTGCTAATTTTTATTCAAGGATATAAAATATATTATATAATATATAATATATAATATATATAATATAATATATATAACATATACAATAAAATGCCACATTTTTGCACAGAGTACAGCTGATTACAGAATTTTTTTTTTTTCTTATGGAATAGGGACAATCTGAAAGGTCCCATTTACTTTAAGAAAATAAATGAATGAACATTGAAGTCATAGGACAATTTACGTTTGGAATTTCATATTTATCTATATACACTATGTTATTTTCTTTTAATATTGCCTTTGATACATGGTCTTAAAATGTATACAATTCTGGCTTCAAATGCATGATCTTCCTTCTTCTGCCTCCACAGTGATCTATTAAAGGTGTGTATGATGAAACCAAGGATATTTCAAATTTTAAATTGAAGACCGAAATTACAGATATGCCTAATTGCTGAGTATTTGTCAAAAATAGTTTGTTTCATTCGTTTAGGTATGCACATTTATTTCAAGACATAATTATTCAATTCCCACAATTCTGTTGCCCAGTGAACAAGAATGAAAGGAGATAGTTAGAGTATTGAAGAAAGGGGTAACATTAAGAAGTTACCATGAATAGGAAACTAGCTTAGTGATCAACATTTGCATAGTATGTTTGAAGCCTTGATTATGAACAAGGCAACTCATTTTTATAACACTTAATTATTTATTCATTCATTCATTTTTACATTCTAGTCTTAGCTTACACTCTCTTTGCTGTCTTCCACTCACACAGCCTTTCCCCACACCCCCTTCCTTCTCTTTCTGAGAAGAGGGAGGTCCTCTTTGAGTACCAACTTACCTTGGCACCTCAAGCCACTGCAGGTATAAACATATCCTCTCCCACTGAGACCAGACTAGGCATCCCAGATGGGGGAACAGGATCCACAGTCAGTCAACAGAGTCAGGGTAAACCCCAACTCCTGTTGTGAGGTGACCTGCATGAAGACTAAGCTGGACATCTGCTACATATGTGCAGGGGACATAGGTATAGCCCATGTACGCTTCTTGGTTGGTGTTTCTGTCTCTGGGAGTCCCCAAGGTACCAGGTTAGTTGAATCTGTTGTCTTCTTATGGAGTCACGATCCCTCCCAGTTCCTCAATCTTTTCCCCAAATCTTCCACAAGAATTCCCAAGATCCTTCTAAAGTTTGACCGTGGGTCTCAATATTTGTTTCAGTCAGCTACTGGATGGAGCATCACAGAGAACAGTTATGCTACAATGTATGCCTGTCTGCAAGTGTAACAGAGTATCATTATTATAAAAGCAAACATTTAATTAGTAGTAGCTTACAGTTTCAGAGTTTCAGTACATTATCATCATGGCAAGAAGGATGGCAGCCTACAGTCAGAGTTCTATAACTTGATCCAAAGAAACCAAGAGGAGGCTTGAATTCCCTACTGAATTGAGTTTGAGCATAGGGACACCAAGGCACACCCCACACAGTAACACACTTCCTCCAACAAGACCATAACCTTCTATTAGTCCCATGCCAAGCATATCTAAACCACACCATCAAGTTTGATGGCCTGAAATTCATCTCTGAATCAGGTGAAAGAGCTAAGCATGGCAGCCGGCAGTGAACAATCCCAGTGCTAAGAAGGCAGATACAGACAGATTTCTGGGACTCCCTGACCATCCTGTCTAATACAGTCAGGGATTTCCATTTCAGATCACATAACCTGTTCAAAACAAGTTATATGGAGCCTGCAATTGACATCTGACCTCTAAATGAATTGGCAAATATTACATACAAGCACATAACAGCAGGCTTGCACATATATCCATTTGCATGCACATATAATCTTTCCTGTACATAAACATACAATTGATGATCATGAAATATTCTCCCATAGTGGAGACTTAAGTCATATCTATTACTTCTCCTATGATGCCAGTGCCAAACAAGTTCACAACTCCACCAAGCTTCATGCTGGAAAACCAAAGAGTTTAATAGATTTCCTTACAGAATAGGGTGATAGATTAGTTGTTGAGGTATGGTCTCTCCTACCTCAACTGGCTATGCCTAAGCTTTATAAAGCAGAGAACTGTGCTTTCCTGTTCCCTGTTCTCATGTAGATGGACCTCTCTCCTCTAGTTTCTCCTGTCCATATATATATATATATATATATATATATATATATATATATATATATATATGTAAAAATGTGAATATATATAATATGCACACACACTGTACAGTGAATGTATAAATACTCTGTCTAGAGTATATGTATATATACACTCTCTCTAGAACATATACATATACGTATACATATACATATACATATACATATACATACATACATACATACATACATACATACATACATAAATACATACACACATACACCATACACACACACATACACACTCAAGCACTTTTTTCAGGACTCACACAGAGTTAACTGGGTGAGTATAAGTGATATAGACTGTCAACAAGCCCAGTCAGGATGATCTTTTATAGCTCGATGCCCCCAAATGACCGTGGCTTGACTGGAAGGAACATCACAACAGAGAGGGATTCTGTTCCTTTTGAATTCAGCATGATTTTTAAGGATTTATTTCAATAACACTTTCTATCTAGGAATGGAAAATTTAATCTAGTTATACTAGCAGAAATAAGGAATCATTCTGAGGCATTTTGCATTGATTTCTTATTTGTAAAAATAAAACAAAACAGTTAAATGCTCATTTTGTTTAAAGATAAGTATGATTTAAGAATCCTAAAATGTACTACTTTGGCATATTAGAATATTTTCATTTGCATATTTTTCTATCAGAATTTGTTTATATTTAAAAGTATGGGTTATTATAATTGAGTATTGCTTTCACATGTAGATATTAGGCTTTTATGAACCAATTTTCTGCCACAGTGAAGAAATATTTGAGCAAATGATCAACAAAAAATAGGAAAAGTCGAGTACTGCTCATGATACTAAAGTTTCCATCTTACCTGGTTCCATTCCTTTGGTTCAGGACATGGACATTTAGTGTGGTGGGGAGCATAAATTAAAGTGAAACGGTACCTCTTCTTACAGCTAAAGAGAAAGGGAGAAGGAGAGAGCAGAGAGGGTAGGGGGAGAGAGGAAACAGGGGAGAGAGAAAGAGAGAGAGAGAATGAGAGAGACAGAGACAGAGAGACACACACAGAGAAAGAATGAGAGAGACAGAGAGAGAGAAACACAAACACACAAACACACACACAGAGAATGAGAGAGACAGAGAGAGAGACACACACACACAAACACACATACACAGAGAGAGAGAGAATGAGAGAGACAGAGACAGAGAGACACACACATACAAAGAGAGAGAGAGGGAGAGAGAGAGAGAGAGAGAGAGAGAGAAGCTTGCCTCAAACATAGAGGTCCCCCTCCCTCAGCCTCCCAAATGCTTGCATTAAATCTGTGTGTCACCACCTCATGTTCCTTTTTTCATACAATAAATATACATGAAATATTGTTATCCTTGGTTAAGTAATAAGGTAATTTCATTTGCTTTGGATATTATTGTTACGTTTGCTTTCATTAATTTAAGTGCAGTATGATATCCATTGAGCTAATTAAACTATTTTTCTAAGTAACTTAACTATGAGTACTTAATCTGAAGTAGAATAAAATTATATCAGCCAAAATGTGAAAATGTTGTAATGGAAAGCCTCCAGTGTTATTCCATCATGCTTTGGTGATTCTGCAGACACTCCTGATGTTCTGTCTAGAATACCGCAGAGGAATAAATTAGAGAATGTGGGTTTTATCAGGGTTACTTCAGCACACTATTGCTGGCATATGCAATAGTTCCTCTCTCTCTCTCTCTCTCTCTCTCTCTCTCTCTCTCTCCCTCTCTCTCTCTTTGAATGTGTGTGTCTCCCTCTGTCTCTGTCTCTCTCATTCTCTCTCTCTCTCTGTGTATGTGTGTTTGTGTGTGTGTGTGTCTCTCTCTCTGTCTCTCTCATTCTCTGTGTGTGTGTGTTTGTGTGTTTGTGTTTCTCTCTATCTCTGTCTCTCTCATTCTTTCTCTGTGTGTGTGTCTCTCTGTCTCTGTCTCTCTCATTCTCTCTCTCTCTTTCTCTCTCCCCTGTTTCCTCTCTCCCCCTTCCCTCTCTGCTCTCTCCTTCTCCCTTTCTCTTTAGCTGTAAGAAGAGGTACCGTTTCACTTTAATTTATGCTCCCCACCACACTAAATGTCCATGTCCTGAACCAAAGGAATGGAACCAGGTAAGATGGAAACTTTAGTATCATGAGCAGGTTTGGTGGCTGATTATGGGATGGATCCTGGGGTGGGATAGTATCTGGATAGTCCATCCTTTCATCTTAGCTCCAAACTTTGTCTCTGTAACTCCTTTCATGGGCATTTTGTTCCCCATTCTAAGGAAGAATGAGGTATCCACATGCTGGTCTTCCTTCTTGATTTTCTTGTGTTTGCAAACTAAATCTTGGGTATTCTAAGATTTTGTGCTAATACTCACTTATCAGTGAGTGCATAGTCTCCTATGAGGCTATGCCAGTGCCTGGCAAATACAGAAGTGGATGCTCACAGTCATCTATAGGATAGCACATAGGGCCCCCAATGGAGAAACTAGAGAAAGTATCCAAGGAGCTAAAGGAGTCTGCAACCCTATAAGATGACCAACAATATGAACTAACCAGAACCCCCAGAGCCTCATGTCTCTAGTTGCATATGTAGCAGAAGATGGCCTAGTTGAGAAACTAGAGATAGTACCCAAGGAGCTAAAGGGGTCTGCATCCCTATAAGATGACCAACAATATGAACTAACCAAAACCCCCAGAGCTCATGTCGCTAGTTGCATATGTAGCAGAAGATGGCCTAGTTGTCCATCATTGGGAAGAGAGGCCCCTTGGTATTGCAAACTTTATATGCCCCAATACAGGGGAATGCCAGGGCCAAGAAGTGGGAGTGGGTGGGTACCGGAGCAGGGCAGGGGCAGGGTATAGGGGACTTTTGGGATAGCATTTGAAATGTAAATTTAAAAAAATCTCATTTAAAAAAAAAGAATGTTGGTATTAGAAATAGGGGATGGTTTTGGTAAAATGACAATATAAACAAAATGTCGCTCATGGAAACATAAGTCATAGGACCCTCAGGTGTTTCGATGATTAAAAATATATTGTTACTTTTTCATAACTTAAGACTGCTACTATCTCTCAATTCCATCATTGTCTCTGATGTTTCAAACAGGATATGGGTACAATGAAAAATACCTCTAAACATCAGATCAGGAAGAACAGAATCTGCCCTCAACAAATCATCTGGTAAATGATGAAATGATTTTGACTCAAAGAATGAATACCTGGCATTTTTCATAGATGAAGAAGAAAGCTTCATTGTTTTCTTTATACCAATTTATAAGGTTTTTTTAAACCAATTTCTAAGATGCTAATATGTATAGAGAAAATGTATTTATTTATACATACACACATGCTCTTCAGTTTATCATAGTTTATATGCAAATATACATACCATAAAATGAAAATATCTTATGCTTTCTTACTAGTATGCTGAATGGCATTGCAAAACACAGCAGTACCTTGGTGATGGTGTTAATTACCAGAACCTGTTGCTAGTCAGCATCATAGGACTGGGAGACCACATACCAATCTTCAAAACTGGCGAAGTTCAAATTTGACTTATAGTAGCTGGTAAATGCTTATTGATTTTTTATTTTAAATTGTCAGAATATAAAAATATGGAAAATATCATGTTACAATTTGGGTCAGAGACAATTTATATATGTATATAAACACACACACACACACACATATTCAAAAGCATGAGTTCTCTGAGGAATTTACATGTATATTGCACAGTACAAAGGCAATTTATCTGGAAACTTTGAAGTTAGATTTAAGATGCTCTCTCTCTCTCTCTCTCTCTCTCTCTGTGTGTGTGTGTGTGTGTGTGTGTGTGTGTGTGTTTTGAACAAACAACAGAACTTATGGGAGGTCATGAAGGTTATTCTGTAGATTTCTGAATAGTGGAACTGCTTGTTATATTATACTAAGTAGTAGTCTATGAATGATGCTCAGCCCTGTACTTAGGATAACCATCACAGCATTTCATTCATTATATTAACTTTCTCTTGACTCTATAACAAATTACCATTTATCTAATGCTTTAAACAAAGTGTTAAAGATTTATTATGCTATACTTCTGTAGTTTTAAAATACAGTGTGATTCAAGGTAATATTAACATGACTGAATTTCCTCATGTAAATTCTATTTTCATATCTTATACATACTACCTCCTAAAGTTTATAAACACACACACACACACACACACACACACACACACACACACACACAGCATAGCTCTTTCCTCTTCTATGTATTTACAAATATTCATGTTTGATCAAACAAATATTTTAAAAATTGGAGCAATAATTCACATATGAGTCACTATTTATGACACTCTCGGCTTGATCACCACACTGCCATTGTCCAGTCCTATTCAGTTCCTTATTTTTTTATTGGATATTTTCTTTATTTACATTCCAAATGTTTTCCCCTTTCCAGGTCTCCCCTTCAGAAACACTCTATCCTACCCCCCCCTCACCTTGCCTTTATGAGGGTGCTACCCTACCCACCCACCACTGCAGTCTTCCCATCCTGGCATTCCCCTACACTGGGACATCAAACACCCTCCCAGGCCAATCTTCCTATAGATGTCACATTCAGTTCTTAAAATGTTACATTTCTTTAAAGAAAAAATATTCCATTATATAGATGCATTATTTTTTTCTTTATCCATTGAATAGTTGGTGGATATCAAGGCTGATATCATTTCTTAGCTATTGTAATTAGAACATCAATGAATATGCTATATAGTTATCTCTGAATAGAACATAGAATGCACTGGGGATAAGGACAGGAGTTGAAAACTAAAGTATAAGTTAGTTCTTTTTCAGGTCTTTTGATATTTTGTAAGAGAATACATTGGATATCCTTCACTGTAACTATCACTTCTAGTGAAATCTTGGATATTGGAGGAGAAACTACAGAAACAAATTTACTAAACTAAGATAGGTTTCCTAACAGCAATCTGTAAACATTTGCCTTTATAAACACAAATAAGTTTATTCCTCACCCATTACTAGGAAACTTGTATATACAACAGACAAAGATTACTACAGAAAACCACAACCAATTAAAATGCAGAGTTGCAGAGCACAGTCCCAGTGGATACATCTACAAAACACTCCGACACTAAGATTCAGAGAACATTGTGGAAAGATTGTAGGAGCCAGTGGATCATTAAGTTTGCTGTCAGACTGTTTCTCATAGTAATGACAGAAGCTCAGCATATAAAGTCCCACGAACATGAATACTCTAATGAGAACTGAACCAGAACAACATTAACAGACATGCCAAAGTGGGTGGTGAAAAGCCCAGCCCTGAACACGGGACAATAGACAATTGAAAAAAACCTGGTAGTAGGAGAAATGGTCTTCCCCAGGGGAGAGCACAACACTTGTTTGTTCCATGCAAAATAAAAATAATAATTCCTGAAAACATACACACAAACAACAGTATACAGTTTCAGCAGATTATATTTAGGGATGTATATGGGAAAAAATGTGTGCAGTGAATTAATGAAAAATGCATATGAATTTGAAGGAGAGTACTGAGGGATATATGAGAGGGCTTAGAAGGATGAAAAGGGGGGCAAAATGTAATTAGATTACAATCTAAAAAATTTTTAAAACATTACAAAGGAGAAAGGTCAGAAACACTCACAGAAAGATTATGTTTTGTTGTAGTAAATGTCAGGTGTCAATTTGTTGTAGTAAATCTCCAACCCCAAAACTCCATGCAAGAGACACACAACTCAGTTATATTTATAAGCTGTTAGCCTAGTCTGGGCAGATCTACCACTACACTACTCTATTCCCCAGCTATGAGATCCCTTGTTACTTGTGGCTTCTCTAGGACATGTGGTTCTGCTCCATCTTCCTTCAACCCCCTCTTCTTCTGACTTCTTCTGTGCCCTTGGTCTCTTCCTCTCCTCCTCTGCCTCTCTCCTTCAAAACTTCTTCATATTTAAAACCTCCACCTCACCTTTTACTTCCATTGCCCAATCACAGGCTCTAGCTTTTATTTGACCAAATAAAATGGGGAGAAGTTGACATGAATTCACTTGAATACTTGATCCACCTTCCGGGCAAAATGTCTTGAGGAAGTGGAATTAGCTTCAAAACACTAACATGATCTGGGCAATCTACAACAATGTTTAGCAACAAAAGAGGGTGTTATCTGAAGCCTGGAGTTGGCCTACTAGAACCCTAAAGGAAGAAGTATAATTCTTCATTGATCATTCAGGGAATGGCCATGACAGCACTGTTGTTTTACACATATCAAGTATTTTTTAACATGCAGGAAGAGTAACAGTAGAACAGCTTTGGCATAGTATGAGTAGGACTTTATGAACAATCTTCACTAGGAAAGGAGGGCATTGACATAAAATATAGGTTACAAAATTTCTTATATGATGTTCAGTTTATGGCACTCTGTTAGAGTATCCATCAGAAATGGTTGTAATAAGTCCTCATAACTAAAGTCACATACTGGAATTGAAGATATAACTCATAGTTTAAAAGTAGTATCTGTTCTTCCAGAGAAACCCAAGTTCAATTCCCAGCACCCTCATGGCAGCTCACAACTGTCTGTAAGTCAATTTCCTGTGGATCCAATACAATCACAAAGACATGCAAATCATCAATACACATAAAATAAAAATGAATATTAAAAAAAAACAAAAATAAGCTCTGAGCCTTTACTTAAAAAAATAATTACTGAAAACTCCTTTGATAGACACATCCAAGGAGAACATGAGATAATTTATTTTACGTCAAATATATGCAGTCTTATTACATGGATTCAGACTTCTCAGAATGGCATCCACCATGGATGTAGTTATACAAATTTTATGGTCATAGAACAAAGAACCAGTATAAACCAATGAACTTATGAAACAAATTATCCAGGAGATGTGATAGGCAAAGTGGGGAAATATTTGTCTAGATTTCAGATGGTACCTCATGCAATTATTTTCTGTTTAATATTCCCCTCTTGTTCTTCCCCTCAGCACTCTATAATATATATATATTATAGTATATAGTATAATGTATACATACATATGTGTATGTATACATATATACATAAGTACATGTATACATATATGCATATACACATGTGTATATGTATGTATACATATATATATATATATATATATATATATATATATATATATATATATATATATATATATATATATATAACCTACTGAGTTTATTGTTGGTTTCTAGTATCAGTAATTCTTTCTCTTATAAAAAGAACCTTAATTCTAATCAGATCCAGGTCTAATCATCTAAGACCTATGTCTAAATTGTGAAGAGTCTTGAGAAATAAGTACTTACTTTCAATCTCTGAGAGGCAACCAAGCACAACAAACTAATCTATATCACTCTGGGAGTCACTTGGAATACCTTGAACACCAACTCAAATAAATATATTAAATTTCTAAAAATTATTTTGGTTTTATTTATCTAGATGATATTTCTATGAGTCATATTGAGAATTTAATAATATTTCAAACATTGAAAAAATGTCTGCATCTTTGTAAAGAAAATTAAAAGTATAACACAAGAACAATTTTGATTGAAAATAACTATTTAGTGAAGAAAAAATTTCTAATGGCTAAATACTTAAAAGCCAGGACAGTTTTATACTAAACTCTAAATTTCCTAAAAGTCCTTGAAGAAATGTCGTGCCAATGCCTGTCCTAGAGCTAGAATATTAACAGGCCTCTCATCCAGAATAAAAACTAATTGCTTTCTGCTTATATATTCCATTGTTGTAAGCGTCTGCACTTTCTTTCTGCTAATGAAAACAAAATTAACATTTTCTAGGTAAACAACTTTTTCCTTGCATGTGTTTAAGTGGCTAAATGATTTTGTCACATATGTTTTTTTCATCGAGGATTTCACTTAAAAGTTTCTAATCTTTAACTTTCCAAAGCCTTAGAGTTTAATTTAGGTTTCCTCTGTTACAGCAATTCCTATTAGCAAGAAGTAACATTGTGCCAGATATTCTAATTGACATCTGCAGAGTATCCTGTAATTCTTCATTCATCTGTCAGGTGATTCAACTTCTGCCATGAGATTTTTTAATTAATGAATCCCAGGGATGCTGTTTTGCCTTTTGTGAAAGTGAAAAACAAGACAAGCTTCATCACTTATATAATAAGGAGAAAGAAAAGGCCCACCCTCCAGCAACTTGAACAATTTTGTACAAGTTCAAAGAGAGCCACTCATTGATAGTTGTGAATATAAGTGAATCTCCTCAAATGCAAAGTCTTTGTTAAGGTATTTATCTTGTTTTAATTGGGAACCTAGATAAGAGTAGGCTTAAAATTCAGTGTTGGTTGACATCGACCTCAGAGTCAGCAGTTTGTGAATCTAGGAAGAAAACCTCAGGACTTCAAATACTGGTTGAAAGAATGGGATCTGAGTCATATCTTTGTGCCGACCTAGAAACAAGAGGCATAAAATTACTGTCTAGAGAGGGGTTTTCTAATAAAGAACAAAGGTATATAGCATTTGCTCCTTCTTCTAAGAGTTAATCCCAATAACTCAATCAGTCATCTATACAAGAAAATTCCCTTCGTGGAAAGCTTTTTGTCAACAAACTTTAAAAATAGCACAAAACTTGTCTAAAGTGTAGGTTGGTACAGTGTTCTCTCTAACCTTTGTTTACTCTCCCTGCTAGACAAAGTGTTCTCTTCTAAAGAACCATAAGACGTCCTCTCTTCTGTGCCTCCTCTGAGTTCTTTCACTGGAAATCACAAAGGGCAGGAAGCCAAAAAAGGATGGCTAGTGACCCTTACTGAAAAGCTAAAATTTTATCTTTAGCACAATTTATTGTCATTACTCATGTTGCAAAAAGACCCAGGGGAACATTTAGAATGTCAGTACCATTTGATTGATGGAGAATTTTAGAGAGAAAGAAAAAGGTATTCCAAATCAAATCAAATCACACAAATAAATAAATAAATAAATAAATAAATAAATAAATAAACCAATCTCTTTCCAAGTTGATTCTAACTCTGTAAAGAATCCCTACTGTTTGACAGGGTGGGAAAGGTTTTTCCAGTAATGTTGCCACTGACAGTGATTCAGGCTGTTATACACAATGCTTGCTGCATGCTTTTGTCAAAAATCCTCAATGATCTCGCTGGCTTACTGAAGAATAGGAAGACATGGAAGCCTAAAGGAAGGCTGGCTGGGAAAAAGAAGAGGTTCATCAGAACTGAGTCATACTTACAGCAGGAAACAGAGTGAATATGACTGACATCTATCATGTGCATGCATGAAGACAGCCACAGCAAAGAGGGTTACTGTATACGATCAGAAGATGCATTCTTTTCAAATAGAGAATCCATAATATGGAATTTATATTATTATCACAAAAAAATCTAAGAGAAAATTAAATTCAAAAACGAAAGAAATATTTTGGTGTTGCAGTAAATCTCCAACCCAAATTTGCCCCGGCAATGAAAACACAACTCAATATGAATACATGCTGTGCACCTAGATTGATCAGATCTACCATTACCCTACCATCTTCCCCTTATAAGAGGCCCCTTATAACTTGCAGTTTCTCCAGGCCAGGTGCTTCTGCTCCACTCCAGTCCTTCTTCCTCCTCCTCCTCCTCAATCATCCTCTCTTTCTCTCCCAAAACCTTCAGCTCCACCTTCCCCTCTTCCTCCCCCAATCACTGGCTTTAGCCTTTATCTATAAATTAAGGTGGGAAGCAGGTTTACAGGAACTAACCTGAGTGCTGACTCATTCCTTGTTTGCAGCCCCTCACAGGAAAACAGAATTAACATCAAATACAATTAGTCCCAGGGCTATTCGCAACGTTTAGGTTCATCATTTCCAACTTTTTTTTTTTTTTTCTGCTGTTAGCTGTGGGCTTTTGGGAAGGTAGAACTACACAGGAGGGCATCGATACATTGACAGAGGAAAGTGATCACTCTGCAGTGGTCAGTCTATAACATCATAGACAGGAAAGAATGATGTTTTCATTGGGCTCTGGCTATTCTTTTTCTCTTTCTTTCTTTCTTTCTTTCTTTCTTTCTTTCTTTCTTTCTTTCTTTCTTTCTTTCTTTCTTTTTTGTCCTTCCAATTTTTATTAGGTAATTTCTTTATTTACATTTCAAATGCTATCCCAAAAGTCCCCTATATACTCCTGCCAAGCTGCTCCCCTACCCACCCACTCCCACTTCTTGGCCCTGGTGTTCCCCTGTACTGGGGCATATAAAGTTTGTGGCACACACCACTAGGATTTGCTGAAGGAGGCAGAGGCAGGAGGATCACGAGTTCCAGGCCAGCCTGGATTGGCTATTATTCTAATGAACTAACTTTCAGGAATAGTGCCAATTTTTAATTACCATTAATATACAATAGCACTACCAGTTGGTAACCTAGACCTAAGCTTTGATGGAATATTTTAGATCTCAACTATAACAATGGATTTTTAAATTGTATAGCAACAAAGTGAAATACTTTGTTCTTTTTATTTCACTTTTTTTGTTTAAGGACATTATTTTATTTTTAATAGTGTTTTGTTTTGTTTTTAGTTTTGTATTTTTAAGACAGGGTCCTGTGCAGCGCAGGCTGGCTTCCCAAGTGGTAGGACTGAAAGCAGACACAACCATACTTAGCTGTATAAATATAGTTTTAAATTTTTGTTGTTTTAAGTATTTTGTTGATTATATAGTAGCAATTGGTCTTTTTATTAATTATTTTATTTACATTTCAAATGTTGTCCCCTTCCTACTCTCTCCTCCACAAACCCCATACCCTATTCCTCCTCATGTTTGTCTCAAAAAAAGTACTCTCCCACCCACACTCCCAATCCCACCTAATCCTTCTTGTGTCTCCTTACTCTGAGGCATCAAACCATCAAACCTTCCTTCCCACTCAAGGCAGACAGGCAGTCATCTGCCACATATGTAGCTGGAGCCACAAATCGGCCCATGTATGTACTTTTTTTTTTTTTAGCTATTTTCTTTATTTACATTTCAAATGCTATCCCAAAAGTTCCCTATGCCCTCCCCCTGCCTCGCTCCCCTATGTACCCACTCCCACCTTTGGCCCTGGCATTCCCCTGTACTGGGGCATAAAAAGTGTGCAAGAACAAGGTGCCTCTCTTCCCAATGATGGCCAACTAGGCCATCTTCTGCTACATATGCAGCTAGAGACACAAGCTCTGGGGGTACTGTTTAGTTCATATTGTTGTTCCACCTATAGGGTTGCAGACCCCTTCAGCTCCTTGAGTACTTTTTCTAGCTCCTCTATTGGAGGCCCTGTGTTCCATCCTATAGATGACTGTGAGAATCCAATTCTGTATTGCCAGGCACTGGTATAGCCTCACACAAGACAGCTATATAAGGGTCTTTTCAGCAAAATCTTGCTGGCATATGCAAGAGTGTCTGGGTTTGGTGGCTGATTATGAGATGGATCCCTGGGTGGGGTAGTCTCTGTATGGTCCATCCTTTTGCCTTAGCTTCAAACTTTGTCTCTGTAACTCCTTCCATGGGTGTTTTGTTCCTTATTCTAAGGAGGAAGGAAGTATCCACACTTTGGTCTTTGTTCTTCTTGATTTTCATGTGTTTCGCAAATTGTATCTAAGGTATTCAAGTTTCTGGACTAATATCCACTTATCAGTGAGTGCATATCAAGTGACTTCTTTTGTGATTGGGTTACCTCACTAAGGATAATATCCTCCAGATACATCCATTTGCCCAAGAATTTCATAAATTCACTGTTTTTAATAGCTGAGTCATACTCCATTATATAAATGTACCATATTTTCTGTATCCATTCCTCTGTTGAGAGACACCTGGGTTCTTTCCAGCTTCTGGCTATTATAAATAAGGCTGCTATGAACATAGTGGAGCATGTGTCCTTATTACAAGTTAGAGCATCTTCTGGGTATGTGCCCAGGAGTGGTATTGCTGGATCTTCCAGTAGTACTATGTCCAATTTTCTGAGGAACCTCTGGACTGATTTCCAGAGTGGTTCTACAAGCTTGCAATCCCAGGAGTAATGAAGGAGTTTTACCGTTTGCTGTCACCTGAATTTTTGATCTTAGACATTCTGACTGGAGTGAGTTGGGATCTCAAGGTTGTTTGATTTGCATTTCCCTGATGATTAAGAATGTTGAACTTTTTTTTTCAGGTTCTTGTCAGCCCTTTAGTATTCCTCAGTTGAGAATTCTTCTATCTATCTATCTATCTATCTATCTATCTATCTATCTATCTATCTATCTATTTATTTATGTTATTCAAGACAGGTTTCTCTGTGTAGCCCTGGCTGTCCTGGAACTAACTCTGTAGACCATGTTGGCCTCGAACTCAGAAATCCTCCTGCCACTGCCTCCGAAGTAGTGGGATTAAAGGCATGCGCCACCACACCTGGGTGAGAATTCTTTGTTTAGCTCTGTACCCCATTTTTAAATGGGGTTATTTGAATTCCTGGAGCTCAGCTTCTTGAGCTCTTTGTATGTATTGGACATTAGTCCCCTATCAGAATTAGGATTGGTAATAATCCTTTCCCAATCTGTTGGTGGCCTTTTTGTCTTATTGACAGTGTCTTTTCATTACAGAAGCTTTGCAATTTCATGAGGTCCCATTTCTCAATTTTTAATAATACAGCACAAGCCATCCCTGTTCTGTTTAGGAATTTGTCCCCTGTGCCCATATATTTGAGGCTTTTCCCCACTTTCTCCTCTATAAATTTCAGTGTCTCTGGTTTTATGTGGAGGTCTTTGATCCACTTAGATTGAGCTTTGTACAAGGAGATAAGAATGGATCAATTCCCATTCTTCTGCATGATAACTGCCAGTTGTGCCAGCACAATTTCTTGAAAATGCTGTCTTTTTTATCACTGGAAAGTTTTAGCTCCCTTGTCAAAGATCAAGTGACCATAGGTGTGGATTCATTTCTGGGTCTTCAATTCTATTCCATTGATCTACATGTGTGTAGCTGTACCATTACCATGTGGTTTTTAACACAATTGCTCTGTAGTACAGCTTAATGTAAGGCATGTTGATTCCCCCAGAGGTTCTTTTATTGTTAAGAATAGTTTTTACTGTCCTAGGTTTTTTATTATTCCAGATGAATTTTCAAATTGCCCTTTTGAACTCAGTGAAGAATTGAGTTGGAATTTTTATGGGAATTGCATTGAATCTGTAGATTTCTTTCGGCAGGATGGCCATTTTTACTATATTAATCCTGCCAATCCATGAACATGGGAGATCTTTCCATCTTCTGGTATCTTTTCAATTTCTTTCTTCAGAGACTTGAAGTTCTTATCATACAGATCTTTCACTTCCTTAGAGTCACACTGAGGTATTTTATGTTATTTGTGACTATTGTGAAGGGTATAGTTTACTTAATTTCTTTCTCAGCCACTTTATCTTTGTGTAGAGAAAGGCCATTGTTTTGTTTGAGTTAATTTTATATCCAGCTACTCCACTGAAGCTGTTTATCAGGTTTAGAAGTTCTCTAGTGGAATTTGTAGGTTCACTTATATATACTAGCATATCACCTGAAATAGTGATATTTTGACTTCTTCCTTTACAATTTTTATCCCTTTGATCTCCTTTTGTTGTCAAATTGCTCTGGCTAGGACTTCAAGTACTATATTGAATATGTAGGTGGAAAGTTTGCAGCCTTGTTGAGTCCCTGATTTTAGTGGGACTGCTTTAAGTTTTTCTCCATTTAGTTTGATGTTAACTACTGGTTTGCTGTAGATTGCTTTTATTATGTTTAAGAATGGACCTTGAATTTCTGATATTTCCAAGACTTTTATCATGAATGGGTGTTGGATTTTGTCAAATGCTTTCTCATCATTTAACCAGATGATCATCTGGTTTTTGTCTTTGAGTTTGTTTATATAGTGAATTGCCTTAATAGATTTCTGTATATTAAACCATCCTTTCATCCCTGGGATGAAGCCTACTTGGTCATGATGGATGATCATTTTGATGTGTTCTTGGATTCGGATGCAAGGGTTTTATTATCTTTGCATGGATGTTCATAAGAGAAATTGGTCTGAAGTTCTCTTTCTTTGTTCAATCTTTGTGTGGTTAGATATCAGAGTAATTGTGACTTCATAGAATGAATTGGGTAGAGTACCCTTTGTTTCTATTTTGTGGAATATTTTGGAGAGAGTTGGAATTAGGTCTTCTTTGAAGATCTGATAGAACTCTGCACTAAAACCACCTGGTCCTAGGCTTTTTTTGGTTGGGAGACTTGATGACTGCTTCTATTTCTTTAGGGATAATGGGACTGCTTAGATTGTTAATCTGATCCTGGTTTAACTTTGGTACCTGATATCTGTCTAGGAAATTGTCCATTTCATCCAGGTTTTCTAGCTTTGTTGAGTATAGACTTTTTTAGTAGGATCTGATGATGTTTTGGATTTCCTCAGGTTCTGTTGTTATGTCTCTTTTTTTCATTTCTGATTTTGGTAACTAGAACACTTTCACTGTGCCCTCTAGTTAGTCTGGCTAAGGGTTTATCTATCTTGTTGATTTTCTCAAAGAACAAGCTCCTGGTTTGGTTGATTCTTTGAATTGTTCTTTTTGTTTCCACTTTGTTGATTTCCTGCTCTGAGTTTGATTATTTCCTGCCGTCTACTCCTCTTGGGTGAATTTGCTTCCTTTAGTTCTAGAGCTTCTAGTTGTACTGTCAGGCTGCTAGGGTATGCTATCTCTAGTTTCTTTTTGGAAGAAGGGCTATAAGTTTTCCTCTTAGGACTGCCTTCATTGTGTCCCATAATTTTGAGTATGTTATGGCTTCATTTTCATTAAACTCTAAAAAGTCTTTAATTTCTTTCTTTATTTCTTCCTTGACTAAGGTATCATTGAGTAGAGTGTTGTTCAGTTTCCACGTGAATGTTGGCTTTCTATTATTTATGCTGTTATTGAAGATCAGCCTTAGTCCGTGGTGATCTGATAGGATGCATAGGATAATTTCAATATTTTTGTATCTGTTAAGGCCTGTTTTGTGACCGATTATATAGTCAGTGTTGCAGGAGGTACCATGTGGTGCTGAGAAGAAAGTATATTTTTTTTTATTTTAGGATAAAAGATATGTAGATATCTATTAAATCCATTTGTTTCATAATTTCTGTTAGTGTCCATGTATCTTTGTTTAGTTTCTGGTTCCAGGATCTGTCCATTTGTGAGAGTGGGGTGTTTAAGTTTCCCACTATTATTGTGTGAGATGCATTGTGTGCTTTGAGCTTTAATATAGTTTCTTTAATGAATATGGCTGTTCTTTCATTTGGAGCATAGTTATACAGAATTGAGAGTTTATCTTGGTAGATTTTACCTTTGATGAATATGAAGTGTCCCTCCTTGTCTTTTTTATAACTTTGGGTTGAAATTCAATTTTAATGGATATTAGAATGGCTATTCCAGCTTGTTTTGGGGGACCATTTGCTTGGAAAATTGTTTTCCAGGCTTTTATTCTGAGGTAGTGTCTGTCTTTTTCCCTGACGTGGGTTTCCTGTAAGCAGCAATATGTTGGGTCATCTTTCTATAGCCAGTCTATTAGTCTATGTATTTTTATTGGGTTATTGAGTTCATTGATGTTAAGAGAAATTAAAGAAAAGTAATTGTTGCTTCCTGTTATTTTTGTTGTTAAAGTTGGGATTCTGTTCTTGCAGTGTCTTCTTTTAGGTTTGTTGGAGGATTACTTTCTTGCTTTTTCTAGGGTATAGTTTCCATTCTTGTGGTGGTGTTTTCCTTTTAATACCTTTGAAGGGCTGTATTCATGGAAAGGTATTGTGTGAATTTGGTTTTATCATGGAATACTTTGTTTTCTCCATCTATGGTAATTGAGAGTTTTGCTGGGTATAGTAGCCTGGGATGGCATTTGTGTTCTCTTAGTGTCTGTATAACATCTGTACAGGATCTTCTGGTTTTCATAGTCTCTAGTGAGAAGTCTGGTGTAATTCTAATATGCTTGCCTTTAAATGTTACTTGACCTTTTTCCATTACTGCTTTTAATACTCTATCCTTATTTAGTGCATTTGTTGTTCTGATTATTATATGTCGGGCAGATTTTCTGTTCTGGTCCAGTCTATTTGGAGTTCTGTAGGCTTCTTGTATGTTCATGGGCATCTCTTTCTTTAGGTTTGGGAAGTTTTCTTCTGTAATTTTGTTGAAGATATTTGCTGGCCCTTTAAGTTGAAAATCTTCATTCTCATCTACTCCTATTATCTCTAGGCTTGGTTTTCTCATTGTGTCCTGGATTTCCTGGATGTTTTGAGTTAGGATTTTTTTGTATTTTGCCTTTTCTTTGATTGTTGTGCCCTTGTTCTCTATCCAATCATCTGCACACGAAATTCTCTCTTCCATCTGTTATATTCTGTTGCTGATGATCACATCTATGGTTCCTGATTTCTTTCCTTAGGTTTCTAGTTTTCTCACTTTGGGTTTTCTTTATTGTTTCTACTTCCCTTTTTAGGTCTTGGATGGTTTTGTTCAACTCCATCACCTGTTTGGTTATATTTTTCTGTAATTCTTCAAGGGATTTTTGTGTTTCTTCTTCAAGGACTTCTACCTATTTAGCACTGTTCTCCTGTATTTTCTTAAGTGAGTTACTAATGCCCTTCTTTATGTCCTCTACCAGCACCATGAGATATGATTTTGAATCTGAATCTTACTTTTCGGGTTTGTTGGGGTATCCAGGACTGGCTGAGGTGGGAGTGCTGGGTTCTGATGATGATGAGCGGTCTTGGTTTCTGTTATTAATATTCTTACATTTGCCTTTTCCATCTGTTAATTTCTGGTGTTAGTTGTTAAAGTTGTCTCTGGCTAGAGCCTGTTCCTCTTGTGATTCTGTTAGCCTCTGTCAGCTGTCCTTGGAGTCCAACTCTCTCTTGAGTCTCAGTGGTCAGAGTACTCTCTTCAGGCAAGCTCTCCTCTTGCAGGAAATGTACACAGAGGTCTGGCATTCAGACCTGCCTCCTGGCTGAAGATGAAGGCCTGAAACAAGGCCTGTCCCAGAAGATGTGTTGTCTCTGCAGCCTGCATGCTCACCTGCACAGACTGGTCCCAGAAGTTTTGTTGCTTCTGCCTGTCCCAGAAGTGGTGTTGCTTCTGCTGTCTGCTTCCTCACCCTCCACATTCTGTGAGCTGACCTGGGCAGAATGGTTTCAGAGGGACCTGGGAGACAAGATGGCTCCCTCACCTGCTCTGGGGATCAAAGTCCTCCTGGGTGGCCACCTCTCCTCTGGTGGGGAAGGTGCCAGGATGACTAGAGCCTGAAATGGGGGTCTGTCCCAGAAGCTGTGCTGCTTCTGCAGTCTGCTAGCTCACCCTCTGTAGTCTTCAACCTAATCTGGGCAGACTGGAGACAAGATCCTATGTATGCTCTTTGGTTAGTGACTTAGTCACTGGAAGATCTAAGGGGACCAGTTAGTTGATACTGTTGTTCTTCTTATGGGGTTATTCTCAGGGATACCTCAAATTTTCTTCTATTCAAATTCAAAAACAAGGCCTAAAATCACTTTTACACTAATTGCAATTTTGCAGCAATTGACTCTAAGAAGCTTGAGGCTAGGCATGATGGAACCTTGCCTTAACTAATTGTATATAATCACAGAATATAAACACATCTTCAAATAAGGAAGACCTAAGAGAAAGCTGGACATAGTCATTCATGCCATAGAGTAGGAGAGTCTGAGTTTGAGATCAGTCTGAACTATCTAGGGAGACTTGGACCCAAAAAAACAAATTACCAAAACATCAAATCTTCAAAGTTTTAGAAATGACATAAAGCAAGACGCAAAATTAAGAAAAGTATCATGAAATACTAAACTTACAGTAATTTTGGAAGTATTAATTTAACCATTTCAATATGGTCTATAGCAGTAGAAATCAGTTCTTACAGAAAGATGAACCGGAAGCAATTGGAATAAAGCATGTAAATTCTCGTCTCAGTAGGAAAACAGTAGGCTTCACACTTAAGTGCTTAATTGGATATTTCTTATATAGAAATTGTAAATTTAAAAACATTACAGTGACATAGAATTGTCCCTAGCATGCATGTTATTAAAATGATGTCTATATGAGATCAAGCTGGCTAAAAAATAACAAAAACAGGACCAAACCTAAACTAGGAACATTAAACATTTACTGAAATGATTCATGACTACCACCAAAAGTTCTTAAAGTTAATATAATAAAAATTTTATTGATATTTCCAAGCAATGACTCTTTGGTCACAATTTTTGAAAACTGTGGAAACACTGCTTTTAGCAAAATTGCTTTTGAAAAGCCTTGTGTTTGTTTTGTTTTAATACATTCTTTTTTCAGACATGGTAATAGTTATCCCTAAAGTATATATATAATTTAATTTTAAACAATATTTTTATTTATGGAAAAATGAATACCAGTCAAACCAACTTTTCTACATTTTGAAGAAGCTTTTCTAGCTTGGGATTAAACAAACAATATTTTTATGTTTATTAGGTGTGCTTTTGAAAAAAAAGTATGTTTTTATATATCTTTATGTTCATAGTGTTTGTCAGAGAAAAAGAAACATAAATGAAGATGAACACATCTTGGTAGAATTCAGAGACCTGTCCTAAAATTTATCTGACTATCATAATTTCTATTTTGGTTAGTTCTCTTTTATTATTATTAGATATTTTATTAATATACCTTACAAATGCTATCCCCAAAGCCCCCTATACCTTCACCCTCCCATGCTCCCCAACCCACCTACTGCTGCTTCCTAGCCCTGGCATTCCCCTGTACTGGGGCATATATATGATCTTCGCAATACCAAGGGCCTCTCCTCCCTTTGATGGCCAACTAGGCCATCCTCTGCTACATATGCAACTAGAGACACAGCTTTGGGGGATACTGGTTAGTTCATATTGTTGTTCCTCTTATAGGGTTGCAGACTCCTTTAGCTCCTTGGGTACTTTCTATAGCTTCTTCATTAGGGGCTCTGTGTTCTATCCAATAGATGACTGTTTGCATTCACTTCTGTGTTTTCCAGGCACTGGCATAGCCTCACAAGAGAGAGCTATATCAGGGTCCTGTCAGCAAAATCCTTCTGGCATATGCAATAGTGTCTGGGTTTGCTGGTTGTATATGGGATGGATCCCCAGGTGAGGCAGTCTCTGGATGGTCCTTCCTTCCATCTCAGCTCTGAACTTTGTTTTTGTAATTTCTTCCATGAGTATTTTGTTCCCCATTCTAAGAAGGAGTGAAATATCCACATTTTGGTCTTCCTTCTTCTTTAGTTTCATGGATAGTTCTTTATCTTTATGTTGGCTTAAACAGTATTAGAAATGACAGCCTTTATGTTTGCTTTTTCAAATAGACACAAAAAACCTACAAATGTTACCAAGAAATCAATTTTCACCACAAAATACTTTGAACATTAGCTGGAGTAGTACATCAGCATTTGTGGTTTTAAAACAGTTGTTTAAGGAGACATATTGCATGTTGGTTAGAGTTAAGTGTTGTGATAATGACAGTAATAAAAAATGAGAAAATTACTAATAGTATAAGCAATTGACCACCCTATCATATTCTAAAAACGAAGCTGGTGAGAAAGTGCTTGAATATAAGTTAAATTGAGAAAAATCCTTTTAAAAAAAAAATACCACTTTCTTGGAAATGTTAAAAGAGGCAAAAGTTTAAATCATCCTGGTAAAAGTTCCCCTATAATATAAATTATAATATGAATGTATTTTTCTTTATCCTTGGCTGAGATGTCAGAAATTATTGTTGAAGTGAGGCACTCACTAGAAACATTTTTCTTTCTGGTTTTTTTTTTTTTTTTTTTTTTTTTTTTTATTAATTTCAGAACTACTAGTTTCAAGATGAACTTCTATGCTTTAACTTAACTAGCGGTTACTTACAGGTATTTTCTAAACAATAGCTCAGAGCGAATTTCCCAAGAACAAATGAACAACACATTTGAATACAATTATATTTTATATTAAATGATTTTGACCCAGAGTGTTGTTCATGTTTCCTTAGATTATACATATATCACAATATTTCTGATTCTGACATTGGGTTAGCCAACTAACTTTTCCAATTACAAATTTGCCAAAATTAGCAAACTTTATTGCCTTTCTTTCTTTTTTTGTTTGCTTTGTTTTTAAGATGTTTGTTTGTTTTCTGTTTTGTTTTGTTTTTTTTGTTTTTCGCGACAGGGTTTCTCTGTATAGTCCCTGTATAGCCTTTGCTGTCCTGGAATTTACTCTGTAGACCAGGCTGGCCTCAAACTCAGAAATATGCCTGCCTCTGCCTCCCCATAGCTGGAATCAAAGGTGTGCGCCACCATGCCCGCCTAGGCCTTACTTGCTAAAGATCAACTTAGTAATCACTCTCAAAACTGAGTAAACTTTACAGTGAAGTTTGACAACAATAATATGACTGCATACTCACCAGAAAATGTAGGACTAAAATTAAAGTAATCAATGTTAGACTACTTAATCTCTTGTTAATCTTAAATATTGTTATTAGTATGCATTTTTGTGTGTGTGCACGAGAGAGAGAGAGAGAGAGAGAGAGAGAGAGAGAGAGAGAGAGAGAGAGAGAGAGAGAGATTGGGATGGAGGGAGGGAAGAGGAGGGGTGTAATAAGCCATCCTATGAAAACCCCATGTTTGGACGTTGGAGGCTAACTTTTTGCCATCTATTCTGTCTTACCATAGATTGGCTTCAAGTTGTCAGCCTTGAAGGGCTGGGAGGTTTCATCATCCCTAATTGTTTTGTTGTTGTTGTTGTTGTTGTTGTTGTTGTTGTTTTTTAATGAGAAATCATTTATATGTCTATTAGTTAATTCCTGCCCTATGTAGTTGTGACCAAATTGTTAATCATCTGAGATAAGTCCCTGATGCTGCTAAACTACAATGGGAGATACAGATACAGAAATCGTAATCGTGGCAGGGAGTCACACCTTCAATTCCATGTAGCGTATTGAAGCTGGAGACTTAGCTCATCTTTGAGTTTGTTTTGAGTTTCTGAGATGACTGGGCTGGACCTTTGAACAACATTGGAACAGGTAAGACTCTCAGGTTTCTCGGGGCTAAAAAGATGACTCAGAGGTTAAGAGAAGTGCCTGCTCTCGTAGATGACCTGGGTTAAATTCTCAATGTGGCAGCCCACAACTGTCTGTAATTCTAATCAGGGATCCACCAACATCGGGCTTCTGCAGACACTGGGCATGCACAATTTGCACAGATGTCCTTGCAGACAAAAACTCACACACATAAAAATAAAGAAATTAAATTAAATATACACAGACTACGGAGACACAGATGAACTAAAGCATTTGGGGTTGTGTGTCAACCGGAGCCCTTGTGTACCTCTCTCAAAGCTGCACGCGTTAGAGCTTGGTCATCAGTGTGGTGCTTTTGGAAGTTGGTAGGAAGTTTAAGAAATGAAACCTAATGGGACTGAAATGACTGTATGGCCTCAGCCATTTCTTCGTATGCTACACTCCCCACTGAGGTGGTTTTACCTTGGGATGACAGCATGATGTACCAACTCATAACAACGCCAAAGCTACCTGGCCAACTGATTTCAAACATACACTAAGTAAACATTTTCTCTTCATTAGATTTGAACCCCAGATAATATAATGAAGAAAGATGGATGACACACTTTACAATAGAACGTCTGCTTGTCTTTTTTCTTGTTGTTAAATTTGGTATCTATTGCATAGGACAGCAAGAGTTTGCTGAAAGGACCCTGATATAACTGCCTCGTATAGGACTATACCACTGCCTGGCAAATACTGAAGTGGATGCTCACAGTCATCTAGAGGATGGAACACAGGGCTCCCAATGGAGAAGCTGGAGAAAGTACCACAGGAGCTGAAGGGGTCTGCAACACTATAGGTGGAACAATATGAACTAACCAGTACCACCAGAGCTCATGTCTCTAGCTGCATATGTAGCAGAAGATGGCCTAGTCTGCCATCATTGGGAAGAGAGGCCCCTTGATATTGCAAACTTTATATGCCCCAATACAGAGGAACACCAGGGCCAACAAGTGGGAGTGGGTGGGTAGGGGAGCAGGGTGGGGGAGGGTAGAGGGAACTTTCAGGATAGCATTTGAAATGTAAATTAAGAAAATATCTAATACAAAAATTTGGAAAAAATTTGGGTATCTACCTCTTCTAGCACCAACTATAGAACCGTTTTATCTATGAATTAAATTGATCCTTAGAAAAATGAATAATTGATCATAAGACCTGTAATATTTTCTCTAATTTCTAATAACAGTTCCATAGGTATGTTTGGCATATTTTTTTACAGCACTACCATTCTGTTTTATTATAATTTTATGATAAACACTAAATAAGTAGTAATAGTTTTTCACATTCTACTTCTGTACTAAGAGGTCTTTTGTACTTGATGGGCCTTTTGCTACTCCACCAAAATATCAAAAAGTTTACTGATATCCACAGGATACCGTTCTGAAATTTAGTGATATAGTGTTAGATTAAACCGATTTATAAACTGGAAAGAGTTGGCCTTAATAAATTGATGGTTAATAATAGGCATGCTGTGATCTTCAATTTTTGTTAGCCCTCAACATTACAAGGTTTTAGATTTTAGGATATTGATTATATTTGAACAACATTATGATAATGATGGCATTATTCACTTTAAAATCAGACATCCTATTCATTATGTACAAAAAAAATCATTTTATGTACTTATTTTATTTTTTAAATTGTAGTTTATGAGTATGAGTGTTTGTCTGCATGCATGTTTGTATATAACATATGTATGCATGGTCTCTACAGAGGCCAGTGAATGGTATCAGATTTTCTGGCACTGGATTTATACATGGTTGTGAGCTCCAATATTGGTGCTGGAAATTGAACTGGGGTCCTCTGCAAGAGCAGCCTGTGCTCTTAACCAATGAGTCATTTTCCCCTCCCCTGTATGCTACACAGTGCTGACATTAATAACTCAGTAATTCTAAGATATTTTGGCTAGATTTTAGTTTCCAACATAAATTACTAGTTTGGAAAACAATGCTAATTTCATTTTATAATTTTTTCCTCCTCTATGTATTGTAATTTGAGTTTTTATTTCCATTTCAATGTCATTATTTCCCAGAAAATGTCAAGAGTTCTAACACATATCATCTTTGTCTTTTTTTTTTCTTTGCCTTAGA
This sequence comes from Mus minutoides, assembly GCA_902729485.2. Classification (NCBI taxonomy): domain Eukaryota; kingdom Metazoa; phylum Chordata; class Mammalia; order Rodentia; family Muridae; genus Mus; species Mus minutoides. Next base: position 166,609 of record LR750753.1, read on the forward strand.
GGGAGAGTAACCAGCTCATCCTCACAAATAACGGTGTTAATTAGTGCTCGATGTTATTCTTTTAATTATTTATCAAGGAATTAGCTGAGTTTTCAGACCTCAGTGAAGGTTGGGTTTTATCACATGATTATTTCCATACTAAGTTATATGATCACATGATTTCTATTTATGGCCAGTTGACAAGGACAGTTCTGTAGATTTGTACACTTAATTTTAAACTTCCATTGCTTCCCAGAGAAATCTCACATCATAATATTTATTATAGGCTTGAACTTTGGGGTCTAATCAATCATATATACTTTAAATTTTCCATCCTTTTACATGAAAATTATTAACTGGTAATGGTAATTTACTTTTGTGTCAAGGTTTTTATTTGGGAAAGAATTATGGTAAGGCTAGCTTGTTTGAATATAAAAAATACTTACAAATTCTATAAATATATAGAAATAATCTTTTGGAGTTGCTTCAACAATTTAAAGTAGGTGATTAAAACAGTATAAATTTATTCTTTGCAGCTTGCAGTTCTAGAAATGTGAATTGGAGTTGGATAGAGGTATACTTCCAACAGAACCTCCAGGGGAGGATGATTTCCTGTGTCTTCCAGCTTCTGGGAGCACACAGTGTCTGCTGCTTTATGGCAGTAGAGGTCTAGTTTCAACCTTATTTAGAGAGCTGTCTCATCTCTATATCTTTGTTTTCCCATGAAACTATCCTATCTTTCTGTGTTTGTAACGAAGGGGAAAACTTCTAAAAGTTTTATTTGATCAGCCCTCATCTAATATATTTATTCTAATCAAGTTGTAGTCTGTTGCTAAAGCATCATGGGAACATACATTCAGGACAGGAATTTAATGTATATAGTGGAGGTACATAATTGAACTATAAAAAAATAATCTATTCTTTGACTGTCTGGCTTCCCCAAACTCAGATTCTTCTTTACAAAATATGTTTATCTCATCTTGATTTTACTTACATTTTAAATTTTTTTACTATTCTAGCAGTAGCTCCAGCTTCATAGACTTATCACCTAATCCTTAGAAGTGGGAATTACAATTACAATAAAGCTTTATCACAAAACAAAATATTCAACATCTGCAAAGCATGAAACCAAAGACAATGAATTTGTTTCTAAAATCCAAGGCAAAGGCAAACATAGATTAGATACCTGTATGAAAAATAGTTAAACTATTTAAAGAATAGGAGGAGAAGAAAGGCAGGTCAGATGGGGGGGGGGGGATGAAGCTGAAGATATAAAATCAGTTTAGAGCCCCAAAATGACAAAGCCACTACATTTAAATAACAGAAGACCAGTATACTCTGTCTTCTAATGCCCCTGGGAGTATAATCCTGCAATGTCCATCACTAGAGAAGTATTTATTAATCTGTTTTATTTTATCTTCATAAAAAAAAAGACAACTGAAGAGAATTCTAATTTTGTAAATTCCCTCCCTCATAGTAGACAAATTCCATTGAAGTTGTAAACATTTTATGACAAGCATGTTTAAAGGAGGAAACAAATGTTTATGGTTTTATTTCAGACTGAGTGTTTTAAATCCCAACTGGCCTGAATATGAAACAACTTTTCACTATTAAAATTTAACAGGGTCCCCAGAGATAGGGGACCAGGAGCCAGGAGAAGCATTTGTGAAGCAGTCAGCCTACAGTGGAAGGAGACAAGTAAAACCTGAAAGCAGTGTTGTCCTCTGTCCTCCAGACCTATGCTCTGCTTCTCGGATGCTTGTACTCAAGCACACACACACACACATACACACACACACACACATAAACACACACATATATGCACACACATACAGACATACATATTCATACACACACATACATACACCACACACACATACATACACCACACACACTTTCACACGCACACACAAACATGCACACATATATACACAGATAACACATGCAAACCAATAATAATAGTAATAGTAGTAGTAAATGATAACTATATTTAATTTTAACACAACTTCTTTGATACATTTCATAAAAAATCCTTGGGAGATCTTAACCCTAAAATCAATTAATTAATAATAATCATCCTGTAATACATTAATTACCACTTAATTGCTCCCTGAAACTATTTCCTATAAAAATTGATTCCTCATATTCTCATGTCTATAATTTTTGTGGCAAAGATTAGAAGGTCATGGTCTCTGTTATGTGTTGAACCTATAAAAAATATTATTTTTTAATGCCTCTTCTCATTTTTTTTCTCTTTGTGACATGATTAATAATGACTTCCAAGAGAATTAGTATAACCCAGGGTTTCTAAAGTATTAACAAATTTTATTTTATTATCAAAGATCGCCTTATTAAAGTGGTTTAATTGTTATTTTAATTGATAAAATAATAACCAATATAGAATTTGCTGAATGTCAGGTATGAAAAATTATCTTTTTGTCTTCTATGTTGCCTTTAGTCTCAAAATGCTGGACTTGCTAAAATAACCATGTAATTTCTACTTACTATACAAAAAACTCCATTAAGTTGGCTTTCCTGAGCATGTTCTTTATCTCCAAAATTTGAATGACTTTCAACTAGCTTATGGGTTATTGTGAGGTTAAATTTAATGAACAGAAAAAGTAGTTTTAAAAGCAGAGTTATTTACACATATATAATAATATACTACTGTTTACATATTTTCCTTTCCCTAATCTTCCTCTCAACCCTGAAATATCATCTTCTTTTTTTTTTTTTTGCTTTTTTTTTCAACTTTTATTAGATATTTTCTTCATTTACATTTCAAGTGTTATCCAGAAAGTTCCCTATACCCTCCCCCCTCCCGGCCTGCTCCCCCACCCATCCGCTCCCACCCCCTGGCCCCGGCGTTCCCCTGTATTGGGGCATATAAAGTCTGCATAACCAAGGGGCCTCTCTTCCCACTGATGGCCAACTAAGCCATCCTCTTCTATATATGCAGCTAGAGACACGAGCCCAGGGGGTACTAGTTAGTTCATGGTTATTCTTCCACCTATAGGGTTGAAGNCATAAAGTTGCAAAGCTTCTGTAAGACAAAAGATACTGTCAACAGGACAAAAAGGCCACCAACGGATTGGGAAAGGATCTTTACCAATCCTAAATCAGATAGGGGACTGATATCCAATATATATAAAGAACTCAAGAAGGTGGACACCAGAAAATCAAATATCCCCATTAAAAAGTGGGGCACAGAGTTAAACAAAGAAATATCATCTTCTTATAAAATCGCTTTCAAAAGAAAATAAAACATGACACTAAATCTGATACATAGTAGTATAATTTTAGGGATTATTATAAATTCCAAAATCAAAAGACTATAGCAGCAACATATGCTATAACTATCAATTTATCAAGTATAGGTTACATTCTTGTCAGTAGAGTTAGTATTTTTATGAATTCTATCTATCTATCTATCTATCTATCTATCTATCTATCTATCTATCTATCTATCTATATCTGTGTGTATGAATACCTATATGGATTCATACATACCTTGCAAGATAATGTGTGCTTTATCCCATTGATCTCATTCTTTTAATAGTGTATTTGTTTGTTTGTTTGTTTGTTTGTTTGCTTGTGTTTTGGTTTTTTGAGACAGGGTTTCTCTGTGTAGCCCTGGCTGTCCTGGAACTCATTCTGTAGACCAGGCTGGCCTTGAACTCAGAAATCCATCTCCCTCTGCCTCCCAAGTACTGGGATTAAAGGTGTGCACCACCAACACCCACCCTTTTAATAGTTAGTTCTTTAAGAAAACTCCATAATGGGTAGCCTTTATCTTCCCATATTGCCCCATATTTTTAAAAGTAAATCATAGCCTTCTATGATGGAACATAATGTCATCACTCTAGAAAGAATTAACTTCACACCTGTGTAGCTCTTTGACTTGGCATGTTGTTCAGAATCGAGTCATTGTGAAATTCTAGCTAGATAAAAAGTTTTAATTGTGTACATCGAGGAGACAGTATAAACTACTACACATATGTGTCACATATTATACATTTTCCAAAAGCTGTGTTTCTTATCGTTCTTGACTGAAATTACAAATCCAGTTACTCTACATAGAAGAGGAAGCTTACATGTATAGCTTACAAAGTATATGACAGTGTTTGCCTAGTGTCAGGTGTTCATTCCCTTCAGAGTTGTATTAAGTGTTGTGAAAGATGCCATATTGATTATTTATAGATGACTCCATAGGAGTTCAGTTCCTTTAAGAGCGTGTTAGTTCTAGATATCCTCACAATCCAATGTAGCATTCTTGCTGTGTTTGCTTTCTCTGTTTGGCAGGAGAGAATGTGAAAGCAGCCATGTGCCAGCATGAAGAGATTAAGAAATCCAGTTGGACAATTCACATAAGCACCTTATGACTTGGATTTTGTGGTAGGAAAATGAGTATAAAAGCATGTGATACACAGGTTGTTACACTTAGTAAATATATGAAGTATTGGAATGGTAGGTTTAATTGAACATGTAGTTTGTTGCAAATATTCACTATAAAATTAATCTCTTGTTTCAACCATATAACAATGTTCAGTCTGAGATTTGTCTTGGTTAGTGACAATGACTAAAGTGGAACTGGTAAGCAGTAGGGTGGGAATGGGGCAGCCATNGTTTCAGCTCAAGAGGATCATGCAGAGATTGGGGTCAGTAGTCCAATCCCTAATCACTGCAATGAGATTATGACTTATCATTTTTATTTAAAGGTCATTCTAATTTATACTGGAGTATCATCAGAAGCTTTCTGGTCATGAATACAAATTTTATATAACACCAATCCCAGATAAATATTAATAACATTTCTGGGCTTGTTCAATTCCTATAGTATCTAGGTCTAAAGCTGAGTTATAATTAGTATTTGAGTAGCAGAAATATGGATGATATGGAACTGTGCTCATATGATGAGTATATAAATTAAAATGTGACTAATCCATGAAATACAAATTAATTCACAGTTTCTAAAAAGTTCAGAGCTTGTTAAGAGAGGACATTGAAGAGAATAGGAAGTAGGTCTATATCCAGTAGTACTGCCTTCCAATATACTCTGTTACCTTAACCTTGAATTTTATTCACAGTCCTCCCCAAAACATGGTCAGGTTGTCACAGGAATACCCCACTATGCTGGTACCAATTTGTCTTAGTCAGGTTTTCTATTCCTGCACAAACATCATGACCAAGAAGCAGTTGGGGAGGAAAGTGTTTATTCAGCTTACACTTGCACATTGCTGTTCATCACCAAGGAAGTCATGACTGGAAATCAAGCAGTAGCTGATGCAGAAGCCATGGAAGGATGTTCTTTACTGGCTTGCTTCCCCTAGCCTTCTCAGCCTGCTCTCTTATAGATCCCAAGACTACCAGCCCAGAGATGGTCCCACCTACAAGGGGCCTTTCCCCCTTGATCACTAATTGAGAAAATGCCTTACAGTTGGATCTCATGGAGGCATTTCTTCAACTGAAGCTCCTTTTCTTGTGATAACTCCAGCTGTGTCAAGTTGACACAAAACTCGCCAGTACATCCAGCTGTCTTAAAATTTTTAGCCCAGTATTGTTCCTATGTAAAGGAAATGCAGGGACAAAAAAAAATGGAGAAGAGATTGAAGGAAAGGCCATTCAGAGACTGCCTCACCTAGGCATCCATCCCATCTGCAGAAATAAAACCCAGAAACTATTGCTGATGCCAAGAAGTGTTTGCTGACAGGATCATGGTATAGCTGTCCCCTAACTGACTCTGCCAGCACCTGACCAATAAAGATGCAGATACTCAGCCAACCATCAGACTGAGCAGGAGGACACCAATGGAAGAGTTAGGGGGATGACTGAAGGAACTGAAGGGAATTACAACCTCATAGCAAGAACAATATCAACTAACCAGACCACTTAGAGCTCCCAGGGATTAAACCACCAACCAAAGAGTACACATGAAGGAACCCATGGCTTCAGCTACATATGTAGTAGAGGACTGACTTATCTGGAATCATTGGAAGGGGAGGCCCTTGGTCTTGTGGAGACTTGATACCCTATCATAAAGGGATGTTAGAACAATGGTGCAGGAATTGATTGGTGATTGGGTAGCACCCTCATAGAGGCAAAGGGGAGGGGTAACTGGGAAGGGGGACAAGATATGAAATGCAAATAAATAAAATAACCAATAAAAAAGAATATTATTGACATTTGAATGAATAAAGAATACTTGATTGAATATGGTTGTATAAATTGTTATAAAAGAATTTATATACTACATGATAAAGGTATAAAATAATGCTGGTTATCAATGCAAATGCTCAAGTGAATGGACTAGCATATGATAATTGTTATCTAGGTCAACATAGTATTCATTATTGTGGGGAAAATGACCTTATCAAAGAAACAATTTCACTGAAGTTATATATTTAACTAAACAAATTCCTAATTTTTTGACTAACTAAAATTACATTTTTTGTTCTGTTCTGAGATAGGTTCCCTGGCTTGTATGGAACTTGCTACACGGATCAGGCTCGACTTAAACTCAGATAATCACCTGCTTCTGATGACTGATTCTTGAGATTAAGGATGTGTATCATCATGCTTAGATGAAAATCACAGTTTAAAACTGTCTATCATAAAAATTAATTTGCATTCATAAACATTGCCTTCTGTATGATTCTAAATGTGTGTGACCTAAAGAACTGACTACAGCATATGGTTACATAGCAAATCTTTACTTCATTAGAAAGAGAAATTAAAGTTCATTGAAATTGACTACAATATTCTTTACCATTTTATAAAACTTGTGACATACTATTCTATATTTTGTTAAGGATGGATCTCATTCTAGAAGGACACAACCCTTTTCTAATTCAGGGTTCTTAGCCATCTAAAATTAAAAAGATGTTTCTGGTATCTGCTACCATTAGAACATTCTTATCTCTAGTATTCATATGTTAAATCCCACCTGAAGAAAGTGTCAATAAATAAAAATGAAATAATTGTATCACCCTGCAGAGATAATTAGGTTATTAATATTCTAAACTCAGCAACAGGATGAGGAATGTTATCTAAAGTCTTAAATGTGAACAGAGATTCTTTGTATTCTGACATGAGAAGTCTGTATTTATCTTCCTCTACATGATGGTATCCCAAGAATCCACTCAGCATCCTCAAGTACTATTAGAAATGCATTTCTGTTGTTTATGAGTGATGCTCTCGTCATTTTTCTGTTATAATGGTCCAAGCTGCCTGAAACAGACAGAATCTGAATCACTTGGAGGCCTGAAATTCAAAGTTCTACATTACCGATAAGTTCTGCGTTTTATCTGCTAGAGTTAGTTAACCTTTCACATTTATTTTGATTTTCTAGGAGCAAAAAAAAGAGTGAAAGAAAAAAAAAAGAAAAAGAAGACGAATAGAAAAAAATGTCATGTGTTTATATATGGGTGTGGGTATGTACAGGTGGTAATTTTCCCCAAATTAAAATGAACTTAGGCTATTTTAACAGTTAATTCTTCATGTATATATTCTGATATCACACTAGAGATGCTAAAGTATATAGTTTTATGTCAATCAGAAAAAAATATTTGTATAATTTCTTATTATTTATTTCTAGGAATTATATGAACAGAACATTGTACATTCAGATAAAAGTCCATTCATTGTTCCTTATTTCCACTGAAGACACTCTCACCTGCAGTTTCTCAAAAAAACACTTGAGAGTTAATTAAGGGAACTAGTTACAACATCAAATAAATGACTAGATTCTAATTACATGTGGCTGGCAAGTAATACTACTCTCCCTTTAAATGGCAGTCCTAAATAAGCTCATATTTTAGTTTTGATTTTATTGTACTTTTAATTTTGTTTTTGAAATTGACTGTCATTCCCTTGGGCTGTATGTTGTCCATCCTGCTGTTTCAGATGTGTTTGGAGACAGATAGTTCGCATTGTATTGCATTTATTTTAGTAGGAAAGTGCACAGTAACAAACACATCACAGATATGGTGATTGCTCTATAAGGAAAACAGTTTTCTTGTTATGAAAAGTTACAATTATAGGAGCAGAATAGTCTTTGAGCTCCTCACAGTCTTTGTGTTGTGGATTATAAAGGCCAAGTCATCTAGAGAAAAAAAAAAGAAACTTCCAGAATTGTCCTGGATTTCAACACCAATTCTGAAATGAGAAAAGGTGATGTTATATTCACTTCTTAAACTCTGACTTACAGTTTACACATTTCACTCTGGTGTAATTCTGTGGCTTAGGACAAGTGATTTGCTCTCCTTGACCTCAGGCTGAGCCCAGTGAGCAGAAACACAAAGAAACAGATTCTTTTTAACTTTATAGGTGAAGCAGAAAATCAAGCTTGGACATTAACAGAGCTGTGGAGGCAAAATGACCACACTCATGCTTCTCAGAGTCTAGAATTCACCGAAGGACCTCACAGTCTATCCTCCTTCATGTTCTATCATTTCATGCCCTCATTCTTTAAAGCCACTCCTCTCCTATTATTAAAATGATTAATAGTTAAATTAATCGTTAAATTACTGTTAGATATAGAGTCATATCAAAATGTAAGGAATTATAAAGATTACAACCTCTTTACATAATTATCCTCAATGTTCACATCTTATAAACTACACAGATACAATGATACAGTATTTGTATTAATAATAAGTATTAAACTTTTCCTTTCAAGCTACACACACACACACACACACACACACACACACACACACACATACACACACACCCATCTCTTCCTTGACATACAGAAGCCAGGAACCTTGTCATTCGTTCCCATATTATATTTTATTTTCAAGAATCTGTTATGAATGGAATAATAAAATAAGAGATTTTTAGAATTTGATTTGTCATTCAGCATTACTTCCTGGACATTCATTCATATTGTTGTGTTTATTTTATTACTAAATTGAGTCCATGGGATGGGGTATGACAGACAATGTGAGTGTCTGCCAAAATATAACTTATGAGATCTTTTTATTCTGTTCTGTTATAAATGATGTGTATCACAGTCACTTCAGAATATACGTTAGCACTTTTGCAGAAAACAAAAATGATTTTATCACAGGATACAAAAGTCGCCTCCCTTCATGTTTACCAGTCTTAAGCATCACGTTCTGAAGGCCTCGTTCTTGTGTTGAGCATGCTCCTGGAAAGATCTTCGTAAGGCATGGGTGTTACGTATACATGCAAAAAGGGCAGATCATGGACTTCTTTCTACCTCCTGTTGCTCAATAAGAGCTTGCTTACTTACTGTGTTTTCTTATGTGCTTGGCTTAAAAGTGGTTCATTCTTAAGCAGTGTCCCAACCTCCACCCCAAGATGTGATAATCTCTATTGAAGTTACCCAGATTTGTCAAGTGTGTGCAACAAACCATGAAGAGGTACCATAACTTGTCATGTCACCATGTTGTTTGTGATCCTCAGAAATCATATTTTTGTGTTTGAAGATTATAAATCTGTACATGAACTCTGTATTTGCTGTATAAGAATGCAAATAAAATTCATTTAATAAAAAATTTACATTCTTACACATTCCTCCATGTGAGTATTTACAGTAGCTATATATTATGGGATGTATTGGTTGGACTGAAACTCAGTGTCTTTAGCATATATGTTAGGTATGCTCAGTTCTACTGATATCCAGCTCCATGCTTGCTCTATTCAGTCATGAATAACTTTAATTAAATAGTATGTTAGCAAGTATATCAATGAAAAGAAATAATATTTAGATATGAAATGCTGGCATATATAAAGGTACACAAAAATTAAGGCGGTCTATATGCATGTCACTAAATGAAGCAATCTCGTTTTCAAAGGTGACATACTTTATAATTCTATTCATATCAAACTCTGTACAGAAAAAACAACAAAGATGTAAAAGTATTCATTATAGTGAAAGTCTATGAGGTAAATGAGGGTTAACTGTAAATTGAAAATATTTAAGGTGCTGGAACTTTGAGACATAGAATTTTACAATACAAGGAAAAAAGTTAGCAGAAAAACTTATCAGGATAAAAAGTTGCACGTTAAAAATAAAATGCATAAAGAAATATAATTAGTGGATGTGAAATTATTAGTGTATATAACCTTAGAAGTAAGTATACTTTATAAGGCTTAAAGGCTAAATACAAATCATACATAAATATTATACTGTAAATTATGAAGTTATTTCCTATGAGAACAAGTCAATGATTTTGAAACAAGCATAATTTATATTAAAATCGAGCAATTATTAAATGCATGGTAGAAAGTAAACTATCTTTGTGATGTAAGGAGAAGTTATGAATAAGCAATAAATTCGAATGTTCATGTGGGAACTGATTAGAGTTGTAAAAGTAACATGTACTCATGCTTAAGTGAATGTTGATTGACACATCATTATAGGTGTATGTATATACATATGACAAAATGTGTATATTTATCTCCCTCCTTTTTCTTTTATTTGGGAGAACTAAAAAACAATATTCATACTTAAGACTTAGATATTTCTTCGTGTGTGTGTGTGTGTGTGTGTGTGTGTGTGTGTGTGTGTGGTTACCATTAAGAAAAATGTGAAAACCTGGACTCTGCGAAAAATGACTTGTTCAAAGACTGAGTATGGAAATACAAATATAATAAGAATCATGGTGCCCAAATGCCAAAGAAATGTTTAAAATCATACATGTCTTCATGCACTTGCCATTGTTGGAAAAAGTATTATCATGGTGACAAAACATGCATTGGAAAAAAGTGAAAGTAGCATAGCAAATCAATCTTTTCTTTTCAGAAAGTATATACCAAGACATGAACCCGTTAAGCAAGCACCCCAGGGCCAGAAGTCCCTCTTGGATTTGAGATGGTTGCTGTTGTTTGTATGCATACATTTTTGCAACCTACTTTTAATAAGTGTTCAGCCTCTCCTCTAGCCCCCCACCCAGTAGAGGTAGTAGAAGAGAAAAGTTATTAGGAAAAGGGAGAAGAAGACCTGCACAGCAATAGTTCTTTGGGGGCAAGCTTGATCTTCTTTGGTTCAGACCATACAAACACCAAATCTGACTTAGCAACTGCAGACCAATCCTCTAGGCAGGCAGGAAGCAGCAACTACAGTCTAATCCAGTCCTTCAGCAAAGCAGACACCAGGAATCCTGAGGAAACCACTGCTGAAGTGGCAAGCTGTCCCAGGAACCTCACAAGTTCTTGGATGAGTTACTCTCAATGGCAATATTACCACAATTAAGCTCAACAAAATGATGTATGGTGAACCAATCCATGCACATCATTAGCGAAGAATAGGGAGGTGGACAGACTAAAGCAAAGCTCAACGTTTGTCTCCCACTATCTGTGAGGTTATATTTATACTCCTTCATCAAGCATCCTTTCATGTGTTTATTGTATCCAAACATCCTTTCACCTCTGTCTGCTTCAGCCAGTCTTTCACATGTTTGCATTAGTAAAACATCCTTTCACCCATGTGCCCCAGCAAAACGTCATTTGACATAGCTAACTTTTCAAAGAAACTAGAAGTTTCCACTTGCTGTCCCGGTTGTTGTTTGATTCTGTTGATTTGTTTTGTTTTCCCACATTGCCTGGTTTCTGACTTCACAGTCGTATCTGTTTGACTTTTTTTTTTAATGGAAGAAAAGGAATAAAGAGAAGAAATAAAGGATTGGTCACTTAAATCCCTTTAATCCTGGAAAAAAAATAAAAGCAAGGAGCCGTTGTATTAACAGTTTTTTGCGTTGGGAGGGGAAACAACGGTTGCACTTCAGTGACTCTGATTAAAATGTTTCTGCTTCTTAAGCTAGCATTTGGAGGGAATAGAAGGACTTAGCATCACATGTCTAATGTGGGGAAGGAGCCACCAGAGAATTGCCTCGAAAAAGTAAAGGAGAAGAGGTCAATGAATAAAGTAAGGATCTGTCCATTAAAGAACAAGTAATGTTAATATGTATCACATTGAAATGCCATCCCTTGATCTGAAATGGTGAGAGCAGCCTTTTATCCTTGACGTCTTTTTCCTCAGTGCCCCCAATTACAGTTTAATAGATAGAAAGACATTGAAAAGATGACATTTAAGGACAGTCTACAAAACATACACAAAATATGCTTTGAAGCTGCTCACATTGTCCAAAATTAAGAAATAGGAAATGGTCACTGTTACAGAGATGGTTTCCATTCTGCACATTTAGAGATGGAAGAAGAGTTCCTTGTGGAAGTGCCTGGCCAACTGTGACTAAAGCCCAAATAACAGATTTTTGGACAGATTTTCCTAAGTTAAATACACTTTAGGCTTCTTCATTTCACAGTGTCATCCTTTGATCTCTTTCAGGTCCTAGACTCAACATATACTTTGAACCATTCAAACAGAGCTAGGCTTCAAGAGTGGCAACTCAGGCAGTTAGGAGATCTATTTGCCAAGATATTACAAATCACCAGAATTATTTTTACTATATCTGTGTTGTTCTTTTCTGAATAGTTGTTATCCAATATCCTCTTGTCCACAAGGCAGAATTATGTTTATTCTGGTCAAAGCACAAGAGACTTAATGGCAGACTAGGACTTAGGACCGTGTGACCTTACACTAACCCCTGAGCTGCATATTAGAGACGTGTTCTTTGGGGATGTGACTAATGTCTGGCCAATCCTGGTGAACAAATATTATATTACAATGTTGCTAACCTCTAAAAGTCCTGGTTAACAGTCCTGGTTGTCTTTAGGGTATGAAGAGGCAGTCCTTGTCTTTAGGGTATGAAGAGGCAGTACTCCCATTGCATATTCTATTTTGTGTGATTTAACGCCTCCTAAGCAAATCTACTAACAAATCCTTTATAACATCAATTATATTACTTTGAGATTTTTATTCTTTATCATAACTAAGAGGCCTGACTTTTAATTGTAATCTGCCATGGTCAGTATAGTAAAGTAAATGGGGGAGGGGGAATAATGACTCAGGGAATTTAAATCAATTTATCAAAAAATAAAGTAAATTCCAGTAGACTGTAAGAAAAATATTATAGTACTCACTCACCATCTATAGTAAATTTGGCATGCTAACATGATTTATTGATAATAACCCAACTGCATTTGGATTATTCTGGAGTCCTACATTTTTTCTGACTTTTCAATAAATCTAGAACTTCTCCAAATCATTTTCTTTAAAATTTATATTGTATTTTATTATAACTAGTTAAACCATTGGGCTTGTTTTATCTAAATGGACACAGAACCTGGATTTTAAATAATTAAGGTGAAAATTATAAAACTTTGCTTGATGCTGTTTATGAGGGTATGTGCTTGTAATTCCTGAACTCAACTGGCCATGACAAGAAAATTGCTATGGGTTGAAGGTAAGTCTAAACTGTATACCTAGTAACTATCAAAGACAATAATAATAATAATAATAATAATAATAATAATAATAATAATTCTTTGATTTTTACCCTTTTAGAGAATGATTATGCAAATATCCTCTATTATGTTGTCTGATTAGTAATTCACTTTTCCATTTATATTTTATTTTGTCCTTTGCTACTTTTGTTACATTATTTGACACCCCTTTCTTCCTCTCACTCATACAATGACTTTGTATTTTATCATGCAATATCACAAGGATAGAATTCCCTCCTCTCTTGAAAAATTGTTCCATGGACTAATTGTCACATATTTTTGTTGTTTTGTTTTCATTTATTTTTTTTTTAGTTACCAAAAATTCACAAATAAAGGTTAATGTAGAAAGTATTATTTTATTGACTTCTTTTTAAAGGCATTTTTATTAGATATTTTCTTCATTTACATTTCAAATGCTATCCCCAAGACCCCTTATACACCCCCCCCGCCCTGCTCCCCAACCCACTCACTTCTGCTTCCTGGCCTTGGCATTCCCTTGTACTGGGGCATATTATCTTCACAATACCAAGGGCCTCTCCTCCCATTGATGGCCAACTAGGCCATCCTCTGCTACATATGCAACTAGAGACACAGCTTTGGAGAGTACTGGTTAATTCATATTGTTCTTCCTCCTATAGGGTTGCAGACCCCTTTGGCTCCTTGGGTACTTTCTCTAGCTCCTTCTTTAGAGACCATGTGTTCCATCCAATAGATGACTGTGAGCATTCACTTCTGTAGTTGCCAGGCATTGGCATAGCCTCACAAGAGAAAGCTAGGTCAGGGTCCTGTCAGCAAAATCTTTCTGGCATATGCAATAGTGCCTGGATTTAGTGGTTGTATATGTGATGGATCTCCAGGTGGGGCAGTTTCTAGATGGTCTTTCCTTCCATCTCAGTTCTGAGCTTTGTCTCTGTAACTCCTTCCATGCGTATTTTTGTTCCCCATTCTAAGAAGGAGCGAAGTAGCCACATTTTGGTCTTCCTTCTTGAGTTTCATGTGTTTTGCAAATTGTATCTTGGCTATTCTAAGTTTCTGAGCTAATATCCACTTATCAGTGAGTGCATACCATATGTGTTCTTTTGTGATTGGGTTACATCACTCAGGATGATATCCTCCAGATGCATCCATTTGCCTAAGAATTCCATGAATTCATTGTTTTTAATTGCTGAGTAGTCATCCATTGTGTAAATGTACCACATTTTCTGTATCCATTCCTCTGTTGAGGGACACCTGGGTTCTTTGCAGCTTCTTGCTATTTAACTTAGTGGAGCAGGTGTCCTTATTACAAATTGAAACATCTTCTGGGTATATGCCCAGGAGAGGAATTGCTGGATCTTCATGTAGTACTATCTATGTTCAATTTTCTGAGGATCCACTAGCTTGCAATCCCACATACAATAGAACAGTTTTCCTCTTTCTCTACATCCTCGCCAGCATCTCCTGTGACCTGAATTTTTTATCTTAGCCATTCTGACTGGTGTGAGGTGCAATCTCAGGGTTTTTTTATTTGCATTTCTTGAGGCTTTCCCCCACTTTCTTCTCTATAAATTAGTGTCTCTGGTTTTATGTGAATTCCTTGATCCCCTTAGACTTGAGCTTTATACAAGGAGAAAAGAATGAATTAATTTGCATTCTTCTACATGATAACTGCCAGCTGTGCCAGCACCATTTGTTGAAAATGCTGTCTTAGCCATTCTGACTGGTGTGAGGTGGAATCTCAGGGTTGTTTTGATTTGCATTTCCCTGATGATTAAGGATGTTGAATATTTTTTCAGATGTTTCTCAGACATTCGGAATTCCTCAGTTGAGAATCCTTTGTTTAGCTCTGTACCCCATTTTTAATGGGGTTATTCGTTTTTCTGGAGTCCAGTTTCTTTAGCTCTTTGTAGATGTTGGATATTAATCCCCTATCAGATTTAGGATTGATAAAAATCTTTTCCCAATCTGTTGTTGGCCTTTTTGTCTTACTGACTGTGTCTTTTGCCTTACAGAAGCTTTGTAATTTCATAAGGTCCCATTTGTCAATTCTTGATCTGACCACATAGCCTCACAAGAGAATTGTTGTTCCGTTTAGGAATCTTTGCCCTGTGCCCATATCTTCGAGGGTTTTACCAACTTTCTCCTGTATAAATTTCAATGTCTCTGGTTTTATGTGGAGGTCTTTGAGCCACTTAGACTTAAGCTTTGTACAAGGGGATAAGAATGGGTCAATTGACATTCTTCTACATGATAACCGCCAGTTGTGCCAGCACCATTTGTTGAAAATGCTGTCCTTTTTCCACTGGATGGTTTTAGCTCCCTTGTCAAAGATCAAGTGACCATAGGTGTGTGGGTTTGTTTCTGGGTCTTCAATTCTATTCCATTGATCTATCTGTCTGTTGCTGTACCAGTACCATGCAGTTTTTTATCACAATTGCTCTGTAGTACAGCTTAATGTCAGGCATGGTGATTCCCCCAGAGGTACTTTGATTGTTGAGAATAGTTTTTGCTATCCTAGGTTTTTATTATTCCAGATGAATTTGCAAACTGCCCTTTCTATCTCAGTGAAGAATTGAGTTGGGATTTTGATGGGGATTGCATTGAATCTGTAGAGTGCTTTCGGCAGGTAGCCATTTTGACTATATTAATCCTGCCAATCCATGAGCATGGGGGATCTTTCCATCTTCTGAGATCTTCTTCAATTTCTTTCTTCAGAGACTTGAAGTTCTTGTCATACAGGTCTTTCACTTCCTTAGTTAGAGTCACACCAAGGTATTTTATAGTATTTGTCACTATTGTGAAGGGTGTTGTTACCCTAATTTCTTTCTCAGCCCTCTTATCCTTTGTGTAGAGAAAGGCCATTGATTTGTTTGAGTTAATTTTATAACCAGCTACTGCACTGACGCTGTTTATTAGGTTTAGGAGTTCTTTGGTGGAATTTATCTATGGTGGATACTATAATATCATCTGCAAACAGTGATATTTTAACTTCTTCCTTTCCAATTTGTATCCACTTGATCTCCTTTTGTTGTCGAATTGCTCTGGCTAGGACTTCAACTACTATATTGAATAGGTAGGGAGAAAGTGGGCAGCCTTGTCTAGTCCCTGATTTTAATGGGATTGCTTCAAGCTTCTCTCCATTCAGTTTGATGTTGGCTACTGGTTTGCAGTAGATTGCTTTTATTATGCTTAGGTATGGGCCTTGACAACAGATGCTGGAGAATATGTGGAGAAAGAGGAACACTCCTCCATTGCTGGTGGGAATGCAAGCTTGTACAACCACTCTGGAAGTCAGTCTGGCGTTATCTCAGAAAATTGGACATAGTACTACCAGAGGATCCAGCAATACCTCTCCTGGGCATATACCCAGAAGATGTTCCAACTGGTAAAAAGGACACATGTTCCACTATGTTCATAGCAGCCTTATTTATAATAGCCAGAAGCTGGAAAGAACCCAGATGTCCCTCAACAGAGGAATGGATACAGAAAATGTGGTACAGCTATACAATGGAGTACTATTCTGCACTGGGGAAAAATTCCTGAATAGAACAGCAATGGCTTGTGCTGTAAGATCAAGAATTGACAAATGGGACCTCATAAAGTTGCAAAGCTTCTGTAAGACAAAAGATACTGTCAACAAGACAAAAGGGCCACCAACAGATTGAGAAAGGATCTTTACCAATCCTAAATCTGTTAGGGGACTGATATCCAATATATATAAAGAACTCAAGAAGGTGGACACCAGAAAATCAAATATCCCCATTAAAAAGTGGGGCACAGAGTTAAACAAAGTATTCTCAACTGAGGAATACCGAATGTCTGAGAAGCACCTGAAAAAATGTTCAACATCCTTAATCATCAGGGAAATGCAAATCAAAACAACCCTGAGATACCACCTCACACCAGTAAGAATGGCTAAGATCAAAAAATCAGGTGACAACAGATGCTGGCGTGGATGTGGAGAAATGGGAACACTCCTCCACTGTTGGTGGGACTGCAAGTTTGTTAAACCACTCTGGAAATCAGTCTGGCAGTTCCTCAGAAAATTGGACATAGTACTACCGGAAGATCCTGTAATACCTCTACTGGGCATATATCCAGAAGATATTCCATCTGGTAATAAGGACACATGTTCCACTATGTTCATAGCAGCCTTATTCATAATAGCCAGAAGCTGGAAAGAACCCAGATGTCCCTCAACAGAGGAATGGATACAAAAAATTTGGTACATTTACACTATGGAGTACTACTCAGCTATTAGCAACAATGAGTATATGAAATTCCTAGGCAAATGGATGGATCTGGAGGGTGTCATCCTGAGTGAGGTAACCCAATCACAAAATAACTCACATTACATGTACTCACTGATATGTGGATACTAGCCCAGGAGCCTAGACTACCCAAGATACAATTTACTAAACACATGAAACTCAAGAAGAATGAAGTTCAAAATGTGGTCTCTTCGCCCCTTCTTAGAATTAAGAACAAAGCACACATTGTAGGAGTTACAGAGATCATGTGTGAAGCTGAATCAAAAGGATGGACCAACCAGTGACTGCGGCTGCCAGGGATCCTTCCCATAATCAGCCACCAAAAATAAACACTATTGCATATGCCAGCAAGATAATGCTGAAAGGGCCCTGATATAGCTGTCTCTTAGGAGGCTATACCAATGCCTGGCAAACATGGAAGTGGATGCTCACAGTCAGCTATTAGTTGGAACACAGGACTCCCAAGGAAGGAGCTGGAGAAAGTACCCAAGGAGCTGAAGGGATCTTCAACCCTATAGGTGGAAGAACTATATGAACTAATAACCCCAGAGCTCATGTCTCTAGCTGCATATATAGATGAGGATGGCCTAGTTGGCCATCATTGGGAAGACAGGCCCCTTGGTCATGCAGACTTTATATGCCCCAGTACAGGGGAACTCCAGGGCCATTATGTGGAAGGGGGTGGGTAGAGGAGCAGGGCGGGGACGGGGGAGGGTGTGGGGATATTTCTGGATAACACTTGAAATGTAAATGAAGAAAATATCTAATAAAGAAAAAAATTGGCAAAAAAATGAATTTATAAAATTCTTGGGCAAATGGATGTATCTGGAGGATATAATCCTAAGTGAGGTAACCCAATCACAGAAGAAGTCATTGGGTATGCATTCACTGATAAATGGATATTAGCCCAGAAACTTAGAATATCCAAGACACAATTTGCAAAACACAAGAACATCAAGGAAGAAGACCAGCTCTTGGATACTTCATTCCTCCTGTGAAGAGGAAACAAAATACCCATGAAAGGAGTTATAGAGACAAAGTTTAGAGCTAAGATGAAAGGATGTACCATACAGAGACTATCCCACCATGGGGGATCCATCCCATAATCAGTCATTAAACTCAGACACTATGGCATAGGACAGCTAGTGCCTACTTAAGGGACCCTGATATAGCTGTCTCGTACAGAAGTGGATGCTCATAATCATCTATAACATGGAACACAGGGCCCACAATGGAGAAGCTAGAGATAGAACTCCAGGAGCTGAAGGGGTCTGCAACCCTAGAAGAGGATCAACAATATGAACTAACCAGAACCCCCAGAACTCGTGTCTCTAGCTCCATATGTAGCAGAAGATGATCTAGTCGGTCATCATTGGGAAGAGAGGCCCCTTGGTACTGCAATCTTTATATGTCCCAATACAGGGGAATGCCAGGGCCAAGAAGTGGGAGTGGGTGGACAGGGGAGCAGGGAGAGGGGAGGGGGAGGGGACTTTCGGAATAGCATTTGAAATGTAAATTAAGAAAATATCTAATAACAAAAATGGAGGAAAAAAAAAAGAAAGAAAATGCTGTCTTTTTTTCCCTCTGGATGTTTTTAGGTTCCTTGTCAAAGATCCAGTGACCATAGGTGTGTGGGTTCATTTCTTGGTCTTCAATTCTATTCCTTTCTGTTGCTGTATCAGTACCATGCAGATCATATTTTATTGACTTCTTATGGTTCTGGTACAGCAACAGACAGGTAGATCAATGCAATAGGATCGAAGACCCAGAAATGAATCCACACACCTATGGTCACCTTTTGACAAGGGAGCTAAAACTATCCAGTGGAGAAAGGACAGCATTTTCAACAAATGGTGCTGGCACAACTGGCGGTTATCATGTAGAAGACTGGGAATTGACCCATTCTTATCTCCTTGTACGTAGGTCAAGGCTAAGTGGTTGAAGGATCTCCACATAAAACCAGAGACACTGAAACTTATAGAGGAGAAAGTGGGGAAAAGTCTCGAAGATATGGGCACCGGGGGAAAATTCCTGAATAGAACAGCAATGGCTTGTGCTGTAAGAGCGAGAATTGACAAATGGGACCTCATAAAGTTGCAAAGCTTCTGTAAGTCAAAAGATACTGTCTACAAGACAAAAGGGCCACCAACAGATTGGGAAAGGATCTTTACCAATCCTAAATCTGATAGGGGACTGATATCCAATATATATAAAGAACTCAAGAAGGTGGACACCAGAAAATCAAATATCCCCATTAAAAATTGGGGCACAGAGTTAAACAAAGAATTCTCAACTGAGGAATACCGAATGGCTGAGAAGCACCTGAANCAATCACAAAAGAACTCACATAACATGTACTCACTGATATGTGGATACTAGCCCAGAAGCCTAGACTACCCAAGATACAATTTACTAAACACATGAATCTCAAGAAGAATGAAGTTCAAAATGTGGTCTCTTTGCCCCTTCCTAGAATTAAGAACAAAGCACACACTGAAGGAGTTACAGAGATCATGTGTGAAGCTGAGTCAAAAGGATGGACCTACCAGTGATGGAGGCTGCCAGGGATCCTTCCCATAATCAGCCACCAAAATAAACACTATAGCATATGCTAGCAAGATAATGCTGAAAGGGACCTGATATAGCTGTCTCATGGGAGGCTATACCAGTGCCTGGCAAACACAAAAGTGGTTGCTCACAGTCAGCTATTAGTTGGAACACAGGACTCCCAAGGAAGGAGCTAGATAAAGTACCCAAGGAGCTGAAGGGGTCTTCAACCCTATAGGTGGAAGAATAACATGAACTAACTAGTTCCCCCTGCGCTCATGTCTCTATCTGCATATATGGAAGAAGATGGCCTAGTTGGCCATCATTGGGAGGAGAGGCCCCTTGGTCATACAGACTCTATATGCCCCAGTACAGGGGAACGCCAGGGCCATCATGTGGGAGGTGGTGGGTAGGGGAGCAGGGCGGGGATGCGGGAGGGTAAGGGGAAATTTCTGGATAACATTTGAGATGTAAATGAAGAAAATATCTAATAAAGAGGAAAAAAAAAAGACATCTTTGAACCAGGCAATGTTGGTGAACACCTGTAATCTCAGCACTTGGGAGGCAGATGCAGGTAGATCTCTGAGTTAGAGGCCAGCCTGGTCTACAGGATGAGTTCCAGGACAGCCAGGCCTACATAGAGAAACCCTGTCTCAAAATCCTATAATACTTTTTCTGACAGCTTTAATTTTGGACATTAGTGATGTCTAGTGAAGAAATTGTGTTATTGTTTTAAACAAGTACATTTGACTCATTACAATGAACCTTTAACAAGTGTCAGCTGCTTCTTTTGCTAAATGCTCCATGGTCTCTTTTGATTATTTGACATTGAAATTAGAATGTCTTATTGGTCCTTTTAAAAGCAGCGATCCTCATTATCTCAGATAATGTATCTCAGTAGAAAACATATTGTAATATTATGTTGTAAGCCACTTTTATCAGTAGTAATACATTTCTCCACAGACAGATATCAAATTGGTTTCAAATATGACTTTTAAAGAAAGATTTGGTAACACTATTTGAAAATTACTCTGTTCCTAAAATTTTTTCCTATAAAATGGAAACCACAATTTCTTTCTAATGTAGCTATTTGTGGGCATTAAGTTAGGTGATTTTTGTGAAGTATCCAAAGAGTGTTTCAATAAATCACAGACACTCAGAAATAGCTACTCTCTTAGCAGTAGGAATCCTCAAAATAATGCCATACAAATGTTCTGATGAAATATCTCACTATTCCATTTTATGATCTTCACATTCTATTTAGAATATGTATTCTTATATCACAGCCAGCAAAAAGACCATAGTAAAGGTATACTGCATAAATCATTAATGAATAAGGACATACAAATTCAGAAGCCAATATGATAGAAGATAGGATTTCCTGCACAGTACTGTGGCTGATTTACATATAGGATGATTCAAATTCCCAGAAAACTACTCAAAATTTAGTATGACTGAGATCATTATGGAGCACCTCCCCAGCCCAGCTCCTAATCTGCATCTCTGAAGCCAGTAACTGAACCTGCAGGACTTTGACTACTCCTCTGATGAGTGGTACCTAAATACTTCCTCTCTCTCTGGATGCAGACAGGACGTTTTGACTTTCTAGAAAGACTGTAAACTTTCTACATAGCCAGAAGCTTGCTGAAAAAAAAAATCCCTTCCCCACGGAGTTAATCTAGTTGAGTCTGCCAATTACCAGAATGAACATATCCCCTCCTGCCCTAGGAAGCTCTTTTCCCAATATTGAAGAAGTACTATAAAACCTATCTAAACATCTGGGTTGACATAGCAGTGTATCTTCATCCTTGAGAGTGCCTCATATTATTTAGTAATTTTCTGCTTTTCTTCTGCAAGACATATTGTGTGTCTTGTCTTGCTGTATTAATTGGAGATTCTGTACCCCATTGCTGTGGTGTAGAAGGCCCAAGCATTCACAGATAAGCAATAGAGAAACCAGGAATGTTAATAATGCAGAGTTGTTTCTTCAGGGGAAAACATTTATACTTGTTTTTCACCCAGCATGCTGGGATTGGATGCTGTTAATAACCTGGTGACCTTTGCTGTCTTTAGGGCCAGGCCACACCCAAATCCTCCAGAATGTTTATTCCAGACTGTCCTTCTCTAGACCTTTATCTTTAGCTTTGATTCTCAGTCAGTGGAACACATCCTTAGGGGAGATATTACACTTACTTTATAGTCTGCTCAACTGTATTATCTTGGTCAGAGACCACACCAGATTCTAGTTCCTTAAGCTATTGAGGTCACATATACTTTGCATAAGAGTTTCAAACTAGCTATGCCTTAGTGTGCCCGTGATATTAAGATAATTGTTAAGAGGGGACTTTCCCCAAAATTGTGATGGACTTAAACATGTCTACAATAAACTGCCCTGGTGTCAGACTCCAGAAGTTTGATCCTGCCTGGCTAAGTCACATTGAACCAAGTTGCTTCCTTATCTCGCCTGTATAGATTCTCTACTGGCAGTGGCATAAAAAGGGACTCTAACCTAGGAGGGTCAGAATGAAGTATCACATCCAGAAAAAAATAGATAGTGATAAACAGGTGAAAGATTGATAAAAAAAATGATGGTTGAAAACTCATCTATAAGCTGACCAATAGTAAAATATTAAAATGTAAAGAAATAGTCAAAGCAGCTGGAGTGAGACAGAAAATAATTTGAGCAAAGCACTCTTTACCTTTCATGTAAAATATGCTATTTTAAACTCATAATTTGTATAAGACTTCAACATTTTCTATTGCATTGCTTTCTTTTTTCTTGGTATTAACTTACCTAATGTTAAATATATACAACTTCCCTTACTTATATAATTCCTATTCACCTTTAACATATATTTAAGACTTCTAAGTATGCACCAGGAAATGATCTTCCCAGCTGCCCAGCACCCACATAAGTGATCATTGTATTTTCTTATTATAAATTATTATAATATATATATATCATTACCTACAGCCTTCATATGCTAGATAATTATTGAAGAACTACCAATAAGCATTCTTTCATGCTGCAATCATGTAACGTAAGCTTTATTTTTACTCTTTTATTTTTACTTGCCAACAGTGTGAAATTTTTTATTCAATGCATATTTTATGAAAGGCCAGGTTCCTTGTCCTTAATCATTAACAGTTAAATTTTCTGATACCGGATCATGGCAGAGCACCGTTTCTCTCTGAGATGATCTATTTTAAACGGTTTTGTTTGGCTGAAGCCCTTTGCCATTGGAAAGGTTCTGTGGCTGCTTTTATTGCTCAGTCTGCCAATGTCACATTCCGTGACCCTGTAAATTAGTCTTTTGTGTGCTGTACAGTGTTGAGAGTGCTCTCACACTGGAAGCAGATTAGTCCTCACACTATCACGCTGACTCTTTGTGCTCTCTCTTCAAGAACAGTCACATTTATAGGCATGGCCCCTGGATTCTGTGATGCCAAACTGTGACTTTATTTAATCAACCTTTTCTTATTAAGAGCTTGGAGGTACTGCTATAATTAACATTTTGAAAATCCCCTTCTTCAAAATTCCTTTTGATCTTAAGTGACCCAGATGTCTAAAACTTTAAGAACATTTATAAAAGAAAGGCTTTGGATTTCTTCTCTGCCAAAGGAATGATTGATTTGGTCAATATGGAATCCTGGAAGGAAAAGGGGAAAAAATGAGAAATAAAATTTGACCATTAGTAAGCAGAAAGAAAATCCTGACATAAGTAAGATTAATCCAGATATACCTTTATACATCATAACATCTGACAGGGATTTGAAACTATGTTTTTATATTACAAACATAATTGAGGTTTGAGGATATGGCCTGATATCCCCAGATTTCCTGCCATCAAACAATAGTATGGATAAGATTCTTGAACAGGTACAAAAAGGAATATATGTACTAAGTGAGATACATAAGAGTTTTAAAATAAGTCAAACCTAGACACCTGTTTTTATCTGCTTTTAAACAGACTAACAACCACTGCTCTAGACTATGACCAAGATCTTACCTACAATTTTCAAGAACTCAAGGAAGAAAGTGCTAGACATTGATGGAGAATCTTAAAAGCAAGATTTTGTTCAACCTACTCTCCCATGTCTGTACAGTAAAACATAACAGGTAGAACAAAAAGACATTTTAAAATGTATATTATTAAAAAGTAGTAAACAAGTTTAATATAAGTCAATGCACATGTACAAAAAATGAGATAACAGTTGTTAAAATGATATATTTTGCATGGGGACCATAAGGGAAGAATCCTGAAGACAACAGCTTATTTATGTAAAGTTCTAAAATGAGAAGTGAAAATGCACTTGATACTCTTAAAACTGAAATCCTGGTCTGAGGATGCAGTCAAAAAAGACCCCTGATCACAGAAATGTTTCTCAGGATCATCAAACAAACATGGCTGTAGCTATGTTTCAAAGAACCAAGGCTTTATCCCAAGCTTGTAGAAGAAAGTGGCAGCATCATCTACATGGTACTGGCTTTGGAACTATAAAAGATAAATGGGTCCTGGAGTATTACTCCAAGGTCTCAGAGATCTACTTAAGCTAGGAAATGTGTGGCCAGACCACAATCTGCAAAGAATACCTTAAAGGTCATTTATAAAACTGTGAGAGTGAAGGGTAAATTATAATGTAGATTCCTGGAACTAGAAGATACAAGAACCATGGATAGGTGTCATGAAAAACTAAGTGATGAACTGGAACTAGCCTAAGAGAATGTGTGTCTAACTAGAGAAACTAATGGTATTGTGTTAGCATTCCTTCTAAGCTCCACCACACAGTTACCTGGCAACAGTCAGGTATGCCTGATTCACTATAAAATGAGCTGTTTGCCCTCTCCTCTCTCTCTTACTCTCTTACTCTTTTACCCTCTCTGTCCCTTCTCTCCTCATTCACCTTCCCCCACTCTCTAATGTGTTCCTGACTTCCCTCTCCCTCTCCTCTCCTCTCTCCTCTCCTCTCCTCTCCTCTCCTCTCCTCTCCTCTCCTCTCCCTTTTCTCTCTGTCTCTGCCTCTGTCTCTCTATCTCTGTCTCTCTGTCTCTGTCTCTCTCTCTGCCTTTCTCTGTCTCCACTACCTTCTCAACTCCCCTCCCTATGCCCTAAATAAACACTATTCCATATCATATCCATAATATTGGGTGGCTAGTACCTCAGAGGGAAGGGATGCCTCAGCATGGGCAGGCAAAGGCATCCCCTCCACCTCATCATATCTCCTTCTACCAAACATATCCTTGCTCTTTCTTTGTTCTTTATTAAAAGACAAACAAGCAAACAAGAAAAACCAAAACCACTTTAGAACTGACTGACTAAGCACATTGAATACCACATGACTACCACAAACCACAAACACCCAAACAGGGAGCTGCAAAATTTGATGACTGTCCTAGCTTTGGTCCTATCTCTCATTGCTAGCATTCTATTCCTCCCCCCTTTTATGCTAATGTTTAATACATAACATTGTATGTTAGAAGCATTGAAATAACATACTGTTATTTTATAACTATTGTTTGTAATAATAGTGTATTGTTAAAACTCTGTAACTATTGTTTGTAATAATAATGTGTTATTATCCTTCTGTAAGATTATATAGTTAGTATAATGTCTTGAGTTTAAGGAGACTGTAGGTTGCAGTTTTCATTAGTGTTGGAGTTATTAAAGGCAATGGAGTGAGAGTGAGTATATTCTCAACTATGAATTTTTTAGTAAGCATATATGGAGTGTGTGGCACATGTGTCACCAGAAGAATTGGCATATATATATATGGTTGAGCATGTACAAACCCCAGAAATTTCAAAGTTCGAGACAAGCCAGAGTATGGCTAACTCCCTGTATCCTTGCCTGTTTAAGACCTCATAATCAGGTGGCCTCCAACCAGGTGGTCATAAGTAGTCAATCACATATTCAGCACCTCGAAAACCTCTACATGCTAATGAGGCATCTCAGTAGTCTCAGCCTTCAGCCAATGACCTTTTCTTTCTCTGGATATTTTCACACTATGCCCCAAAATGATATAACCCTTGGATCATCACAAACTAATTATATGCATGCAAACCCACCCCCAATAATGAAATATGATCAAGCTAAGATCATCTCAGAGAGCTGCTTCATTAAAGACCTTTGGAAAAGACCTCACATAAAAGATCCATAATGAGAGATTCTTAAAGAAAGCCTCTCTCCCTCGCCCCCATTTCCCTGCACTTACTCCCTCTCAGACCTGGATCCTGCCCATTCAGGACTCTAATACGTCCTTTCAGCCCCATGTGCAGTGGTGTTTTACACCTTGAAGAGGCAGACTGAAGACTGCTCCTGTTCATCTCCAAGCTGGTGAACTGCTGGTATCTGTATACTCTGAGAGAAGAGGCAGAATCCAGTACCTCAAGGAGAAGGAGTAAAAAGTTGTAGGTTAGAAATGACATGTTTGGATATCAAGATAACAAAAGATTAAATGGTCAATATTATTACAATTTTCCAGGATCAAAAAGTCACCATGGAGACAAATGTCTGGGAGTGCCAGTGAGGGGAATATTTAGACTGGGTTAACTGGGATAATTAAATCCATCTCATCAAGTATGGGCTGCACACTTTAGATTGTTCAGCCCTGGAATGTATTAGAAGAACCAAGTAGAGTATCAACATTTATATAGCTTTCTGTTTTCCAACTTCATGTGTACTAGGGCCATCTACTTCAAACCCATTTCCCTGATTTCTCTGAGCAAAGAGCAAAGTCTTCTGGCTGTTATCTACTAATGTATGCAACTCTTAGAGTAATCTAAAATCTCCACTGCATTGTAGCCAATCACCTATTATTTGTCACTTGGTGAAATTATATTTGTTGTGGTATTACTACAACTAGAGATGTACAAATATAGGAGTATCAACCACTTAGAAACCTAAAACATATAAAACTTGAGGGTTTTTTGTTTTGGTGTTTTGTTTTGTTTTCTTTTGTTTTGTTTTCTAATCCTTCATACTAACACAAGTTTTTGAGGGCCTGGTGGTGGCTATGTAGGTAATGGGACTTACTGTACCAGCATGGGGATCTGAGTTTAGATCCCAACACTGACATGCATCTCAGGCATGGACACATGCACCTGCAACTACAGCTCTGTGAAAAACACAGACAGGACGATGGTTATGTTCAGAGTCAGAGAGAGAGAGAGAGAGAGAGAGAGAGAGAGAGAGAGAGAGAGAGAGAGAGAGAGAGAGAGAGATTCTTACATGAATAAGGCAGAGAGTATCAAGTATAATGCCTGACCCCCTTTTCTAGCCTCTGAATGAATTTATACCAATACCTGCACATGCACCTGCAAACATAGTGTGCATACATCATACATCACACACGTGTACTGCATGTGAAGTAAGAACAGAGAGAGACAGAGAGACAGAGAGACACAGAGACAGAGAGTGATAGTCTTTTGAATACTGTTCAGTTAATTGCTTCTGTACAAAACATTAAAGAATATCTGGCTTAGACTGTCCATGTAGAAGTATGGGGGAGAAATAAAAGAAAAATACAAAAACAGAACAAATAAATGGCACTTTTCCCTCTATGAGACATCCTGTTTCTATGCAGTCCCACAGCTGGAGTAAACTGATTTTTTCCCAACTAACTGGAATGATCTTGAGAATGGCTCTTATCCCTGAGGTTCCATATTCGTCTAGTGGACTTGGTATCTTGACTTTCCTCTTAGAAAAATAAAAGCAGGCAGCTCAGAGATATCTGCCTAGACTTCTCACTTACAAAACTGAATCAGAATAAAGCATATTGTTTTAGAGAATGAATTTGTAGCAACCTTATACACAGTAATGGAAAACTCCCAAGGACAGATATGAACGACATCCCTTGCTCTCATGATTGACAGTTGAATTTACATTTTATTTTCCACAGTGACATTTCAGTTATTCACAACAACCCCCTACCTCGCTTACAGACTTTGTTATGAGTTGAGAGAGTCCTTGATATCTCTGAAGTGCTCTCCCATTGGGGAAATGAGATGGTATGAGTTGCTCTCAACTGTGGTAAATATGGGCTGTTTTTAAAACACTCCTAAGCTTAGAATCTGGGAAATTGCTCTTTAACTTGATGGGACATTTTGTATGCTTTTAGATAAGATACTAATTTGCATCCTTTTGAAACTTTTCAATTCAAATCAATGCTCATTATACTTTTTCTTCATTGTTAGCATGATCAAGCCTTATGCATGCATATTTTCGCACCTCTTGAAATGACTATAGTCCTTTGAACAAACTAAGTGCTGGAGAAAAATTAGAAGTGCTATTTCCCTGAATCTTGTTTTCAGAGATAGATACATTTTCCATAGAAAATACCTAACAAGCTGAATGGTTTCCAAGCCCCCTCTCCATTGATGAGAAAGCATCCCCAGTGCTGTGTAATGTATGCCTTCTGAAACTGAACTCCATTAAAAAAAAAGCTCATAAAAGAAAATTGTATATATTTGTAATTTGCAAGATAATTTCAATGACAAGTAAAAACAATGTCCTAGGCACCAATAGTTTTAGGAAGGTTTATGAGGGACAGAAACATATTTTTAAATGAAATCTTTTTTTCTGTTTTTGTTACTTAACTGTTTGTCTGTTTGTTTGAAATTTTAAACTTGGTCCTGCTGGTCTCTTCTGTCATTTCCTCTTTATGGAAATTATTAAAATTATTAATATCACTATTCTCTGCAAATTCGTTGTTCTTACAGAATTGCAAAAAATAGTTTCATAAGTAAACCATAATGTTTATGTTCTTTTTATTTATTTTTTATTTTTTATTAGATATTTTCTTAATTTACATTTCAAATGCTATTCCGAAAGTCCCCTCCCATCTCCCCCCTCCCTGCTCCCCTGCCCAACCACTCCCACTTCTTGGCCCTGGCATTACTCTGTATTGGGGGATATAAAGATTGCAGTACCAAGGGGCCTCTCCTCCCAGTGATGGCTGACTAGGCCATCTTCTGCTATACATGGAGCTAGAGACACGAGTTCTGGGGGTTCTGTTTAGTTCATATTGTTGTTCCTCTTCTAGGGTTGCAGACCCCTTCAGCTCCTGGGGTTATATCTCTAGCTTCTCCAATGTGGGCCCTGTGCTCCCTCTTATGGATGACTGTGAGCATCCACTTCTGTTCTTTTTATTTTTTAAGTGCTAAAGATTGTTGAACTAAAATATGAAGGTACGAGGCTGAGATAAGGCTTTGTCAGGAAGGCACTTGCTGGGAATGCAGAGTGACCTAAATTCAGTTCCGATCTCAGGCCCACATAGGAAGCTAAGAGTAGTGATGCGTATCTATCATTTCATCACTGGTGAAGTAGAAATGGGATAATCACTCCTGCTGTTAGCTGGCAAATCTAGATAATCTGAGAGCTCCTGGTTTATTGGTGGACCCTTTCTCAAAAAATAATGTGGAAGAGAAAAGACATCAACCTCTTGTTTCCACATACACCCATGTGTATACAAAATCACTCTTCCATTTATATATATGTGTCTGTGATGTGTGTTTGTATGTGTGTGTGTGTATATATATATATATATATATATATATATATATATATATATATATATATATATATATATATCAGAAATTTAGAAAAAGAAACAAGCTAGGCATTTCTTTTTTTTCATTAGACATTTTCTTCATTTACATTTCAAATGCTATCCTGAAAGTCCTCTATACCCTCCCCTGTCCTATTCCCCAACCCACCCACTCCTGCTTCCTGGCCCTGGCATTCCCATGCACTGGGGCATATGATCTTCCCAAGATCAAAGGCCTCTCCTCCCATTGATGGCTGACTAGGCCATCCTCTGCTACATATGCAGCTAGAGACACAGTTCTGTGCATTTCGATGGTGTGGGAAAGCTTCAGTAAAGGATCAAAGGAAGAGTGAGAGTACTTCCCCAGAATCACTCAATGGGAAGATTCTACTTTTTTTTTTTTTACATAATATAATTCAAACCTTATTGGCTTCTTGATGATACTATTTTGTCCTGTGGCTGGATTATTTATTTCACATAGCATAATTTTTGAAATGTTGGTTTTATTTTAACATTGGTTCTGTTTGTTTGTTTGTTTGTTTTTGTTTTTAAATTTATTAGGTTGAGCTGTTTTAAGTTTTTAGACTATAACATTTCCCTGGAGGTATCTATCTTAATACTCATCTAAAGCACGTATAATAATCAGAAATCTCTCAGTTTCTAAGTCTTTCACGTGCCACGAGACCATTTAAGCATAGCTTTCTCCATATTAGTTTATTCTTTTTCTCTGTTCTTTATTGAAAATCTTGGTTCATGAACTACATCACATTGTAGGAAAAAAAAAAAAAAAAAAAAAAAGAACTGACCCAAAGGTAGAAATCACATTCTATATGGCAGTTGATGATTTTAAATTACATGTACTCAATTGTTCATATTTTTGTGACCACCCCTAAGAGCTGTTAGGTTTGTGATCCAGTGACTGAGTTATAAAAACAGAAATTCCTATGAGGTTACAGCTGACTTTGCTAAACCTTTATCAGTCACCCATATTTCAAATAGTAATGTTTGCTAAGGCAACATGTCTCTAATCTTGTGTGAATAAAGCACTCTGGGAAGGATATACTACAGGTTTGGCCTTAGACCCTTGTAGCTACACCAACTTTCTCATTCTCAAGCATCTATATAAACTCCAATTGTTCTCTTACCTCCTTTCAGACCTTTCCCTTACCACTGGAGAGAGGCTGCCCGTCACTGTGTGTACTAAAAATCACAGTCTTATCTATCAAAGTCAGATCCTGGTATCTTTCTTGACTTTTGTCTCTATATTCTGTGCTCTGAAATCTAATTTTTGAGGGGAGGAACAGATATATTTCACTTAGATTTCATCACTGAAGAAAATCAGGGCTGGTGCTGATCCCTTGCCAGTTGGTCCAGGCGAGAGGAGAGGAGAGAGGTCTGGTTCTGCAGGGGTATCTCCGGGGCTGAGTGGACAGGCAACTGTTGACAGCCCAAAAGAAACACACCAAGCCTGGAGTATTGTCGAAACAGGAACTCAATTTTATGACATCAGCCTCTCACTTATATAAGTTTGGAATATAGGGAGGGGATTTTTGGTGGGATAAGATGACACAGGAGGCAGGGAAGGGTGACATAGGGTATGGAGTGACTGACAGGCCAATGGCAAAGCTCTACATCAGTAATGGTGGGGCAGAGGCAGGTCCAAAGAGGTATTGCTGAGTCACCCCTATACGGAAGTATCTGACACAGGTCTCAAAACTCAAGCCAAGCTTGGGTTTGTCCTCAATGCCCAAACCAGGACCAAAATGGGGCCCAACAGGCAGGTACTGAAGCAGGGAAGGAGCCTGGAGGATGGAGCTGATGCACAGGTCATGGAGAGGTGCTGCTTACTGGCTTGCTCATCATTGCTTGTTCAGCCTGCTTTTTCATAAAACTCAGGTATGATATCACCCACCATGAGAGGGCCTCTTCCACATCAATCAATAATTTAAAAATTGCCCTACATGTTTGTTGGTAGCCTATTTAATCTTATTATCAATTACTTATTTTAATTATGATCAATTGTGGGGGGGGGTTGTGTTTCTTCTTTTTTCTAAATTTGCATGTTATTTCTTTTTTTTTCAACTTTTATTAGCTATTTTCTTCATTTACATTTCAAGTGTTATCCAGAAAGTTCCCTATATCCTCCCCCCTCCCAGCCCTGCTCCCCTACCCATCCGCTCCCACTTCTTGGCCCTGGCATTCCCCTGTATTGGGGCATATAAACTCTGCACGACCAAGGGGCCTCTCTTCCCACTGATGGCCAATTAGGCCATCCTCTTCTATATATGAAGCTAGAGACATGAGCTCAGGGGTACTAGTTAGTTCATGGTTATTCTTCCACCTAGAGGGTTGAAGACCCCTTCAGCTCCTTGGGTACTTTCTCTAGCTCCTTCTTCCTTGGGAACCCTGTGTTCCATCTAATAGCTGACTGTGAGCTTCCACCTCCATGTTTGCCAGGCATTGGTATATTTTCCCCCGAGACAGCTATATCCGGGCCCNAGTTCTCTGGTGGAGTTTTTGGGGTCACTTATATATACTATCATATCATCTGCAAATAGTGATAATTTGAGTTCTTCCTTTCCAATTTTTATCCCCTTGACCTCCTTTTGTTGTCGGATCACTCTGGCTAGGAGTTCAAGTACTATATTGAATAGGTAGGGAGAAAGTGGGCAGCCTTGTCTGGTCCCTGATTTTAGTGGGATTGCTTTGAGACAGGGTATCTCTACATTAGGCCCAACTGTCCTGAAGTCCATTATGTACACCACAGTAGCTTAGTATTCACAGATTGCTGAAATTAAAAATGTGTACTACCACATTTACCTGAGTGGGGGCATTTCTCAAATGAGAAATTGAGAAAATGACTCTCACATGTTTCTAGCTTGTGTCACATTGGTCTAAATTATTCTTTCTGATAGTTTAGAATATATATATTGAGAATCCCAGTCTCCATACCTATTGGACTTTTTTAAAGCATCATAATTGTTGGAAGCAGGTGCGGCCACATGGGCCAAAATGGCGCTCTGGCCTTATGCCAAGCCCTATGATCTCTGCTTGTTTGTCAGACTTTGGTACATTCGCAGTGGCAACAATTACGTGCTATCCACCTGACACATAGTGTCATCCTTTGTGCACTGTGTCCTTAGCCTATCCCGAAGTGTCTAGCCTGCATGCTTGGAACATGAGTGCATCATGCTTGATGCTGATTGGACCCTGCAGAGTGGAGAGAGATGAGATCAGCGCTTGAGTGAGGATATATTGGGACTTAACTGGCAATAAACCGGAAGAAGTTTCGTGGACCTTACCTTGGCATCCATGTAGTTATTCCCACTCTCTGCTGGTCAGAGATTGGGGTTGCAGTATCTGGTGCCCCATGTGTGAGGAACCTGGCAGCCGGGAGCATGAGGTTAGAGCACCTGGGAGGCTGAAGCAAGGTGCAGATGCGTGGCCAAGTGATGGTGAAGGTTACATCCAGGTGGTGGCGCTTGCTATGGTACTGGGCCACAGGAAAGAGTGTGAGAAGACTCGGAGGCCAGCAGGAACAGCAGAGTGTGGAGCCCAGGCTGTGGACAAGAGCTGCAGCCGGGTGTCATCGAAAGCATCAGGACCACCAGCAGCAGCAGGTACAATTGCAGGGTACACATAAGACAGCCTGATTGCAAAGTGGTGTCACAGGACCCTGGGTCTCCAGATATGCACCAAAGTCCTAGTGAAGAGGCCACTGGCACAGTCCAGAGAAGAAAAGGTCTGCAGTAAGTAGGGGGATTGGGCGGGCTGGGGGCAGGGGGGGGGGGAGAGATCAAAGTTAGGTTCCTGGTAAGAGACAAGCAGATTAGGCTCCTGGAATAGGGACAAAGCAGATTAGGTTCCCAGAAAGCAATGAAGAGATCAAATTTAGGTTCCCAGGAGTAGGGATGAAGTTAGGCTCCCGGTAAGGGACCAACTTATGCTCCCGGTAATGGACAAAGCTAGGCTCCCAATAAGGGACAAAGCAGATTAAAAAGCAAAGTACCCAAGGTCCAAAAGGATAAGATAAAGAAATATATAGGAACTGAGTTAACTGAGTGGTAAAACTCATTCTTTGAACGTGGGCTCCATGGGAATTTTGACTTAATGTGATTTTGAGTTTTGTGGTTGTTTTATTACTCCTCTGAGAGAGAGGTCAAGCTAAAAGTTTTCCTGGTTACTGGCTAAAGGGCAAGCTGATATGGGAGAAGGCATTGTCTTTGTGTTTTTAGAAAAGGTGATTAGACTCTACACACCTTCCAGAGTTATATGTATCAGATATGATAGGGGCATACTATATGGAATAGTCGACTTATTATCTTTGCCAAGACAGGGTAAACCAATCCTTCACAATTCTGCATTTCAAAGGTCTATCAGATGACCCTGCGCCAAACAGCCACAATTTGATGCTCCAATGTGTTGGAAAACCGAATTGTATAGGTAGGCAGCAGTCTCTACAGTTTATTTCAGTTTTGGAAGCTGTGTTAGGGTTCCTATATTTTCAGGTAAATTTTTTATTGCTCTCAGAATTTTGGCAGGATTGAAGACTGATTGTAGTCTCATGGACAACCCAATCTGTTTAGCATTGAGAAAGATGATATAGACTTGAGAAGATGGGTTTTGTGTGTGTGTGTGTGTGTGTGTGTGTGTGTGTTTTCTTTTTTTCCAAATTTTTATTAGATATTTTCTTAATTTACATTTCAAATGCTATTCCGAAAGTCCCCTGCCCCCTCCCCCCTCCCTGCTCCCCTGCCCACCCATTCCCACTTCTTGGCCCTGGCATTCCCCTGTATTGGGGTATATAAAGATTGCAGTACCAAGGGACCTCTCTTCCCAATGATGGCCGACTAGGCCATCTTCTGCTGCATATGGAGCTAGAGACATGAGTTCTGGGGGTTCTGGTTAGTTCATATTGTTGATCCTCTTCTAGGGTTGCAGACTCCTTCAGCTCCTGGGGTTCTATCTCTAGCTTCTCCATTGTGAGCCCTGTGTTCCATCTTATAGATGATTATGAGCATCCACTTCTGTACGAGACAGCTATATCAGGGTCCCTTAAGTAGGCACTAGCTGTCCTATGCCATAGAGTCTGAGTTTAATGACTGATTATAGGATGAATCCCCCGTGGTGGCATAGTCTCTGTATGGTCCATCCTTTTATCTTAGCTCTAAACTTTGTCTCTGTAACTCCTTTCATGGGTATTTTGTTTCCTATTCACAGGAGGAATGAAGTATCCATGCGCTGGTCTTCCTTCTTGATTTTCTTGTGTTTTGCAAATTGTATCTTGGGTATTAAATAGTATACAAGCTAAACCAGGACACAAAGGTGTGGAATTATAAGCCTTTTTTTAAGTTAGGATAAATAGAAGGCAGAGTGCTTTATTTAGTTGACAAAAATGATGGACTGGGTGTTAGATCATATACTTCATAAATTAGAGAGTGGTAATAGTTGTGCTCCATTTATCTGTGAGAAAAGAGCCATTTAATTGGACAAAAGGGGGAATTGTAGACTGCTGTCTGTATGCAGATGAGGGCAGGCAAGATAAGGCTAGATCATTGAAAAGACTTGGCAGTAGAAAAGGAAGGCAGGCTGAGAGTTTTAGAGTGGGGCAGAGATATAAAAGGAGGAAGACAGAGATGAAGAGACAAGATGCAACTTATCAGAGAGAAAGATGGCCCTGAAGAAGCTGATGACATTCGGACTGCTGTTCATACAGATGAGTATGATGATAGGGGAAGAGCAAGAATTATGGGGGATTGTGAAAGCACTCTCCCTTCCAGTACCTCTTAGTGCTGATGCCAGGTGTTAAATTATATAATCAAACTTCTGGGAAATTTGAATTTTACTTATCAAAACCCTCACATGGCAGTTGTATTCTGATACTTTTAATATCTGGCTTTTATGTGGGGTTAATGGTGATTGTACGGATGTATCACCTATGGCAATGTTAATGGGGGGCTTAATTACTAATTGTTCAGCAAGTTGGAATGCTTCTGATATTTTTGAAACTTCTGTAAAAGTAAATTGTAGTAATAGAGATAATATAATTTTTGAGCCTACCCATGTGTGTGTGATACCCCCGTTTTTCTTTTTAGTTAGTAATAGAACAGAAAGTAATGTTACTAAATTAAATTGCTCTAATGAAAATGGTCTTTCCTTCCAGTGTAAGTCATATCTTTGGAGTTTGTATAACCTCTATGCAGTATCAGAATTCTTCTCGTGTAGCCCAGCTCTCTGGAGAAATCAGAAAGATGCTGCTCGGCAATTAGAGTCATAAGTTTGACAACAAGATGAAAGAACTGAGAGCATCCATTGTGGCAGTCAACAATACCCATGTGGACATAGCTACAGCTGAGCAGTGGCTGAAGGCGATCCAGGGAACCTTCAACTTCCTTAGAAATAGCGGTGAGATGGCTTTTTGGGCTTTTCTTTTTGTGATTGTGTGTGGTGGTTTGATATGGTGGATAAGAAGAATGAGAAGGGAGACAAAGGCTGACCAGCAATTGCTTATTCAAGCAATGGCAGCTATTGAAACAGGACAGTCCCCCAAATTTGGCTCAGTATGCTGGACTGTTAATCAGAGACAGGTCAGATTCTGCAAAGGTCCCACCAACCTAAGCTAGAGACCTGTGCCGTAAAAGCTGCATGGTTCTTGATGAAGGGTAAGGTGGAAAGCCTTGTCAGGACAACCTAAGACAGATGTGGCCCCTTAGGCATTAATTAATTAAATAAATAGGGGGAGATGTGGGAAGCAGGTGCGGCCGAATGGGCCAAGATAGTGCCCTGGCCTTATGCTAAGCCCTGTGATCTCTGCTTGTTTGTCAGACTTTGGTACATGTGCAGTGGCAACAATCATGCACTATCCGCCTGACACATAGTGTCATCCCTCGTGCACTGTGTCCTTAGCCTATCCCGAAGTGTCTAGCCTGCATGCTTGGAACATGAGTGCAGCATGCTTGATGCTGATTGGACCCTGCAGAGTGGAGAGAGATGAGATCAGCACTTGAGTGAGGATATATTGGGACTTAACCAGCAATAAAATGGAAGAAGTTTCATGAACCTTACCTTGGCATCCGTGTAGTTATTACCACTCTCTGCTGGTCAGAGATTGGGGTTGCGGCAATAATGAATCTGCTATAGTAATTTTTAAAGGAATAAGATGGTAAAGAATGGTGTCAACTTATAGATTCAGAATGTAATCAGTGTGATTTCTCATAGCTCCTATTAGAATTGTATCAGTATCTCATCATTAATAAATGAACATACATATATATATATATATATATATATATATATATATATATATATATATGACTTATTTAAATATGTTCTTATCCTTTTGAAAATATATTTTCTTCATAAAAACTACTTCTAAAGCATTAATTCATCTGTGGCACCTGCAGTTTACATCTAGTATCTAAGCATTTCATGTGGATATGTAGGTCAAAGGTCACAAACTTGGGACCATGTTTGTTACATAGCAGGAATTAGCCTAGAGGTTAATGTAAAGATTTTGTAATGTTGAATCAGAGAGGACAACAACAAATTTAAAAGAAATTGGTTTTAGTGAACTTTATATATGAACCAATTGAAACTTTAACTTTAAGCTTACTTCCTGTAAATAATTTGAATCTGGTATTTTAAACATCTGAAAGTGAACACACAAGAGAGATGGCGGAACCCCTGAGGCCCGGGCCCTGAGCTCCTGATGTGAGAAGCACTTGAAAAAATGTTCAACATCCTTAATCATCAGGCAAATGCAGATCAAAACAACCCTGAGATTCCACCTCACACCAGTAAGAATGGCTAAGATCAAAAATTCAGGTGACAACAAATGCTGGCATGGATGTGGAGAAAGGGGAACACTCCTCCATTGTTGGTGGGAATGCAAGCTGGTTCAACCACTCTGGATATCAGTCTGGTGGTTCCTAAGAAAATTAGACATAGTACTACCGGAAGATCCTGCAATACCTCTACTGGGCATATATCCAGAAGATATTCCATCTGGTAACAAGGACACATGTTCCACTATGTTCATAGCAGCCTTATTCATAATAGCCAGAAACTGGAAAGAACCCAGATGTCCCTCAACAGAGGAATGGATACAAAAAATTTGGTATATTTACACAANCCCAGTGACTGCTGCTGCCAGGGATCCATCCCACAATCAGCCACCAAACATAGACACTATAGCATATGCCAGCAAGATGGTGCTGAAAGGGCCCGGATATAGCTGTCTCGGGGGAAAATATACCAATGCCTGGCAAACATGGAGGTGGAAGCTCACAGTCAGCTATTAGATGAAACACAGGGTTCCCAAGGAAGAAGGAGCTAGAGAAAGTACCCAAGGAGCTGAAGGGGTCTTCAACCCTCTAGGTGGAAGAATAACCATGAACTAACTAGTACCCCCTGAGCTCATGTCTCTAGCTGCATATATAGAAGAGGATGGCCTAGTTGGCCATCAGTGGGAAGAGAGGACCCTTGGTCATGCAGACTTTATATGCCCCAATACAGGGGAATTCCAGGGCCAAGAAGTGGGAGCGGATGGGTAGGGAAGCAGGGCCGGGAGGGGGGAGGACATAGGGAACTTTCTGGATAACACTTGAAATGTAAATGAAGAAAATATCTAATAAAAGTTGAAAAAAAAAAAGAGAGATGGCAGATAAGTCATTACATGTTTAAAATATGCTAAGCTTGGGAAAGGGGATAAATTTGATATGTAAATAAAAAAATATCAAATCAAAAAATAAAAAATTTGCTGAGCTTAAATTCAGAAGGAAATATTGTTTTCTTTTTTTAATTAGATATTTTCTTTATTTAGATTTCAAATGTTATCGCCTTTTCTGCTTTCCTTTCCAAAACTCCCCTATTCCATCCCCCCGCCCCCCCCCACTCACCAACCCACATATTTCAGCTTCCCTGTCCTGACATTCCCCTATAATGAGGCATAGAGCCTTCTCAGGAACAAGGGCATCTCCTCCCATTGATGGCCAACTAGGCCATCCTCTGCTACATATGGAGCTGGAGCCATGGATCACTCCATGTGTGTCTTCGGTTGGTGGTTTTGTCTCTGGGAGCTCTGGGGGTACTGTTTGGTTCATATTGTTGTTGTTCCTCCTATGAGGTTGCAAGCTACTTCAGTCCCTTTGGTCCTTTCTCAAGCACCTCTATTGGGGACTTTGTGTTCAGTTCAATGGTTGGCTGAGAGCATCTACCATTTTCATGCTTCTATTTGCTAGACAAACATAAAGTATGAAATTAAGAGAATAATTTTCAGGATATTGTCCCATGATTTCTGTGTCTTGGTCCATTTGTAATATGCATATTTTGTCAATGATGCAATGGGCTAATTTTGTTAATTGGATAACTTCTAAGAGATCATATATATTGCTGTAAATAATGTTATAATGGCAAATTATGTTGGTAGTGACTCAGTTTCCTTTTGTATGTTTTTAGGGTTTTTGATAGAATGTGTTAATCAAGCCAGAAGGGTACTAGCGGAGTGTTTATTTGGATGATGAGAGAAATTAAACAAAAAGGTAGGCTAAAAATCCTGACATCTGCCATGAAGTGGGAGAGAGAGACAAGAAAGAAAGCCAATGACTTTTGATTTAGATTCCAAGAAAGCACCCAAGTTTGGGGGGGTTGGGGGGCAGTCTGAAGCTGAAACTGATAACCATATTTCTACTTGTCATATAGTGCTATACATATAATTCTAAGACGATGAATCTCCTTTGTTATTCATAGAATATAATTTCAGACTTGACATTAGCAATGCAATTTAAATCACCAAACGTAAAACCCCTGTTTAATTCTTAAATTTATAAAATTCAAAGTTATTATTACATTTTTTATTTCAGAATTTATTTTTACATATTCCAAGCCTGGCTCAGAGACTAGAGAAAGCAAACCAAGAAATAGTACAGACTTGTCACTTGTCATAAAAGCTCTCAGGCGGTAGAGCAGAAGGAAAGCAATGATTTCAGGGCAAACATAGCAACTCCAGCCTGACAATAAGACCATGTCTCAAAAAAAAAAAAAAAAAAAAAAGGAAAGAAAAAATTTCAGAAAGTTAGTCTCTCTGTCTCTCTTTCTCTGTGTCTCTCTCTCTGTGTCTCTCTGTGTCTCTGTGTCTCTGTCTCTGTCTGTCTGTCTGTCTCTCTCTCTCTCTCTCTCTCTCTGTTTAGTTGTGTGAATTTTTTCCTGACTACACCTTTTTACATTCAAGTAAATAGTAAAAACTTTCATTTCTTGTATCTCTATAACCTTTTTTTCCAAAAGAGAATGTTCATCATTTTCTAATAAGTGCAGCCT
Source organism: Mus minutoides (assembly GCA_902729485.2). NCBI lineage: Eukaryota > Metazoa > Chordata > Mammalia > Rodentia > Muridae > Mus > Mus minutoides. Next base: position 206,616 of record LR750753.1, read on the forward strand.
TACTGCTTTCTGAATATTTGTGACTAAAGTTTTTTAGAAAAATCTGGAATACTCTGAAGATCTTCAGTCATTTTAAAAGTCTCAGAATACATCTTAATTTGTCATTCAGGTTTGTAGGTAACTTTTCTATAGATACTTCTTGAATCTGTTCATGATTATAATGAAATAGACCAATAGGCAGAGATTATCAGTCACCTGTCTAGAATATATTTTTAGCCTCTTGTTTGTGTGTGTTTATATGTTATAGTTTGTTTCTGTTTCTTTAACTGACTACCAGAGACTAGGTAACTTATAAAGAATAAAATTGTAGTTATACCTCTCTTCTGGAGTGTTGGAAGTTGAAGATGAAGGGTTGCACCTGGTAATACTCTTCTTCCTGATGGAAACTACAGAGAACATAGGCAGCCCAGATATTACAGAGAAGAAAGGTCATTACAAGAGACAGAAATAGAAGGGCTTCTATAACACAGATAAGCCATTAAACACTCAGTCTTGTAATGCACTGATCCATGAACAGATTAATTCATGAGGAAGGAGCCATAATGACCAAATAACCTTGTACAGTGTTGATTTCATCTCTTAATATGCAAGGTCACACTTCAATATGACTTTAGTAAGATTTGAACCATGTATATTTAAATTGAGCTCCTGAGTTTGTATTCTTTTCAGAACTTAATACTTTTTATTCATTAAAACTTTATTTATAAAATAGAACATAGAATTAGTTTGTACTACTTTTTTGACAAGACTTTTAGAAAAGGTGTTTTTAGAAATTTGTCATAACAATTTATAAAGTAATAATTTGTTTCTAAATTTAATAATATTGTTATAAAGATAGTTCTTCTAAAGTATTTTGTAAATAGGATAGGAAAATACAGTCACAATCTAGTTTTTAAACTATAAATCACTTTCAAATGGGTTTATATTGCAGAACAAATTATTTTTGACAGTACACAAATTTGAAGCTACTGGATCAAAGAATAAGCCACTACTAACTTTGAATATGTAGAAAACACATTTGTGCCTTTACAGGCACAGTTAGCTAAAGAAGCTTACCAGTGGGGTAGAACAAACCTTTATGTGTATAATGTATGCAATGTATATAAATTAGGTTTCAGTGTGAAAATGTTAAGCCTAGTGTTGGATGGACAGCCAAGTTTTATTACTCATGCTCATCAGTCAAAAACTTCATGTGCTTATGATTCAGTTGGGAACAGAAAAAACTATTTTGGTCTTGTGATTAGGAAGTCACAAAATGAGGTAATTCTAGCTGTGACAACAGGCATTTCCTTCACAACTTCTTTTTAAGGGGACTACAGATTTTAGGAACAGTGTTAGCTATTCTTCTTTTACTAATACAATCCAACACTTCTTACCTTTTCAAAACTATGTCTATTTTTTTTTGAGATTATAATACAGTTAGTTACATAATTTCTTCAAACTCCCTCACATATTCCTTCTTGCTATTTTTATTTTACATTGTGGCCTGTTTTATCATTAATTGTTGGTTGCTAAAGGATATCTTCCACATCCTGTAAGTTTCACTTTCAATAGGAATATAGGCTATAAAAGCTGTTTAAGTATCAAGAGGTATGTTGGTAAAGATATGGTTTCCCCTATAGCAAATAATTGTAATGATAGCAGTAGTTGAATTTATTTATTGTATTCTGTAAAAGAAAAAACAAACAAAAAAATCTGACAACTTACTTTTTATTCCTAGGATAAAAGACTAGGATCACAGTGAAGTATAAAAGAAAGAATTGATTTTGGCTTATACTTTTGAGAAAGTCCATAATGGTGTGGAGACATGGCCGCAGGTAGCCAGAACAGAAAGCTGAGAGACTAGAACTCTAACCACAAACACAAAGCAAATTGGGAGTGAGATGAGGATCATGCCATGTCACCAACTGAGAACCAATTGTTCAAATTCCTGTACTTAAAGGGATACTTCCAGTCAACCACCACAGACCATAGTAATCATTTAGTAGAGAAGGGACAAGATAGGAGTTATTATTGTTGCTTTGAAGCTATGTAGACATATTTGTGAAGTAAAGTAACTGCAAACAATTACAAAGTAAGGAGAGAGTATTGGATTCCATGAGAATCCACTATTATGAAGTGATCCATATTTATTTTTTACAAACTATATTAATGTGCTTCCAGACACAGCAAATTGGCTGAGAAAGTAAATTAAATTATTTACTCAACCTCTGCCTTACCTAAAACAAATAACAAGGGACTATTCTATGGCTTTTAATTTTATTTCTATTCTGAAAATATGATATAAATAAAATAAATCTCCATGTATTGTCACCTATTTTTACAAGAAATTCAATTTTCTGTGATAACTGATTATTTAATTTTGGGGTGGCTGAAGGACTGAGGTTTTATAAATGAGGTGTTAATAAGTATAAGTTAGAATTTTATTATGTTGAAAGTTTTAGTCAATAATAATTTGACTCATTCATAAAGACTCAATTGTCACCATTTGCTACCATTTATTTATTATGTAATAGGTTAATATGGTATGTTGGTTTTGTTCCATTAAGGATTTAAAAGAATATTTGTAAGGCATTTGTCAATGAGTTTCAATATTTTATATAAAATTATATGAGAATGTTCATACTTATATTATATTAAGTCAAATTTAAAATGTATTATTTAAAAGCAATCATTTGCAAATTAAAGCTTATTTACAACATTCATTAAAACTACACTTACCTAAAATGATTTTCACTTGATTATGAATATTATAATTAAATGAATCTTAGTATGCAAATACCACTTAGCTTCATTTACATATGTTACTTAAATCATAAGCTCTTTCAATCACAGTAAAGTTATTCAAAATACAAAGATGTCTGCCTTATAAAGATAAGAAATTACCATTTTGCAAACAACATTGACAAAAATTTAAAATTAGCAAATTTGTTCTTTTGAAATGTACAGTGAACATTTTAACTTAAAATTTTAAACAAGACATAACATGTTTGTTTATGTGTGAAATAAGTATATTTCTAGTATAAGTAAATGTTTGCAACTCAAACATTGTAGATATTTTAATACTGACTGTCAAGATAATAATTAGGACTTCTTCAAATTCATAATCAGTATAATTTTCTTCATGAAGTGATATAAAATAATATGAATTATTATTATTATTTATATATCATTTGGCTTATAACATGTCCAATGGTTAACTTCCTACTGGAAACCTGCCCCTATGTCTTCATCAAATTGTTGGAATCTAGCATGATTATTGTGTCCCATTATTTAATTATCTTTTAATTAATTTGTGTGTGTGTGTGTGTGTGTGTGTGAGCCAGAGAGAGAGAGAGAGAGAGAGAGAGAGAGAGAGAGAGAGAGAGAATACCATAGGATATAGTAGGATATAGAGAATATCTTTCAGGTGTAGGCACTCCCCTTTTACCATGTGGGTCTGTGGACTACACTGAGAACCCCAGGCTTGGCAAGAAGTGTCCTTACCCAACGCCTCATTTGACAGCCATTGTCTCCCAATTATTTAAATAAATGAACTGTAGTTTGCAAGTAAATAGCTTTTGTAGGATTATATGTGTACATGAAACTCAGCGGGAGTCTCATTCCAATGTTTGTATTTTTAGAATCTGATCATTCTTTGCTATGCATGTTTACTTTTTATCTTTTCATTTAAGAATTAATTACATTTTTCCCTTTCATTTCGTCCCTCCAACTTCTCCCATATACATCACCTTGTGTGATCCTGCCCAAAATTGTGTCTGTTTTTTATGGTATGCATATGAAATTTCAAATATATGAATTTAATAAACACATACAGATTCCAGCCCCCAGACACATTGGTAGTCTTTATGCCATATACACTACTACTAAGAATAAATATTACTATCAGGATCACTAAAAGACTATTTAAATTCATAACAGCAGCAATTACCTCAAAATTTTATGTTCATCCAGGTTCAACTATGTTGGGCATTATCCAGAATATATAAAAATAGGTTTTCGTAATTTACAATATAGATGTTAAGTACTGACTCTATGAATTCTCCCAAAGCTTTCTGATTTATTAAAATAATCAAATTGCCTTTTAAATTTGCATCACCTACTTAAACTTACATCAACCTTATCTGTGCTATGAACTGGTCAGACAGAGGTGCCAGTGGCAGACAATATATGGCAAGGTTTGCAGCCGCTGTCACAGGGAAGAAGCCATGGTACACTGATGCCTAGAGAATTCAACCCTGCCCTCCCAAGCACTCTAAGTCCTTAGATAAATAGTCCTTTAAGAGGAAACAGCACTTAATGCATTAGAGTGTACTTGATGTGCTCAACCCTTTACAAGTTCTTTCTATTTCAGAAAACAAGAGGAGTGTTAGTTTTGAAATGGTTTGAGATTATTTCTGAGCACTTTCCCCTACTTACATCCTCCTCTCTGTAACAAACGGATATTTTAAAGTGAGATATGACATTTGAAAATGTTTTTTACAGGTTCACTCCATGCTTTCATTGATTTCTTTAGCTCATCTTCTTTTAGCCTTTCTAAATAAGGACAGGGAAAAAATCTTTTTTATGTAACTCCACAAAACAGGAGATATAACTATTACTGAACTTTAAAAGTACTGGGCATGTGGTTATTCTTAGGTAAATAATTTTATAATCTCAATTATATGTTTATTATTGTTATATTTTGTTTATTGTTGTTATTAATATTATATTTTGGAGATATGATGTCTGGCTGGTTTTAAACTCAAAGAGATACCTATTTCTACCTCCAAAGCACTGTGAGAAAAGCCATATACTACCACTCCTATCCTTAAAAGTATTTCTTACATAATAAATATCTAAGATTTTTGTGAGTGTCTGGAAGCATTTTCTGGGTTTAAAACAGTTACAATAATGCAAAAGCATGTAGTATTAACAAGTATTATCTTGGTAGATATACAGCAAAGTGATTTAAATAAAATGTTAACTTTAGTTATCACTGAATACACATACTTATAGATTATAATACAACTTTCCAAATATTAAACCTGGACTAAGAAATCAATCAATTTAATTGAATATCACATATATAGAATTCAGCATCTCTGCAAGTAAAGGAAACAAAATTTTTCAAATACAAGTTGTATCATTCTTGGGAGGTATATAAAGCTATATATACTAGAGTTTCACATTTAAAAAAAATTTCATTCATTAAACATGTAACAAAGAATTTTGAATGTATTTCCCAAATATTATTCCCAATTATACTGTGATATATGTTGCATTCTTTAAATTGTGTCTCTGAATATATATTGAAATATGTCATTAAGTATAAATTTCTGATGTACCAAATATATTTTGTTATAAGTAAGTATGTGTCAAGCAATATTTTAGTTAGGGGACATACATAGCACATTCAGATATTTAAATTTAACTGATAATTCTGGTTTTGTTGATTTGTTTTCTGTGCATAGGAGAGAGAAATTAAATAAGAGAGGACATAGATCATGGAAATGGTAAAACAACAACAAGAGCACCAGCAGCAGCAGCAGCAGCAGCAAATCCCTTAAATGAATTAGTACAGAAGATTTAACTGGTAGACAGCATGTCATAGTTTTAGAGATTAAAAAAAAAAAAAAAACAACAAAAAAACAATTGAGAAGGCCATGTTGGAGTGTAGCCAATAGCAAAAAGAGACAAGAAGTATCAAACCCAAGTAAAAACAACTTAGGCAATAAGAGTACACTCATTCACATATAAAGGAAATGTACCAATGCTTACATCTAATGGTGTCAGGCAAATTAGAATGTCCTTTTGGGATTCTAAGTCTTCCTAATTAAAATATGTTAAGAACAGACTCAAGAGAAAGTTACAGGACAATATTACTAGGTAAAGAGAAATATTTGGCTCATAAGTTATAAACCTTTGCAGCTTCCTGGAAGAGGAAAATGCAGAAGAAAAATAGAAAAAGCTATGCTCTTTGAAGTAAGCTATTGTGGGGTTCAGCCACACTTGGTTAAGAGAGTTATGCTAGAGAAAGGGTAAAGTTCAAAGTGTCCAGGAAAACAAGGTTGAAAAGAGATGGAATAAAAGGAAAAGTGAACATTTCAGGGAGTAATTCAGAAAAGGGACTGACTTAAGTTTCAGGTCTATAGTCAGTAATGGACTGAAGTATAGAATAGGGATTCTCACAAGAAAAGGTGCATCATTTCATTAAAGTGCTATCCATTCCTAATTTCTCTCTTGCATGGATGAAGTAAGGCAATGGACCTATCCAGCTGAATTAACTTTTAAAGTTTTCGGTAGCTAGGGATGCTAGATCTCAATGGAGGACATAGAGATAGCTTTCCTTAATTCAACTCCACAGAACCATGTTCAAGGCTGCTATAACAATGGTAGAATGGTGGACCTTTAGATGAAAGAAATAGAAAGCAAGTTTAAGTAACTGGCTCTGAGCTTCAAAATGCTTGATGGAGAATTTATCTGATTTGATCAATTCAAATTTAAACTCTCAGTTTAACAGATAGTATTGATATGAGCCTTTCAATGTAGTTTTATATGGCATATTCTAAGCAAGAAATTGTGTCCATAACAAACACAATGTTGATAAAGTGTTCAAATTATAAGTAGTATTCATAAATACCCTACTCTTTGATAGAAAGTTGAGCTTTCTCCTTAAGCGTAGTAAAATATTTATAAATTGTGAAGCCTCTTTGCTTTAGCTTATAAAATTTTAACTTGATTGAAAATCTTGTAAATACTGGACTAACACTTTCTACAACGATGCTAAGAATTCCCCTTAGTGTGGGAAAATGTGTACATGATCATTTCTTGTTGGTATTAAACACACAAAAAAAATTCTAAGTTTGCTTTGATTGAAGTTTTAACAAAATAATCTTGCTATCCTTAATAGTTAAAAAGAGTCAAATTTGATGTTAAGGAGAGATAACGAAGTTTATGTATCATTTATTATACACAAAGTATTATAAAGTCAATCTTAGATTCTTAGATAAAAATAATAAAAATGTGCTAATTTAAAACATTTTAGTCTAGCAGGGATTTGTGCCTGTAATATGGAATACTTAAGAGGCTGAGGTGATAAGAATGCTTGATCCTCAGGACTCACAGCCAGCCTGTGGAACAAATTGAAGTAACAAAATAAACAATTAGATACTTTTAATGTTTACTTCTAACTTTATTTTTTAACTTAGTTTTAATTTATGTGTATCAGTACTCTGACTGCATTTGTGTTTGCCCCCAATGTGCAGGTTCTACATAGGGTAGAACATTATGCCACATTCCCTGGGATGGAGTTAGTAGACAATTGTAAGTCACCTATGGATGTTGGGGAATCCAATCCATATTGGCCATGCTTTTACTGTGTCGAGATGAAGGTCCAATACAGACACTCCCATCTTCTATCTCCTTGCATTATAGGCATGTGGCATGATGCCCAAGAGTCATGTGTTAGTAAAGATGAAACCCAGGGCTCCGTGCATCCTAGGCAAGCACTATACCAAGGAGACTAAATATCCAGCCTCTCTATGTGGACGCCTACACAGAGCCACAAGACTTCTCATTAGTATGAAGGATTGCTGGTGGACATACATATTTTCTGATAGAATTTACTGCAAATATAGAAACGTAATTAATGATTTAAGTATCAGAATTTTGATTTACAATACAATGGTATTGAAGTCTAAAGAAATTCCATGAATCATTTTTTTTTTCTATAGTCTACATGGTCAGTAGATTGTTAGGCCAAAGACTCTTGTATTTAGACTCTCTGCTCAAAATACAGAACTTCATTCCTATTGTAGGCCCTCATTTCAAGATAAACTTTGACTCTCTCTACATTTTCAGAATCTCTGTGACGCAGCAAAAAAGGGTGTCATTCTGTCTTTCTATCATTTGCTTATTTCTGGGCAGTTATTTGGTAATGTGCTGATAAATGAATTAAGACCTTTTTTTTTTTTTTCCCATCAATCGTCTTCTTATAGGAGCACTGAGCACTTAGGTCTAGACATATTTTATCACTACAATTTTGGAACCCTCTGCCATTTTGCATTTTCATTTTGACGATGGTCACTTTCATTCCTTTAATTGTCTAACAGCAATTACGGAGCTTAACTTTTATCTCTCTGATCCCTGCAGCAGCTGTTTCAAGAGTGACCTTCTCAGACTTCTCTACGCTTATGAGACCTTTGAAGTCCTTTTCTTTCTAATTCCTCCTGAATATCATTGAACTGAACCTGTTAAAAGTGAATTGCTTATTGTGATACTCACCTTGATTTCTCCTTCAAACTTTCAAAGCTCAAATTTTCCAATCTCTTCACCAATAAACTTTACATTTTTAAGCCTAATTTCTGCTTGTTCCACTCAAGTATATTAAATATTGGTAAATTGCTTGGAAGAACATTTATTTTTATTATTTTCTGCTATACAATTGAGGTAAAAACTATTGTTGTTCCATATTAACACTAAAATTATTGCTTTACTAATCTACATAGGGTAGTGCAATAGATACCCTCTAGAACATGAGAAAATGTATTTTAACTAGGACACATAAAATATGCTCTGTAAGTATGTTACTTTTATATGTAAATGGAATAGGGATTATTTCTAAATACAAGTATAAATTAAAATATGTAAACAATTTTATAATAATATATTTTACATTTAAGTACATACTTTTCAAGATGAATTTTAATATATATGGGGAATTAGTTTTGTTTATCATTAGGGCTCAACATTTTTCTTTCATATATATATATATATATATATATATATATATATATATATATATATATTTGGTTTGTTTTTGTTTTTTGGGGTTTTTTGTTTGTTTGTTTGTTTGTTTGTGTTTTTTATTTTTCGAGACATGGTTTCTCTATATAGCGCTGGCTATCTTGGAACTTACTCTGTAGATCAGGCTGACCTTGAACTCAAAAATCCACCTGCCTCTGCTTCCCAAGTGCTGGAATTAAAGGCATGCACCACCACTGCCCTGCTCATGTTTCTGTTTTTAATTGTATTTTTCTTTTTTTTTTTTTTACTTCTAATAAATGGAACAATTAGAAAGTAAGTAAAATTAAGTGTTCCATATCATACCAAATGTTTCCAACTGGGAGATTTAAGATTAAAAAAAAACCTTAAAAACATACTAAAGCTTTAATTTTATCAACACTGGAAATTTCTCTTGAGTATTTGATAATTTGCAATTTTATTAACTTTTGATCACTTGTTCAATTTAGAATTTCTCTTGTGTCATTGGGTGTATGATGTTTAATCAACTGAAAGAAGAAAAAATTTTAACTCATATATTCCTCTCTAGGTTTGATTAAGAAAACTTGAAATTAATTAAACTTTTCTACATTTTAAAGGAGAAATTTTAACCTTTAATTGTGAAAATTATGTACCTTAACAGAGAAACTTCTAATATATCACATGCTACATATAGAATTTCAGTGCTTTTTACCTTTTATGTTTAAAAAATTTAAACATAAAAGGTAAACATTGTTTTCTGAGTATTTTATCATGCCTTCAGCCTTTTGTTATGGTTGATAATTTCTTAGCTGTTATAAAATGCTGAGGACAGCATAAAACATAGCAGTTATGTGTGGAGAACAAATATCATATACTCTTCATGTAAATCCTGGTAATTTGATATATGTAAACAAACAAACAAACAAACAAAAACCATGATATGTTCTAAAGGTGAAATATATCTGCTGCCTTTGTTAGGATTCAATGACAATGATAAAGACCATAGTCAAAAGCAACTTGAGGAACGAAGGTTTTTATCTTAGCTTACAGTTATAGTCTATCATAAAGAAAATTAGGACAGGAACTAAAGCAGAGACAACAAAAAAAAATCTAATCGGACAACTGGCCCGTGCCAATTTGTCACACCAATATAACACTGTTAAACAATAATCTTTCATCTCTTATTTATCCCCAATATTTCAAATGAACATCACCCTCACAATATAAACATTATAGTCTTTAAAATCTGTCTTTAAACAATTGAATACTTTAAATGATTAGTTTCCTTAAAATGACTCTTTAAGAGTTAAGTCTTTCTAAAATAACCAAGTTCCCATACTTGTGAGTTTCTATATAATACAAAATAAATAAGATTTTAAAATGTTACTTTTTTATTCCAAAAGGGAAGTATCATAGCACAGTTATATTCAGGTTAAATAAAAAATAAAATCCCGCCGGGCGTTGGTGGCGCACGCCTTTAATCCCAGCACTCGGGAGAGGCAGGAGGATTTCTGAGTTCGAGGCCAGCCTGGTCTACAAAGTGAGTTCCAGGACAGACAGGGCTTTACAGCAAAACCCTGTCTCGAAAAACCAAAATAAAATAAAATAAAATAAAATAAAAATAAAAATAAAAATAAAAATAAAAAATAAAATAAAATAAAATAAAATCCAACCCTGAAAAATCAATGTCAGATGTCTAGAACTCACAAACTTAAAGGTTCCAAAAGATTTGCATAGCTCCATATCTCTTGCTCTGCCCTTCATAGCATATGCATCCTGCCGAATAGGCTGAGGGTTGCTCACTCAATACATACTGGTACCTTTGGTTGTCATCCCATATTCCTGGAGTTTCCAATATCCTATGGTCTCAAAAGGCTGCACCCTGACCAATGGCCTCACCGTCAGAGATTCTGACTTTGTCAGATCATACCAACCTTCAACTTCTCTCTATGATCCTCTCAATTGTGGTGTTTCTACTAAATTGAGGTTTCATCCTTACCACTTACCTTTCCTGACCTCTCACAAAATAGAATCTCAGCTGACACTCATCACCTACTCCTTCATGCTATCAAACAAGTACCACCTGGGTGACTCTTACACATTACCATGACTAGCTGCCAGAATAAGATGCAGATTAAGGTCTTTGTATCACAGGTCTTTTTGTATGCTGATCCTGAGGAAATCCTCCCAAAAGATTTCACCTAAATGATGTTCAACTCTTCATCACTGAAAGTTGCTCAGTTCCAGCTAACTAGTAACAATTGTCCCAGTAAAGCAAAGATTTTAATTCAGTGGTTCTGGTGTCCTGTTAATCATAGCCTGTTCTTCAGCTGATCAGATACACATTCTTAACATAAACTAATACACAAATGCCATAAATAGAATCATTGCCTTCCTCAATTTCACAATTCAGGCCTCCAATGTCTGTAGTCTTTTCAGCATTCTGTTCTTACAAGCTCCCACAACAACCCATTAATCTCTGAATACTCAAGGCTCTCTGAACCAAAATACCTTCCACAGTCCTCCTTAAAGCAACATGGTCAGATCTGTGAGAACAGTAATCCATCATCCTGGTATCAATTTCTGCTTTAATTGAGTTTTTATGGCTGTGATAAAGAGTATGTCCAAAGCAATTTGGGAAAAGGGCTTTACTTTGTTTCCCAGTTGTGGTTCATCCTGAAATGAAGTCAAGACAGAAAGATCCTGAAGGCAGAAACTGAAGCCAAGAAACCCTGCCTACTGGCTTCTTTATCACCGCTTCCTCAAGCTCCTTCCTTCCTTTCTTCCTTCCTTCCTTCCTTCCTTCCTTCCTTCCTTTTTTTTTCACAATTAATGGTAACTCAATCACTGGGTTCAACAACTAACATCCTAAATTATAGACCATTCTAAGTTAAATACATCTGTAGTGGATCAAAACAGATTTACCACCTGAAACATGGGCTCCCCTACCTCCATGTTCTGATCCTCCAGCCCACCCCTCTCTCCTCTTCTGCTGCTGCTCTGTCAGACCTGGAAAACCTGCCTACTCAGTGATTGGGATTTTTTATTCATTAGAAGAGTCACATGAAATCCTGAGTGCATGATTCACTCCTTGTCCCATACAGCCCCTCTTGAGGAAGCTAAATTAGCATCAATATACAAACAACACTAGGGCTATTCACAACACTTCTCCCTTTCTGTCCAATTAAAAGACTCTTATCTCAGATATAAATTGAACACAGCTATTATCATTTTGTAATTTATAAAGTACAAGATAGACCTAACACCCAGTACATCATTTTTTTGTCAATTAAATAGAACATTCTGTCATCTATCCTAACTTAAAAGACTGTAAATTCACATGTTACAATTTGGTTTAGCTTTTATACTATCTGAAAACTATCTTTTCAAACATGTTCTCTTAATGCTAAATAGGCTGGGTTGGGTATGAGACTATAAGTAGTCTTTTAACACTGTCAGAAATCTGAAAACAGCCAACAATATCAATACAGAACACCTGCACAGGGCTAGTGCCACTCATAGTGGGCTGAACTGTCCCACTTCAGTCATTAATTAAGAAAATGTCCACAACTTTCCTTTAGGTCCATCTGATGGAGGTATTATTATTATTATTATTATTATTCACTAAAGTACCTGTTCCCTGATGCCCTGGCCTGTACCATGTTGACAGAAGAGAAATATAATGAGGAAATGTATTTTAAGTGATGTCATTCATTTTGGTACCAGTTTCCTAATACTACTCAATGGCTTTGTTTGTCAATGTCCTTATATACATGTATCTATTTTTAAAATGTAGAAATAGACAGTGATTTTTATTGTGGAGTATTCTGGATTTCTGAATTTTAATTTATTTTTAAATCATTTATTTATTTACATCTTTATTTCTCTCAGTCAGTGAATGCCCTATGTATGCAAGTTGGTAAATTCTAGAAAAGAACATAAGATACCCTGCAGCTGGGTTCCAGTATAAAACTGGAGCTGCAAGCCTGTTAGATATGTTTACAGAGAACAGTACAAAGGTCCTCTATAAGGGTAGGACATGTTTTAATCACAAGTCAACCCCCAAGTCCATAGATTCCAGTTTTCAGAATAAAGTATTTACAACCAATAAATTGCTCAGACTCTGCTGCCTGAGCCCAATGGTCATCAAAGGTACCATCATTTAACTGCAAGCCACCATCTTTTATGGAAAGTCTACAAGCACCTTAAGTTTATCGCTTTAATTATTCAAACGAAAATGGTTTCTATAACATTAAGAAATTTCTTTGTTCTAAATTAAATGTGCCTCAATAGGCAATAACATGTGATTCAGGTTACACAGGACCACATTTTCAATTCTAAAATTTCAAGATATTTATTATTTTAAATTTAGTTTTTTTAATGTGTATAAAATAAAGAGAATAAGCTAAGATTTTTTTTTCAGTTATTTTATTTTGTTTGGCCAAAATCAAGGCAGGTAGTTTTTAGCTAGAATATTTTTTAATTGGTGAGGAATAAAAAAACAGTAAAACCTTGAAAGCCTGTAATATTGATGCCATCATTCTTTGCCTTTGGAATTTTGAGAATTTTTGGATAAATAGAACTGAGTACATACCTCTGAAATAAAGTGAAAGTGGTTGAGTCTGAGCAGAACACCATATTATTTAAGGCTAATTTTGTCAGGCTAAGTTCATTTCCAAAGCTCCCTCATTATTTCCCTTTTCTTTGCCATTTTGCAAGAGGATGCTACTAATGAACCCTCACAGCCAAGAGATAAATCTCTTCAGGAAGGAAGAAAATTCATTCAGGGAATCGAACAGTTGGATCCCACACTACTCAAGACAGCTCCAGCCCTGCTGACTGGAACTGCTGCAAGCACCCTTGTAACCGTTTCTGTGAATCTCCTTAGATGGTCAGCCTTTTCCAGTAAAGTTCAGGAAACAAACCAAACCAAAACTACAAAATAATCTTCTTTTCCTTCTTCTTTCATCTTCTTTTGTTTTATTTTTTATTTTTTTACTTCTGAGTACTTTTGTGGTCAACCTTTCTACGTGTGTGTATTCCAGCAGTGCTTGGCAAGTGTACTTTAGAACTAGAAATAAATGAGGTATTTTATATGTGCAAAGCCAATTTATTTTCAATCCAGCACCCAGGCATTGCTGCACTTTATTTTAGACTCACATTAAGACTGAAGTGTCCTTTGGTACGGAGCAGTGCAGTTGCCTGTGCTCTTTTCAGCCTGACAAACAGCAATTTGGTGCAGTTGGAACTTCTTATTAAACTGTGGCAGGTTAGGGAGTCCAGGCCTAATAGAATTCGCCTAACTGATTGGTTGAGACATTTATGTTAGCTTAATTGTACATTTGCCCTTTGACTAAAATTAGGGATTAAGTCCCCTCCCTGGGAAGTGCATCTTAAGTTAGTAAAGAGTTCAAGAGCACATTCTAATTAGGTCTTTTCTATTTCTCACTGGCATGGGGTTTTTACCTTGACAACACACTGTTCTATTATGCTCCTTTTGAGAAATGATTTTTCACTTCATACCTTATATAAGGTATAAGCCTCTGTCTAGTATTAATAGTGACTTACTGCTTGTGATTGCATACTACTTAGAAGTTAGGCTAACAGCAGAACTTTGGGCGCCCCACCTAGAACCCTTCTCAGAATCTTTTTTCATCATGTCAACCCTAAAACAGCATAACACTTTGTCGTAACAAAGACTATTTTCTCAGAATATATATACAGGTCAGGTGGCCCATCAACAATGTCACTCAAACTTTCATCCAGCCAGATATAATATTTCAGAATTATTAGCATTACCTTAAAAATACCTTCAATCATAGCATTTTTCCAACTGTCATTTGTGACATAAATATCTGTCACCACGGTGGGCAATATTATATGAGACAACCTGGTTAGAGCCTATTTCACCATCAAACATGAGACACCATCAAATACCATCAAAATGAAAATTTCAAAATATTAATTTTTAGCAAATGTACATAAATAAAAATTTTGTGTGTATATTATTATAGATATGTAAATTATGTGTATATCACATATACATTAATTTAAATACATGTTTATGAGTGGCTTACAAACTCTTGAGTATGATTCATGGATGATGTTTGCTATTTATTTCCCTGAGTATTATTGCCATCTCTGCTCTTATTCTTCTGTATCCTTTGTGGTCTGTAGTATTCATTGAGTTATCATATATATAATTTTCTCATAAACTTTCCCATATAGTTTTGATGTCTATCCTCTCATAGAGAAGGTTGGAGGTGCATCATACATATTGAACACTTTCAGCCTATTCCAAAATTCAAGGCTCATATTATACTCAGACTATAAAGCAGTTTCTCCACTGTATTCTTACAGTTTATATAAAATGTCTCTTCTCTTTGAGACTTAATAATTTGAATTTACATCTGGCATCCTGGATTCTAAACCCACATGCATTTTATAAATTTGAATTTAGTTATTGTAGTGTTTTGAATGAAAATGGCCCCTTAGACTCATAGAAGGTATAGGTCCACTGTATCTCTGTCTGCTCTAAGATTTCTCCAGAACCTTAGCTGCCTAAGTTTCACCATGCTTCCCACCATGTTAATAAGGGACTAAACCTCTTACCTGTGAGCCAACCCCAATTAAATATTTTCCATTATAAGAGTTGCTGTAGCCATGGTGTTCCTTCCCAGGAATAATAACCCTAACACTGTTATTATTTAGCTAGATTAATAAAATATCAAATATTTGTCATATACTAAAGTAAGATATATTTGAAACTGCTTAATAGATTGGAGTTTACAAGAATGAAAGTTAAGATATCAATGGAAATTAAAATTCTCCTTGTGTATAATCTTCCTTGTGATTTTAATATGTCATTTCTCATGACTCTCATTCCTTTTTGTATCAAGACTCTTCCCTCTTGTTTACATTCTTTTGGTCTGTGGACTGTAGTGAGGTTATTCTGTACTTTATGGCTAATATCCTCTTATAAGTGAGTACATACCATGAGTATCCTTTTGAGTCTGGGATACCTCACTCACAATGATATTCTCAATTTCCATGCCTTTGCCTCCAAAACTCATGATGTATTTGTTTGTAGTTGGATGAATAGTATTCCATTGTGTAGATGGAATTATCTTTATCCATTTTCTGTATCTATTGTCCAGTTGAAGAAAATTGAGGTTGCTTCCAGTTCATGGCTAGTAAAGCTTCTATGAACATAGTTGAGCAGTGTCCCTATGGTATAATGGGGCATCTTTTGGGTATATGCTCTTGAGTGGATCTTGAGGTAGTAGTTGTCGGAGAAGATGCCAAATTGATTTGAAAGTAGTTACAAAACTATGCACCCCCACTAGAAATAGAGGGTTGATCCCCTTCCTGTATATGTGCTATCCGTTGCCAGCATGTGGTATCACTTGAGTTTTTGGTCTTAGCCATTCTGACTGCTCTAAGATGGAATCTCAGTCTTTTGATTTGCATTTCCCTGATGACTAAGGATGTTGAACATTCTTTCAGTGTTTCTCAGCTGTTGAAGATTCTTCTACTGAGAATCCTGTTTATCTCTGTACCCTAGTGTTTGTTTTTTTGTTTTTTAAAGATTTATTTATTTATTTATTTATTTATTTATTTATTTAATGTATGTCAGTACAAAGTTGTGTTTTCAGACATACCAAAATAGGGAATTGGATCCCATTAAAGATGGTCATGAGCTACTGTGTGGTTTCTGGAAATTGATCTCAGGACGACTGGAAGAGCAGTCAGTGCTCCTACCACCGGACCATCTCTCTAGCTCCTTGTACCCCACTTTTAATTGGGTAATTTGGGTGGTTAGTGTCTAATTTCTTGAGTAATTTATAAATTTTAGAGATTAGTTATCTGTCAGATGTGTTAAGGGTTTGTCTTAGGGACTTCTATTTGATAACATTGATCAACCTGTCTAGTCCTATACTAGTATCATGCAGTTTTTATTACAATTGCTCTGAAATCTGTATTAAGATCAGGGATGGTGATACCTCCAGAAGTTCTTTTATTGTTTAGTATTGTTTTAGCTATTCTGGGCCTTTTGTTTTTCCATATGAAGTTGAGCATTGCTCTTTCAAAATCTGTAAAGTTTTGTTTGGGAATTTTGATGGGAATTGCATTGAAGCTGTAGATTCCTTTTGATAAAATGGCCTTTTCACTATGTTAATCCTAGTCATCCTTGTGCATGGAAGAACATTTTATCTTCCCATATAATCCTGAACTTCTTTCTTCAGTGATATAAAGTTTTTGTCATAGGCATCCTTCATTTTTTTAGTTAGAGTTACACCAATTTATTTTATATTATTTGTGACTATTGCAAAGGGTGTTGTTTCCCTAATTTCTCTCTTGGCCCATTTATATAAAAGATTGCTACTGAATTTTTTAGTTAATTTGTATCCAGCCACTTTGCTGAAGGTGTTTTGTTGTTGTTGTTGTTTTGTTTTCAGCTGTATGAGTGTATTTGGATCACTTATATATACTATCATATCATCCACAACTTCCTCCTTTCTAATTTCCAAGGAGATCCCCTTGATCCCCTTTAACTGTCTTAGCTAAGATATTAATTTCTCTATCAAGCACTTCAGCTACTATATTGAATACTTAGGGAAAGATTGGGCAGCCTTTTATTATCCCTGGTTTTAGTGGAATTGCTTTAAGTTTGGACCCATTTAATTTGATGTTGGCTGTTAGCTTGCTGTATGTTGTTTTTATTATGCTTAAGTATGTCCCTTGTATGGCTCTAAGTATTTTAACATAAAGGTTTATTGGATTTTTGTCTAAGCCATTTTCACCAAATAAAGAGATGATTAAGATTTTTTTTTTAAGTTTGTGTACATGGTAGATGTCCTAGTTAGGGTTTTACTGCTGTGAACAGACACCATGACCAAGGCAAGTCTTATGAAAAACAACATTTAATTGGGGCTGGCTTACCTGTTCAGAGGTTCAGTCCATTATCATCAAGGTGGGAGCATGGAGTATCCAGGCAGGCATGGCACTGGCAGAGCTGAGAATTCTACATTTTCATCTAAAGGCTGCAAGTAGAAAATTGATTTCCAGAGAACTAGGGTGAGGATCTTATGCCCACACCCACAGTGACACACCAGGTCACACCTATTCCAACAAGGCCACACCTCCAAATGGTGTCACTCCCTGGTCCAAGAATATACAAACCATCACAGTAGGAAATTATGATGGATTTTTATATATTGAACTATACCTTCAACTTTGAGATCATGGTGGATGACATTTTTTCCGTGTTTGGATTCATCTTGCAAGTATTTTATTGAGCATTTTTGAGTCAATGATCTTAAGAGATATCAGTCTGAAGTTCTCTTTCTTTGTTGAGTCTCTGTGTGGATTATGTATTAGGGTTACTATGGCCTCATAGAATGAGTTTGATAGCATTTCTTCTGTTATTTATTTTGTGGAATAGTTTGAGGAGTTTGGGAATTAGAATGTCTGGTAGAATATTGTGCTGAAAGCATCTGATAGTGGGCTTTCCTGGTGGGAAGACTTTTGATGACTGCTATTTCCTTAGAGGTTATTGAGCTGTTAAAATTATTTGCCTGATCTTTATTTAACTTTGGTAAGTGGTATATTTCTAGAAAATCATCTATTTCATTAAGATTTTCTTATTTTGTGGAGCACAGGCTTGTGTAGTAACACTTAATAATTTTTGAATTTCCTCGTTGTTGTTATGGCTCCCTTTTCATGTGTGATTTGCTTATTTGGGTACTGTCTCTCTGACTTTTAGTTTGTTTGGCTACAAGTTTATCTAGCTTGTTAATTTTCTCAAAGAAACAGCTCTTGGTTTTCGTGATTCTGTTTATTTTTCCTTGTTTCAAATTGATTGATTTTAACCGTGATTTTAATTATTTCCTGCCTTTTACTCCTCTTTGGTGTGCTTGCTTCTTCTTTTTTTTTTTTTCTTTTCTTTTTTTTTTTTCCTAGAGCTTTCATGTACACTCTTAAATTGTTTTTCATGAGAACTTTCGAATTTCTTCATGAAAGCACTTAGCACTATGAACTTTCCTCTTAACATTGCTTTCATTGTGTCCCATAATTTTGGGTATATTATACCATCATTTATATTGAATTTTAGAAAGCCTTTAATTTCTTTATTTTTTTTTCTCCCTGAACCAGAGATAGTTGAGTGGAGAGTTCTTCACTTTATATGAGTGAGTAGTCTTTCTGGTGCTTCTGTTCTTATAGTCCAGCTTTAATACTTGGAGCTTTTTCAATTTTGGTGTATCTGTAGAAGCTTGCTTTGTGACCACTTATGTGGTCAATTATGGAAAAGGATCTATGATGTCCTGAGAAGGTATATTCTATTGTGTTTTGGGGAAATATTCTACAGATATCTGTTAGAACCATTTGATTCACAATGTCTGTTAGTTTCATTACTTCTCTGTTTAGTTTTTGTTCGGATGGCCTATCAGTTGGTAAGAATGGGATGTTGAAGTCTCCTACTCTTAATGTCTGGGGTTCAATGCACAACTTAAGCTTTAGCAATTTTTCTTTTACAATGTGAATTTCTTTATGTTTGGGGCATAGTTGTTCAGAATTACAATATCAGTGTGGTAGATTTTTGTTTTCATTTTGATTAATTTCTTTTGATTAATTTTGGTTCAAAGTCTATTTTATTAAATAAGAGCATGGCTACCTCAGGTTCCTTCTTGAGTCTTTTTTCTTGGAAAAAAATTCTAATCTTTTACTCTGGGGTAATGTCTATATTGCAGCGGTATGACACTTGTATGCAAATGAATGATAAATACTGTTTTGCATCCATTCTGTTTCCCCATGTCTTTTAATTGAAGAATTGAGTCCACTGGTGTTGACAAATATTAGTGTCTAGTATTTGTTAATTCCTGATACTTTATTGTTAGTGGTGTGTGTATGTGTGTGTGTGTATTTTATTACACACTTATTCTGTCTTTGTTGGTATTGATTTGTTTATTTTCTGGATTTTCTTGATTATAGTTATCCTCCTTGGTTTGGAGTTTTCCTTCTAATATTTTCAGTAAGGCTGAATTTATAGAAGGATATTGTTTAAATGTGGTCTTATCCTGAAATACCACCCCCCAGTGGACAATTATTGAGAATGTTTCTGGGTATAGTAGTTTAGGACGGTGTCTTTGGCCTCATAGGGTCTATAAGACCCTGCTCTTCTAGGTTTTAGAGACTCTCTTGAGAATTCCAGTATAATTATGATAGCTCTGCCTTTATGTATTTCCTGGAATTTTCCCCTTGTAGCTTTTAATATTCTTTTCTGTTCTGTAGATTTAGTGCTTTAATTATTATATGGCAGGAAGATTTTCTTTTATGCTCCAGTCTAATTGGTGTTCTGCAAGGTTCTTGTATATTTATAAGCATCTCCTTCTTTAGGTTGGGAAAATTTTCTTCTATGATTTTTGTTAAAGACATTTTTTGGTCCTTGGAGCTGGGACTCTTCACCTTCTTCTAATCCTGTTATATTAATAGGTTAGGTCTTTTCATTATATTCCAGATTTTAGGGATGTTTTGTCTCAAAAATTTTTGGATTTCACATTTTCTTTGACTGATTTATTAATTTCTCCTATCATGTACTCTATGCCTGAGATTTTTCTCTTTCATCTCTGTATTCTGTTGGGAATCTTCCCTATGTTGTCCAGTTCTCTTCCCTAGGTTTCTCATCTCCAGGATTCCCTCACTTTGTGTTTTCTTTATAGTTTCTATTTCCATTTTCAAATCTTGAACAGTTTTGTTTCCTTCCCCTATTTAATTGTATTTTCCTGTATTTATTTAATTTATTTATTTGTTTCCTCTTTAAAGACCTCAAACATCTTCATGTGATCAGATTTATGGTCATTTTCTTGGGCTTTGGTTGTGTTAGGATATCCACGGCTTGCTGTAGTAGGGAAGCTATACTCCAAAGGTGTCATGTTGTCCTGGCTTTTGTTGATTATATTCATTTAAAGACCTTTTAGGCATCTTGCTGTCCCTGGATATCCCTGTTCTAGCAAATATTGGGAGCTCCTAACCTCAATGATCCTGGTGCAGTAGACCTCTAGTGGATATCCTTGGGCTGAACAATCAAATTCAGGATGTGGTGCCACATGTCTCCTAACATTTTGGTGTATATGGAGGGTCAGGGATATGGTGAGAAGGGAGACATGTATGGAGGTGTCCAGACAATGTTAGGTCTAAGAGACAACAGGCAACCCAGGACAGCTAGGTGTGACAAAGGGCACTAGGTAGGTGAGAATGGGTACAGGATGAGAATATTACCTGCATGGTTTCAGGTCATCAGGTCTGATGAATTTGGAGGAAAGGTGGCCAGACAGTAGAGGTCTGGAAGTATAGCAGGCTGCTCAGGTCAGCTTCTTATCCATTTCCTACTTTTCAATTACTACGTGAAACTTCTCTGGTATTTTAATATACTTAGAATACTTAGAAGTTGTTGTTTGTTTGTTTGTTTGTTTGTTTTTTCTGACCTTGCCTTTAATGAGTAGTTTCCTAATGTAAAACTGCAACACAAATTAACACTAGGTACTGTCAAGACACCAGTAGAACACAACACAGAGATCTACATCTCAATGCCACATGAAAATACACTTTTTCATTATAAACCCATGTCTCTTGGTAGTTGATTGCTGAGTTCTGCCTATCACCATTCTTTCTCATATTTTTAAAGGATTTGGACTTGTAGAGCATTTGGACAGCTTGATGTTAAATAAGATTTCTTTTCAAGACTCAATCACTTTTCCTTTGCTGTGTTCTCAAGGCATTTCTACTCCACAAATTCATGTGTTCTCATGTTGACTGGGGTAAACGTATCTGGAGCTTGGAAACCTCTACTATAGTAGAGGGAGACTTCACTTGTTCAACCATTCAGTCTCAAGACCTATTGTACTCATTCTGTGTTAGATATTTTGGAAAAAATGGAAATATTGTACAACCTTTTTGTAGTAATATGATCTACTGATAAGGAAGGAAATTGAAGACCAATAATGAAGTGTACAAGGATATATTGGAAAGCCTTCAAAGCATATTTAATTCACACTGTATTGATAAGGTCATCTTTGCCAAAGGCATAGAACTTCAAGTATCTCTCCTATTAGCAATACAAAATAAATTTAAAATGATAGAAAAGGACAAATATAAACTAAAGGCTTAGTGGCCACTGGGAAGTAATAGAAAAAAATATACTAATTACTGTATTTATAGGGTTAGTGTCTTTGTCTTTAAACCTTCTGTATGCTGGAATGTTAGACTTATACTCATATAAATCAACTTCAAGGGCTTTATCCAAACCAATAGGAACAACTGACTAATAATTATTCTATAAAATAACTCAAAACATTATAGAGAAGAAAATTGTTATAATAATTCTGTAAAGAATTCAAAAGATTTTCATTAAAAAAAAAGATTCAACCAGGCAGTGGTGGCACACGCCTTTAATCCCAGCACTTGGGAGGCAGAGGCAGGCAGATTTCTGATTTCAAGGTCAGCCTGGTCTACAGAGTGAGTTCAAGGACAGCCAGGGCTACACATAGGAACCCTGTCTCGACCCCTCCCCCCCAAAAAAGAGATTCAGTCCTTAAATTTGATAATCATATTCATTTTCTAATGTTTTTGAAAAATATGAATTAAGGTACAGCATATTAGCTAGACCTAGAAGCCACATCTGTATCCTTGCACACAGGGGGGAGAGGCAGAAGGATCTATAAATTTGGAGACCCCATTCTCCGATCTACAAAGTGAGTTCCAGGAAAGACAGACAGTGCTACAAAGAGAAAGCTCCTTTCAAAAGCCATAAATAAATAAATAAATAAATAAATAAATAAATAAATAAATAAAATATTCACACATTACATTTCTATGTGCATACACACGTGCGCACATTGCGCACATGTGCACACACACAGTATATATATATATATATATATATATATATATATACACACACATACAGGAAATAACTTCTGCCTTCCTCTTAAATTAGATTCATTCTGATTAGAGCATTCTTATTTACACAGCAAGTATGTATATGTGTGAGCAGGTCCATATGTGCACATATGCATACAACAAAAATACATAGTATATTCTACCTATAGAAAAATGAGCACTATTTATATAGAATCATTTGCTTTTTTATTTTAATTTGATTGTTTTGTATTCTTTTTGAAGAATATGAAAACTTTATATTTTTATACAAATTGTATAAAACATTTAAACATTTTTGGACAGTGATTTATTTTATCTAATTTTTCATGGAGAGTTCAAAACTTTGACATATACATGCAACAAAATTTGATGGCTTTTATGCTTTTAATTTCTTTTTAAATTTAATTTTATACAGTCCATATTCCATTCCCTGCTCCTCCCCATCCACCCTCCAACTGCTCCACATCCCATACTTCCTCCCTACCCCACCCAGTCTCCATGTGGATGCCCTCACCCCCGACTCCACCTGACCTTTAAACTTCCTGGGGCCTCTAGTCTCTTGAGGGTTAGGTGCATCATCTCTGAATGAACACAGACCCAGAGTCTTCTACTATGTGTGTTGGGGGCCTCATATCAGCTGATGTATGCAGCCTGTTTGGTGGTCCAGTGTTTGAAAGATCTCTGGGGTCCAGATTAATTAAGACTGCTGGTCCTCCTGCAGAATCACCATTCTCCTCAGCTTCTTTCAGCCTTCCCTAATTCAACATCAGGAGTCAGCTGCTTCAGTCCATTGGTTGGGTGCAAATATCTGCATCTGACTCTTTTAGCTGCTTATTGGGTCTTTTGGAGGGCAGTCATGATAGATCCCTTTTTGTGAGCGTTCCATAGCCTCAGTAATAGTGTCAGGCCTTGGGACCTCCCCTTGAGATGGATCCCACTTTGGGCCTGTCCCTGGACCTTCTTCTATCAATATAAATGTAACCAATTAAAAGAAAGTATCAAATTGAGCTTTGTGTGTCAGTGATAGCGGTATACACAGCACAGGAACACAAATACTTTAAGTGTTTGCTATGAATATTGCAAAGTATTACATTTTACTTACAAGTACTGTTCTTTGTGCTATAAGTTGCATGTATTATATGTTTGACATGAGTTTATTTTTATAATATATTCAAATATGAAGAAACTTTTATACTAACAATATTGTTCCACTGCATCATACACATGTGAACAATAAAATATAATCATATTTATGCTATTTTTCCCATAAAACTTTTCTACATGTCCCCTAAACCTGGCCTTTTCCCAATTACATGGACTTTCTTGTTTTTTCATAACCCACCCTGTCCTATTAGTTTTGCCAAGTATCGACATAGGCATAGGACTACCTAATAAACATGGGAACCCAACAGCAAATAAATTAATTTTCAACACTAGAAATGAAGATGTGGCAACTCAGAGAGTAGACTTCATAAAGGTTTTGCTACAAATTTTCTAGTTTAACATTTCTCTCAGATATCACTGTTATTTGCTGCCTATGGTTCATTATCTGAACAATGCTCTTGCATAAATTTTGTGCATCTTTCTAGTTTTCCAACATTGGAGTACATATTCTAATGCCATGCCAGCCTTGTTGTGGGGAAAGATATAATTGATTATAGATTTGAAGGATAATATTTTCACACTCGAAACACGCATTCTTCATTTTTCTGTTGTTCTGGTAAATCACCAGGACCAAGACACCATGTAGAAGATTTGTTTTGGGTTCATGTTTCCAGAGATTTGAAGACTGAATGTAGGCAAGGTGTCAGGCAGACATGGTCATTGGAGCAGCAGCTGAGAGTTCATATTTTGAGGCACAAACAGGAAGTCAAGTATTACTCTATATGGCATGAGTCTTTTGAAATACAAAGATGGCTCTCATGGACATAGTTCCTCTAGCAAGGACAAATCTTCTAATTCTCCCCAAAAATTCACCAATTAGGGACGAAGTATTCAAATGCTCAGGACTTATTAAAGGATATCTCATTCAAAATACTATAACATATAATGAATATTCATTCATATGAATATGTATTTATTTACGTAATGACATTTGATCTTCTTTGAAGGCCTGATAGAACTCTAAATTAAACCTGTCTGGTCCTGGGATTTTTATTTTTTAATTGGGAGACTATTAAGGACTGTTTCTATTTCTTTAGGAAATATGGGAGTGGTTAGATTGTTAATCTGATCCTGATTTAATGTTGGTACCTGTTGGTATCTGTCTAGAAAATTGTCCATTTCATCCAGGTTTTCCAGTTTTGTTGAGTATAGGATTTTGTAGTAGCATCTGATGATTTTTTTGAATTTCCTCAGATTCTGTTGTTATAATTACCTTTTCATTTCTGATTTTGTTAATTAGTATACTGTCTCTGTGCCCTCTAGTTAGTCTGGCTAAGCGTTTATCTAAAATAGATTTTTGATTTTCTCAAAGAACCAGCTCCTGGCTTTGTTGATTCTTTTTATAATTCTTTTGTTTCCATTTAGTTGATTTCAGCTCTGAGATTGATTATTTCCTGCCATCTACTCTTCTTGAGTGAATTTGCTTCCTTTTTTTCTTGAGCTTTTAGGTGTGCTATTAAGCTGCTAGTGTATGCTCTCTCCACTTTCTTTTTGGAGGCACTTAGAGCTATGAGTTTTCCTCTTAGAACTGCTTTCATTGTGTCCCATAAATTTGGGCATGTTGTGGCTTCATTTTCATTAAACTCTAAAAAAGTCTTTAATTTCTTTCTTTATTTCTTCATTGACCAAGTTAGCATTGAATAGAGTGCTGTTCAGCTTCCACGTATATGTGGGCTTTCTAATATTTATGTTATTGAAGATCAGCCTTATTCTGTGATGATCTGATAGGATGCATGGGATTATTTTAATCTTCTTTTATCTGTTGAGGCCTGTTTGTGACCGATTATATGGTCAATTTTCGAAAAGGTACCATGAAGTCCTGAGAAGAAGGTATATTCTTTTGTTTTAGGATAAAATGTTCTATAGATATCTGTTAAATCCATTCATTTCATAACTTCTGTTAGTTTCACTTTTTCTATGTTTAGTTTCTGTTTCTGTGATGGGTTCATACCATTGTGTCTTGAACCCTAACAATGGCAAACTCACAGTTGATTAATATCCAGTTAAAACAATTTTATAGTAGCTCTGTATTTCACATCATTAATTATGAAGTTTTGATATTTCACATAATTTTACATATATTCAGTACTTTAGTACTTGAAATGTTAGTAGCACTGTTTGTTGGAAATAATGACTTCATTATATTTTCAGTGCAGTCCATCAAGGATATTCACATGGCTTCATATTAAAATTTAACATAACAAGTAAAATAACTAAGAGTATGTGAAATAAGTGAATGACATATGCAGATATGTACAGAGCCTTAGCAAGCATTTGATTCAGTAATATTATTTGAGATGATGGAGATAATGGTCTTCTTAAGAAATATGATTCTTATTCTAATTCATTTTTGATGTGAGTACATACATGAGACATGAACTTTGTTACAGGAAAATTTAGTACTGTTTCCTGAAACTACTACTTAAGCATTCTTTATTCCCTTTTGCCTGTAATTGGTGATGTCAGAAGGTAGGTTAAAGCCAAGAAAAAAAAGTATTATAAATGTACGTTATTGTGAATATTAATGAGCCACAGAGGTGAATGCTTAAAATTTCCCAGGCTCTGAGTTTGATCCTCAAAACTGAAATATCAATAAATGATATTCCTAATTAATAGTTCTTTTTGATTACTTTTATAAGTCATTTCCTATGGTTTTTCATCCCCAACTTCATTTGGGTCTATTTCTCCTTTAAAATTTTGAGTTGACATTAGATCCTAATCTTGCCAGTATTAGGCACTTCTAATATAGTATGTATGTATCAAACATCACATACAGAATAATGAAAGACATGCACACACTACATTTTTTCCCACAGGCTTTCTGGAAGGAATTTCTAACTAATTGTTCATTAGTTCATGTTAACTTTGCCAGTTATATGGCAAAAATATAATGCAGGCACCTCGGTTCTTATATCCCTTGGCTTGATACAATTAGAAACAATGAAACTTGTTTAAGATTTGTTATAAATCAAGACTAATAAACAGTATATAATACTGCATTTATCTCAGAAATAACTATTTTACTCTGGTGTGAAACAGGCAGCACAATCCTGACTTGGATACAGAATCTTATATTTCTCATCAAAAGAAATGCAATCACTAAAGTTTACCAGAAAAACTTGCTCAAATGAAGTAAAGGAGTATTCAAAAAAATTCTCCCTGCTGTTATAAGCAACTTAAAAGAACCTGGCAGAATAGAGTCTTCAACAGTTTGGCTGTAGGTCAGAGAAAAGGCTTATTCTGATATACAGAAATGTCATCTCAGAGAATTCAGTTCAGAGAGGTCATGGAAGCAACATCATCTGTCTGAGATTAAAACATAATGTTATTGACATAATTGGTAAAAAAAAAAAAAATAAACCAGGATGATTCCAAAATGGTAGTAATAATCCTGTGGGTGATTGTTAATAACTTTACTTTTTCAGTTATCTATAGATTCAAAGAAGTGATTTAATTATCAACTGAACATGATCACTAACACCGACTTTGGTCTTTAATTTGGAAGTTGCCTACATTCAACTCATCATTTCAATTTGCCTGTATTCAAGAGATGTCTAATTCACTTTCATGCTTCTTTTTAATTTTTATTTTTCTTGATTTGGAAATTATAATTTCTTTATTACTCTCTCTCCTGTTCTTCTCCTAAAACTACCCATAGAAATCTAATTGCTCTCTTCCAAATTGATGGCCTTTTATCCTAAATATTTATTATAGCCATGTGTGTTATCTTTCAATATATTCCCTACCACTATTTAATATATGTCTCATAAAGTATTTTCTTTAGTTTTCAGTAAAGCTTTACTATGTGTAGGACAATAAATTGAACCTATGTATTTTCTTATACCTGAAGATGTTGACAACTTTCCTTTTCTACTCACGTAAGGAAGAAATGCAAGTTGGTGCATTTATCAATTGGGTTGTGTGAAATATATTGTTACTGTGCTATTATCAATTTACAATATTCTAACAACACAAATGTGTCCATTAACACTGTCAAGAATTTTTATGATGAATTTCCTTTGCCAATTCTCATTACCTCTATTTTAACTGAGCCAAGGACCACCACTCCTTCCCCTCAGCAAGTATTCCTCTTACCCTCATGATTATTGTTGGATTGAGTTTTAGGGCAACCACTTACTCTTTTAACTAAATTTTATTCAAACTAGTCTTGAATGTTAAAATGTTCAATTTTTTTAATTGAAAATATGAGAATGGTACACTTGTGATTTATTGACATCCATAATTACAACCAAAATATCATCTACCAACTTTTGAAAGGCTTAAAATTTTAACAATACTGTATATGATATTTATTGATTTAAATACTCTGGTCATATTTTGAACAATTACATGAAATTTTTTTCTGCTTAATCCTTTATATAAAATATAGAAATATGTGGCATTTCTGAATATTAAGACAAGAAAAAATAATTTAAAAGGGTTATTTGAACAAACTTTTTTTAAGGGAACACAATGAAGACACAATAATATTTCTCATTATAGTGTGATTCTTACTAATTTTTAGGTAACTGTTTTAGTGACAGAGCTAAATAAAATCTACCAGCCTAATTTATTTCCATATTCAGTATCTTTTTTCCTTTGAGAAAGTCTCTTAGACTTTATGAGAAGGACTACTAAAATATCTCCTTTCAATAAGTATATCGCCTTTCAATAGACTTAAAGGGAGAGGCATGTACATTTCTGGAGAGTGGAAATGCATGAGTTGCTAAAAATAAAGAATAAAAAGATGGGTGGCTGCAGGATGTGAGTACACTGTATAGTGAAAAGAACTAAGGAAGAGAGTTATCAAAGTGCTGTGGCTCGTGAGAGGTTAAAGAAGACACATACTATTATGTCCGAGCAATTGTCTTGGTTCTATTGTTTTACCAGGAGATTTGCTTTCTTACTCAGAAACAGAGATCCCAGGGTTTAATATGATAATTAACTGGTTATGTGTTTAGGATTATTATATTGAGTGTTAA
Source organism: Mus minutoides (assembly GCA_902729485.2). Lineage (NCBI taxonomy): Eukaryota > Metazoa > Chordata > Mammalia > Rodentia > Muridae > Mus > Mus minutoides. Next base: position 235,445 of record LR750753.1, read on the forward strand.
TTATGGATCTTTATTTTACATGTTAATGTTTTGGCTTAATACATTTTCACTAAATACAATGTATATTTTTACAAATATGGTAAGTTAGTGCATGAATTTTTTTAGAGCCAGTAAATTAAATACCATTACCATAAGAAAATTCATAAAGTAATAAAGTTATAATGTTTATTTGCTAGAGTGGGAGGGTTGTACCACCATCTATTCAAGGGATTTATACAAGAAAGGAGAAAGTCCTGTACAATTCATTTTCCACAACAATAAAATGAACACATTAAAAGGAATTAGTATCCACAGCTGTTCACAAAGAAGTCCTAGGAACTCATGGATTGCATGAGAAATTCAGTAAAGTGACTAATGGTTTTGGATTTATTGTTTGTTTTTCTGATAGGGCTTGTGAATGTTAAAATTTTGCTTGTAAACTTTTAAAAGAAAACTTGAAAGTCAGTAAACTGGAAGAGTTTTAAAGTTGCAAGTTTATTGGTGAAAGACTTAAGAGTCACCATTAATTTCTCAGTACTACTGTTAAAACATACCTCTAACTGCTTGCTTTAAGGCAATTAAAAAAAGACTTATTTTCATATTCCTGGTGGAAAACAATGAATTTAATGTATATGCAGCCATAAAATCCCTCTGAAGGCTGTGGGGAATAATGCCTTCTCCCCTTCCTAGTCGCTGCTGCTTCTAAACAATTATTAGATGTGTCTTTCTCATTTCTACCTTCTTCACATTGTCTTGGTCTTTCTGTTCTTCTGTGTAGCTCCAACTTTTCTTATGCAAATCTGTCTTTTTAGACTACAGATCATCCTAACTGGACTATATCTGTAAGCATACTATTATTCAATAAGATCATCTAGGAGCTTTTAGACTGAGATATTTAAACCTAAGACAGAAGTCAAATAATGACATGTTAATATGGGTTAGATTAATTAACCTAGCACACTATATGTACTTTGAAAATCTCATAGTTAATGGGGAAATGTTTTAAAATATCATGTTTGTNTCTCTCTCTCTCTCTCTCTCTCTCTCTCTCTCTCTCTCTCTCTCCATCTTTCTCTCAATGAAGAGGAGAATTTTGGTGTCTTCTTTGCTTGCTTCTGAGGTGTGCATTTTCATTGAGGAGAGGGTGGTGTGAAGAGATTATATTCAATTTTTTCAGTTTTCTTTTGTTTATACCAATCACACAGCAACAAGAACAACAGCAACAACAACAAATAAGCTAAACCAAACCAAACCAAACCAAACCAAACCAAACCAAACCTAAACCCTTATTAGCTTTTAAAGGTAGTTTGGTGAAGACACAGCCTGTTCCATGGGTTGACCTTTAACAACCAATGTTGTGCATTGTATGTATAACTAACCCCATTCAGGAACAATAGTAGATCTGGAGTCATCATTGGGGCAATCCAGAGGAAAGCTTAGCTAGATAATGACTGGTTGTCTGCACTATCCACTGTAAAACACAAGATGATTAGAGAATAGCCATTGGGTACCCTTAGAAGATTGCACAGAAGCCTCTTTTGAGAGTAAAAGGGAACTGTACATGCTAACCACTTCTTTGTAAAACTATGAGACCCCTGGAAGTCCTTTCACACATATTTAAAACTATTTTGTTATAGTTGTTGCTGTTGGTGATGTTTATTTCTTTGCTATAGAAAGACTGGTCATTTAGGTATCAGAGCCAGTATGATTAGGATGAGTCTCTCAATTTGTAGCAGATAGGAGTGTAAGAGTAAAATATAAACTCCTGTGGGAAGAAACAGCTCCATTCTCACTACTTCTGCTCATACTTTTGCAGAATGGAGCCTGAGAAGACTATGGAGCCTGAGAAGCACATCTATATAGAAATCACTTTTATTCCTGTGGTGTAGAGAGATTCATGGATTCTTCTCCCAGATCTGAAGAATTGGGAGCTAGGAGTGAGATTTGAAGGATGATTTGGTTTCTATTACTGTGAAAAGATTGGTGTTCTTTTCACCTGAGAGGACTTGTTATGGAAGCAGTTTTTTCATGAAGAAGCTTTCTCCCCCGTTCCTCTCCTTCTATTCTCCTTTACCATTCTCTCTTCTGTCATGGAGTGATGTAGGAAGTAGGCTCTCATCAGATGCTATCTCTCAGCCTCTTAGCTCTGTTGAAGCAGTCCAGAATGGTCCAAGATGAAATTACTTCCTGACTGTACACAAGGTGCTTAGAGAAGGCCAGTGCCCAAGCACACCTCAGCATTTTCTAACTTATCATTGCATGTAACTTGTAAGTTGCATGGTGATTCAACTGAAAATAGGTATCTGAATTTCTATGGAAAAGATTGGGCTACAAATGACTGCTTATTTGGTCTGTAACTGCATGTAGGAAGATTAAGGAGCCTTCTTCCCTTCAATGTTGATGATTCTGGCAGATAGTCACTTTCAGCAAGAGATTCACTTTGCAAATCCAGTTACACATAGGAAGTAAAACAAATTTGGATAGTAGAATGTAAGTATAAAGATAACAAAAGCATCAATGTATCATAATGTTTGAAAATACAAACAAAAAAGTCAAAGAATTACCATTTCTTTTATAATTGTTCCATTTTTTTTTTAATATAACTGTTACAACAACAAATACTAAACTGGTGCAGAGTTAAATTCCTTGTCCAATTTGAACCTGGGATTGAGGTCACATAGTGAACAAGCACCTTTTAAGATGTCCATTTCAAGACCAAAATGGATTTTAAGGCACAAGAGACTATTAGCAACATAATAATTATGTTATTCCTTGTGTAATTGAAAAAGCTCTGATTTCATCCTTTATTTAAGTTTAAATCTTGACAGTGACATCAACAACAGAAATTAACTCTTGCATTTCCAGAGGCTTAGAAGTCTAATGTCATGATATTGACAGATTTCGCTTCCTCTGGCACCACTAAGTCCCTCTAGGGGGTTTCAGGCATTCTGCCCCTTTGATACCTCTGGTTATAATTTCCTAAGAACACCAGTCACTTGTACAAGACCTTGTTTTACGTGTCTCATTTTATCCTATTCACTCCTTCAAAAATATTATCCATTTAGACATGTGTGTTTTCAATAAAGTGAGTGAAACCTCAAGGTATGAATTTTAGTGAGTATAATATAGCTAAAACAATGGCTTTATGTAGGATTCCTGCTTCATTTAGTAAAAAAATAAAACAGTCTGCTTTATGAAACTCAGTTTATTTCAAATTTATGCTTTTATTTCAATTATGTTTAGCTTTCCCTGGGACATTCTGCACTCATCGAGAAGATAAAGGAATTATTTATTAGTGTACATTTACTTTTTTGTCTCTAAATCACATTTCTACCTTACATAAATACGTAACAAAAATTAAAGTATTGTCATCAAACTTTTTTACTTACCACTTATGATCTAACATTTTCATGATCTTCCTTCTAAAGTATGGATATTTTGATATACCATGATTCCTAATTTCTCAAATTATACACATACTAATGTTACTGTATTTTTTTGTAATTTCTTCTTGTTTTCAATGTCAGAACAATGATGCATTAATACAATATAATTTTGGTTAAATTTTGTTATGAAATCAGTAACTGCTAACATAAATGCAGTAGTGACACATATGCTTTGAAGGTAACCAACAGATCCCTAATTGGGTTTAAGACCCTCTCAACATGTTGGAAAGCATGTCTGATACTGAATCCTAGACAATTATCCAAGGCTAGGTAAGTTATAGATCTTAGAAGAGACCCTACTATATACAAAATATTTGTCCTTAAACCTACACATAAATGTAGTCCTTGCCCATTATTGAAGTGGAAGTTTCTGGTTGTATCATGTGATATTTTGCTGAAGCAGACTCATGTAGTATTTTGCTGAAGCCAGACCCATGAGAGGTTGTGTAATGATTTTAGAGAGTATAAGTAGTACCCAGGAGACAGTGATGGGTGCTTGAATTGCAAGCTGTGCAACACTTCTTTGGTCTCCTGTCTTTGATGATCTTCACTTTGTTGAGAGAGGCATAGCAGAAAACTCCTGGCTTTCCAGCTCATTCTGGTCACTCCCTCTGACCTGTGCCAATTTGGCAGAAGCCTGAGTGTTTTTTCTGGGTTGTACTCTTGTGGTGGCACTGCTGATTAATGTTTGGTGACACTTTCGAACTGGATTGTTAGTATCCTGGCACTACTGAACTAGTCTGCTGGTATTCTAACAAATGGAGATTGGAATCACCCCAAAGAACTACTTCTAAAAGGTTCATATCCCCTCATAATATTCATTAATTTTCCCCTGTCTTTTGATATTGGGCTAGAAAGAGGGGCTGAAGCATTTGAGAACCCTCATTGATGTAGGTTTTGAAAAATCTAACCCTACACCTCATCATGAAAATTTCTCTGACAATACCAACTGACAGTTCTCCAACATAACTACTGAACATGAGGGTTAGGGATTATCCAGGAAAGAGGAATAGACAGATTATAAGAACCAGTGGAAGAAGGAGCTTACTGTACACCCTAGGGATGTCAGAAGCTACACATGTAAAAACCTCACTAATATTATTGCTTAAATATGAGCTGAATAATGACAATACTGATAGACAGACTCTAATGGATGAGGTAAAGGCCATGAGGCCTCAATCCAAAACAAAGACCTATAAGCAAGTAAAAAATACTGAGGGCAAGATGAAGCAAAAAGAGTTAAATAAATATGAAAAAAATAGGATGTACTGTGACTTGGATAAAAAGATTTATGAGCCTGCTGTAGTGTTTCATACTAACAGTGTAAATAAATGAAAAATGTTAAATGCTTAGAAATAAGTTCATCCAAGGCTGAGCATAGGAAAAACAAACAAATGTAACATAATAACTAGAAGCAGATATATTCTTGCTGCTTTGTTAGGTTTTCTGTTGTCCTTTTTATCTTTCCCTTTTCCACTTTCATTGTTTAATGATTTATAGTGACATAATTTGTTCCCTTTTCATATTGTTGGATTTATCTCTTATAATTATTTCTTTTGTACTTACAATGAGAGTTATAAAGGGCATGTTGCAAAAGTCTATTTCAAGTTGATAATGAATGACCTTCAATTATAAACAAACTATCTTTGTTTCTACCTCTGCATAGTTTGTTTGGAGAATAATAAATCATCTCACTGTACTCTGTAACTATTTTATAGTTATCCTTATTTTAATAATATTTTATACTTACATGCAGAAGCCACAGCTTAGATAAAGGATTAGAAGAACCAGGATTATTAAACTCTCAGGCTTTTTTACTTCAAGGCAAGAAATTGATTAATACCTAAGTGAATCCAGGTACTTGGAAGACTGGAGTAGATGCTATCTAACAATCTGGTGAATTTTTGCTGTTCTGTGGAGCCAGATTTTCTGAATCCCCCACAATTCTGAGCATTGTATAAGCCCCGAGCCAGGTCTTTATTTCCTAACCAATAGAACCCATCCTTATGAAAGAGGTATCACTTCACATATGCCATCAAGAGAATCTATCCTTCTGTTCATTACAAATACTGTGTTCATAGCAACTTTATTTATAATAGCCAGAAGCTAGAAAGAACCCAGATGTCCCTTAACAGAGGAATGGATACAGAAAATGTGGGTACATGTACACAATGGAGTATACTCCATTAAAAAAATGTAGTACTACTAGAAATGTAGTACATTAAAAAATTTAAAAATATAGTACATTGAAAATGTACTACTCCTTTGCTTTAAAACAGTGACTTCATGAAATTCTTAGGTAAATGGGTGGATCTGCAGGATAACATCCTGAGTTAGGTAACCAGTCACAAAAGATCAGCCATGGTATGTATTCATTGAGAAGTAGGTATTACCTTAAGGCTCAGAATATCCAAGATACAATTCATAGATCATTTGAAGCTCGAGAAGAAAGAAGACCAAAGTGGGGGTGCTTTGGTTCTTCTAAGGAGGAACAAAATACTCACAGGAGCAAATATGGAGACAAAGTCTGGAGCACAGACTGAAGGAAAGGCCATCCAGAGACTGCCCCCACCTGGAGATCCATCCTATATACTGTCATCAAACACAGACACTATTGTGGATGCTAAGAAGTGCATGATGACAGGAGCCTGATATAGCTGAGTACTGAGAGGCTTTGCCAGAATCTGACATATACAGAGGTGGATGCTCACAGCCAACCATTGAACTTATCAAGGGGTCCCCCATGGAAGAGATAGAGAAAAGACTGAAAGAGCTGATGGGGTTTGCAACCCCATAGGAAGATAAATAATATCAACCAACCAAAGCTCCCAGGGTCTAAACCACCAACCAAGGAGTACACATAGTTGGACCCATGGCTCCAGCCATATATGTAGCAGAGGATGGCCTTGTTGAGCATCAATGGGAGAAGAGGACCTTGGTGTAGGGGAATGTAAGGTCAGGGATGCAGGATTTGGTGGGTGGGGGCACACCCTCATAGAAGCAGGAGGAGGGGGTTGGGATAGAAGGTTTCTGGAGGCAGAAATCTGGAAAGGGCATAACAATAGAAATGTAAATAAATAAAATATCCAATAAAAACAAAATAAAATAAACAAACAAAAACAAATACATTTTCCCTAAATCCTTAACCTGAGCACTGTTTATCTGTGAATAAAACTCATTCTTATGGTAAGGGTCAGAGGTGTTTCACTACATAGAGATACTTCTGTTCTTTTGCAAAGGAGTTTCAATGCAGTTATCTCCATTGCTTTGTTGTGATAATTATCATGTGGAGACTGTTCCCCAACATTTTGCTGCATTCAAGTAAGTGAGAATAATAAAAGGTAAGATCAGACTCTAAAAATTATTTTCTTTCCTTTTTTTTTATTGGATATTTTCTCTATTTACAATTCAAATGTTATCCTCTTTTCTAGTTCCCCACCTGAAACCTATCCCACCCTACCCCCTGCTTCTGTAAGGGTGCTCTGCCACCCACCCACCTACTCCTGCATCCCCATCCTTGCATTTCATTACACTGGGGCATCAAGCTTTCACAAAATCAAGGGCTTCTCCCAGTGATGCCTGACAAGGCCACCCTCTGCTATATGGAGCCATCGGTCGTTCCATATGTACTATTTGGTTGGTGGTTTAGTTCCTGGTAGCTCTGGGGGGTATGGTTGGTTGATGTTGTTCTTCCTATAGGTTGCAAACCTCTTCAACTCCTTCCATTCTTTCTCTAACTCCTCCATTGGGGACCCCACACTCAGTTCAATGCTTGGCTGAAAGCATCAGCTTCTGAATTTTTCAGACAATAGCAGATCCTCTCAGGAGTCAGCTATATCAGGCTGTCAGCAAGCACTTCTTGGCATCCACAATGGAGTCTGGGTTTGGTGGCTGTTTAAGGGATGCATCCCCAGATGGGACAGTCTCTGAATGGCCTTTCCTTCAGTCTGTGATCCACACTTTGTCTCCATATTTTCTCCTGTGAATATTTTGTTCCCCTTCTAAGAAGGACCAAAGCATTGCTCAGCTGGTAGAGCAGAGGACTGTAGCAGACTCTGGAAATTTTTGATCAAGCACCTGCTAAAGTGACCCAAGTATCCTTCCTTACCTCATGTGGATTATTTCTCTGCAGGTTGTGACCTTTCAGGGACCCTCACACTTATAACTATTTGTGGCTTTTATATTTTAACATCCACTACAGAGCTGTGACTAACTACTGCTACATTACTAACCTATCTTCATTTGTCTACACATTTCCTTTACTAGTGAGCTTTGAGAAGCAATATGCTTTGATCTGTTATCCATTTTCTTTTGGTTCCAGCTTAGATTCTAAATACTCTTAGCTAGCAACACTCTGTTCTGTTTTTATTTAGTGATAATTTTACCTCTAAGTGATTTGGAAGTATATTAATTCAGTTTCTTTTCAAGGAAGAGTAGCCATTTCATTCCCTTCAGAACATCAAGGGTTCTGCTAACAAATCAACCAATAGTCTTATTAGCTCCCTGTACAGTTTTACTTGTTGCAGTAGCAATCTTCATTTTTTTTTGAGTTTTAAATTTTACCTAAGTC
>LR750753.1:243539-303984 GCA_902729485.2 Mus minutoides
ATATATATATATATATATATATATATATATATATATATATATATATATATTTCTTTTTAGTTTCTTCATATATTTCTTTCTTTCAGCTCTTTTGACAAGATAATATCAAATATCCGTATTATATCTAATAGTTTTTTCTTAATCAATACTAATATTTAAACTCTTTTAACAATATATTAATCTTATAATAATTTAATAAAGTTTTCATTCAAAAAAGTTTTATTTGATTCCATTTTTTAAATGTGTTTTCCTAGGACTGGAGAGATGGCTCGGTGGTTAAGGGCAGTTGAAGCTCTTTTAGAGGAGCAGAGGATGGTTTCGCTCACCCACATTGGCCTGTTCACTACTGTAGCTCCACAGTTGCTGACACACTCTTTTTGCCTCCACAACTCCCTATGTGAATATGAATGCATGCACAAATACACACATATAGAAAAATAAGATTTAAACATGAATTTATAACTTTTATTTTTGTTTTATTAAAAATAGATTTCTTATGAACTATATTCCGATTACCATTTGGCTTCTCCAACTCCTTCAAGATCCTCTTCACCTTGCCTCTTAACCAAATCTTTACCCTTTCTGCCCCACATTAGAAAATAAAGATACAGAATAATAATAAAATAAGACAAAAACAAACAGGAAAAGTAGCAATAAAGTAAAATAAGATAAAACAAAGAAATAGAAGAAGAATTTCCCTCATCAAGTCATTTAAAGTATGGTTTTATATTTTGTTAATATTTTCACTTTACTCGTGTTTTGCTTTCCTCGGTTGCTGAGCATTCTTACAGTGTGTGGTTTGAATTTTTTAATTTTGGGGAGGTCAGTTCCTGACATTTGTTCGTTCTTTTTTTCTACATGTTGTTTTATTAATTCTTTCTTCTTTCACCTTTCCTCCGCATATTTAAACACACAACCATGACTACTGACAGGATTCTTTTCTTTTTAAAGCTGTTTCAATAACCGCCCTGGTTCAGTATGCAGAGGACTCCTGCAACTTGCTCCATGGATGTATCTCCTTTGAACTCTTAGTTTTAAACCAAATTACAAGAAAATATTTTAAAGGATGCGATCTTTAATCACTCTGGTGTCTTTTGTCATAGTTACAGTTTCTCTTGACATCTTACAAGCTGCTCAATTCTCCTTTGATTTTGAAAAATACTAGTTTTCTAAATTGTACCAGGCCTCATTAATGCTTTGAGTGATAGAAAAAGCTGTTGTTCAAAAGGCCCTTTGAATAGTCGGAATAATGTACATGCAATTTATTCTGTCTTTAGGTGCAAGGTGGCTACTCTGAGAAGCCTGACCTTCAGCCTGTCATCTCTACTGTTGTCTTTTGTGTCTTGGAGGCCTGCTAGTTTCTGAAGAAGAAATAAAGAAGGAAAGGGAGTATATTTTGAGAAGAGTGGAGGTAGGAGGAATTTAGGACCACTGGAGGGGAGGGAACTGTCATTGGAATATATTGTATGAAAAATTAATCTACATTCAATAAAAATTGTATTTATTAAATAGTATTTAATTATTAATAATTAAACATTACTTAATTATTTAATTTATTATTCTATTAATGATTTAATTTAATAATTTACATTTTAAATTTGACTATCAAATTAACTAGTTAATAAATTATTTAATTTACTAATAAAGTTACCGTATTAATATTTATTAATTCACTAATAATAAGAATAATTATTAAATAATAATTTTCAAAAGATTTTGCCAGGTGGAGGCAAGATGATGATGAGGCAACCTTTAAAAGTCAGGGGTTAGGAATGTGGATCAGTGATAAAATGCTTCTAATTTCTGTCTGAGCCAATTATTGAAATGCTGGTACACAAAAACAAGATCAAAATATTAAAGAAGAATGGCAATTGCATGAGGTAATGGATGAGTATCCTAAAATGGTAAGAGCTTCAGTCTGAACCGTTTCAAATTCTCCTGGTGAGAAGCAGTGTCTTAATTTGCTATAGCTTTCTAATTAAGAACATTTGTTTACACATGATAAAAGTGGTTAAAAAAAACAAAAAAACAAAAAAAACTGGTGTTTCTGGGCCAAAACTTCTGAATGTCACTTCCTTTACTAACTTCTGGCCTCAATTACTCTTCTCTACCAACTTTTCAAGATTTATTTATTTATTTATTTATTTATTTATTTATTTACTTACTTACTTTACTTATGTGATTTATGATGTGAATTTATATGTAAATTTGAGATGAACTTTTTACCATGTGATCATGTATTCTGAAAGATGTATAATTACTGAGGACAAAGAGAAAAAGCTTGACTCATGGAAGTAGGGAATTGGTTTTAATGCTTTGTCTTGATTCAGCCCCCAAATCATGAATCTGCATGTCCAAACTCTGAAAGTCCATGACCCCAATTGTGTTTTGATTGATCAAAAAAGAGCCAATAGCCAATGACTAGAGAGAGAGATGGGGTGGGGCATGACTTCTAGGTTCCCGGGAGAAGAAACATGGGGAGTAGAAACAAAGGATCACTTCTAGAAGGGAATAGGAAGGCCATAGATGGGAGGGAACAAGAGGGAGTAAGGGACAAAATATGGGTAGAAGAAGGAAAGCTGCCCTCAGAATGACTGGCTGCCCAGATGGTTTTGGGCAGCAAAGATGAAGGGGGGCACTCAGAGAGATCCAAGGCAACAAATTAAATATAGAATTTAATAGGTGTTAAGTAAGGAATGCAGGAAGGAAGAATATGTCTGGGAACTAAAAGCGAATATGTCTGGGAACTAAAAGGGGGCTGGGGAAAGAGGGGGGAAGGGAGGATAGACCATGTCCAGCCAGAGTTCCTCCTATGCTCTGGGCAGGCTTTCCACTCTGCCCCAGGCGGGCACCTAAGCCACTGACCCCACTCGACTGGGGGGGGTGAAGGGGCAGCCCCCAAAACCAGGGGACCCCCCGGAACAACACCCTGTCATCCCAGGGTTGTGGGAGAGGGGGCTGAAGGAGAGAGGTTCCCACACAGTTGAGAATCTGCACAGCAGGCCTTGATGAGCAGAGACTGTCTATGGTTTTAGAGCTTTATTCTATGGGGAAATAGAAAAGGTGGAGAGAGAGAGAGAGAGAGAGAGAGAGAGAGAGAGAGAGAGAGAGAGAGACCATGTCTAAGAGGAGACAAAGGGGAAAGGAAGAGAGGAACGACTGAAGAGTAAGAGGGAGAGAGTGAGAAGAGAGGAGTAAGAGCAAGAGAGTGAGAGAGGAGTGAGGAGGAGCTAAACAGCCCCTCTTATGGTCTTTACTGTTGCTAGGTAACTGGGGAGGAGTATAGCCTGAAGGTCAGAAGCTTGGGACATTGCTGACATGACTACTAACTATGCTTCTCTTGTGGGGACTGAGGGGGGCAGTAACTTCGACAGGAGCCAAAGTCCAGGAGACATGAAAAAACTCCTTCCGTCCCATGTAGGTGAATTATCACCACCAGGTCCCAGGGTTCAACATCTAGCCTCAACTGGAAACCAGGCTTTCTGTGCATAGCCCAATGCCCCACAAATATGCTGGTTGAAGGGAGGTTTACAAGTGCTCAACTATTGAGCTAGTCAAGGCATAACAAAATTAGCTTACGTGTGTGTGTGTGTGTGTGTGTGTGTGTGTGTGTGTGTGTGTGTGTGTGCCTATCATTCGCAAATCCAGAGAGCTCTTGAGCAGGTACAGCATAGCCTGTCAGGAGCCAAAGGGGTTAAATAATTCACTGCTGTACAAAACAATATGAATTAACCAGAACCCCAGAGCTTGTGTAGCAGAAGATGGTCTAGTTGGCCCTCATTGGGAAGAGAGGCCCCTTGGTATTGCAAACTTTATATGCCCCAATATAGGGCACCGCCAAGGCCAAGAAGTGGGAGTGGGTGGATAGGGGAGCAGAGTGGGTGAGGGTAGAGGGAACTTTCGGATAGCATTTGAAATGTAAATTAAGAAAATATCTAATAAAAAAAGAGAGAACTTCTTTTGTTGTTGTTTTGTTTTTTGTTTTTCGAGACAGGGTTTCTCTGTGTAATGCTAGCTGTCTGGAACTCACTTTGTAGACCAGGCTGGCCTCGAACTCAGAAATCCACCTGCCTCTGTCTCCCGAGTGCTGGGATTAAAGACGTGCACCACCACGCCCGGCTAAGAGAGAACTTTTTAGATGGAGCTCAAGAAGAACTTAGAAATAAAGGCACACATTGGAAGTAACAGTATTGAGAGAAAGGACATTACTGTGATGGCAGTGCAGGAGGAGATGACAGGATTAGAAGAAGAGCAGAGAGAATGTTTTAGAAAGAACTTTTTGGAGGAGAACTTCTGTAGAAACTTTTTTGGGGAACTGAAGGACTTAGAAATAAAGATGCTAACCACTTTTTAATGTGTCTCTTTTCCTGCAACTTCAACTAGCAGGTTGGGTCTTAGAGCAACACAGTTCCTGTGTAGATAGAACAAAGGCTACTTTATTTAATCCCCTTGTGTTTTATGATGAGGTGCTAAATGCCAGAGACTCTGGTTTCTGGCCCCAGAGGAACTCCAGGCAAGTCAGCTATGGTATCAAAGTGACTTAGACTTAAAATAGGTAAAAGTTTTATTATTAAAAAGCAACCCCAAAATATCACCTAAACCCAAGACTTACCACCGAAAATGCTCTCCCCTCTCCGCTGCATCAAGAGGAACCAACAAGAGAGAACAGTTGGGGCTGGCCCCCAGCAAATATGTTTTCTCAAATCATTGTACCATTTTGAATTTCTACAGAAATGTTGCTAAAGTAACAGAGGTTGGAGTGCTTGCCAGCAGTTTTTATCTGTGGCACTTTTATTTGGCTATTCTGATATTTGTGTAGACCAGTTAATGAGCACTAAAAACCTTGTTAAAGTAGGCATCCTGCATTTTTAATTCTCTCATCAGTTAGAACACCAGTATTTTATTTCATACTAGTGTGGTTGACTTCAATTATGTTTTCAAATTCTCACGAAGACTTTCTAAGTAATCCACAATGGGGTACTTTCTTTTCAACCAATTATGTGAAGCTTTCTTTTCCATACATTACTTCAAAGGCTAAAGAGAGAAACATGAATTCCCCTGTGGAGTTGTCTCTCAGTCCTCTTTTATAACTGTATGAATACTATTTGGTTCCGCTATCTTTTTATCTTAACATTATTCATCTAGACATATAAAGGCTGTTTACAAAAACAGCATAACTCAACTTATGAACTATCCTCACCGAATTCAAGTGTATTTTAGGTTAGTGGTAGAGAAATAGAGTTTGGATGCATAAAAATAAAACAGAGGTGTCATGGAGGGCTTGATTGTTAGCACCATGGGGAATGAAGCAAGGAGTTGCTATATATAGAACACACTTGAATACAGAATTTATATTTTATCCTTGACCTCTATTGAGCTTTTCTTTCTGTCTAAAACCTTGTGTGTTACTCAGACAGCTATTTTACCTATTTTTACTCAGATAGCTATTGCCAGTATAAAGAATATTGTCTTTCCATAATGAGAAATTTCCAACCACATTTTAATAAGAATATATATCAATGCTTTTTTGAGTGTTTTTATTAAACTCTTATTTCTCTCTCTCTCTCTCTCTCTCTCTCTCTCTCTCTCTCTCTCTCACTATATATATATATATATAGTGAGAGAGAGAGAGAGAGAGAGAGAGAGAGAGAGAGAGAGAGAGTGTGTGTCTAAACTTTCCTGGGTTTTGGTGGAGACCAAACATGAAGGAGTTGCTTCCTTCCTTTAAAATGGAGGTACCAGGAGAATAAATTCAGGCTGTCAGTCTTGGTGTGGTAGCCAGTGTTACTTCTTGATGAGTCATCCCTCTGACTTAGGATACCTGATGTTGAAATAAGTTCTCCATATAGGAATGCCTGCACACACAGACACACACAGACACACAGACACACACACACACACACACACACTTTTCACCTGAAATTGTAAAATTATGTTATTTATTAATTTTTGAAAACAATGAGTATCTAACTGAGGGCCTTGTGCCTTCTGGATAAATGCCTTACTACTACTCTCAATCCCTGGTCTTCTTATTTATTAACTAAATTTTCTGTTAAATTTCACTCTGAAATTCTCCAGATATTCACTAGTGCACATTCTGTAATGCAGGAAGGACATTTTTTTTCTCCATGATGCTATACACCATCCTAGCACTATCATTATGAATGTCCTTTATAAATACCCCAATTTTATAAGACTCAGGCATAATTCTCTGTTCGTACTATATATCTATCTCCAACTGAATTAATAAATCTTTCAATCAATTTTAATAATAAGTAAAAATTTCTTACAAATGTTTGGCTATTCTTAGTAACTTTCATTTATATGAAACTTCTTCTAGTTGTAGTCACTATTAAACAGTCTCTAGAGTAACTTTGGAATAATTTAGGTTACTTATTCTCATTGTAGAATGCAAGGATAGCCCTTATGTTGAATATCTTCTTTAACATATAGCTGTTTACAAAACTACCTGTTAGAGAGTATTGGAGTAACTCTCTGTATATTTATTATTTGAAATACAAATAAAGAAAATATCTAATAAAACAAAAACAAAAACAAAACAAACCAAAAAACAAAAAACAAAAAGAAATGTATTATTTTCATGATTTTATTAAAAGTTAGTCTCTATTCATATTTTTCTTGCTGTCTTTGTATGGGTATATATGTTGTATCCATGTGTGCATATATGTGTGTAGATATGAATGATTGTGCTGATGTGTTTGTACATGTGTGCTTGAAGGTGTCCAAGACTGATTTTATGAGTCTTATTTGATCACTATATATTTTATTCATTGATGCGAGCTGTGTCACTTGAACCCAGAGCTCACTGTTTTATGAGTCTCATTGACGCAAACTGTGTCAACTGAACCCAGAGCTCACTGATTTGGCTCATGTTGCTATACAGTTTGCTTTAGGCTTCCCTCAGCTACCCTTTTTACTAGCGGATCTACAGTGTGACCACTAATTATCACGTGGTATTTGTGCGTGTGTGCTGAGAATCTCCTTTCCCATCCTCATGCATGCTGACATGCCCTCGTATTTTGTTTCTTATGCATGATTTTTATAGATTTAGTTTAAACAATGATTTTTGATTTTTGCTTTCTAATATTTTCTATATTCAAATCAATGCCTGAAAATGTGGAATGAACTATCTTCATCCCAATGTTTCTCCTCTCCTGTTTCCATGCTATTGTTCTCGTTGACTCATCCTCTCTCTTTGTCCCTTCCTCTTTTCCTTCCTCCTCTTCTCTCCAATTTTCTATCTCAGGCTATCTCTCTTTCCATCTCCTTTGTCTTTCTGAATTTCTGGAAAAATGTAAAAATTAATTGAATAAATTTAAGTCCAAGTAGATTTGCCTAGTTCCTGCCATTCATGAAAAAGTCATTAAAACCTTTTCTTCAAATAGGGTCATGGTGGCAAATGCCTTTAATCCCAGCACTTGGGAGACAGAGACAGAGGCAGGCAGATTTCTGAGTTTGAGGCCAGTCTGGTTTACAAAGTGAGTTCAAACCTTTTCTTCAATTCTGATGATTATAAGTTACTTGTAAGTAGTCTATATTGTGTATAGAATTTTCTATCATTGATTACTTTGAAGCAGTTATTTGTGAAAAAAATTTAAATATTATGGAATATCTTTTCTTCAAGCGGGGAATAAATCATTCATTAATTGATTATAAGTTTGATGAAGAGTGCATCTTCATTGCTAGAAAAGTCAAGCTAATAAGAAATACTACCATTTAACAAACCTAGAAGGGTTTTTCAATAATTATGTTGATATAAATACATACACACATATATAAACATGATTATTCATAACATAATTGTGCATGTATAAAAGGAATATATATATATACCTTTAATAGATACTACAGGAGTAAAGAAATAGACAAATATTAGTGTAGAATTGATGAGCTTTCTTTGTAAATATTTAGTGTCCTTAGTGTTTTCACAGAAATGCTTTGATTATATAGGAATATATGGAATCTTCCCTAACATTGGATTTAGAGATATGATTTCTTTATGTAGAGCATGATGGTCACAAATGCATTAATGCTCCTACCTCCATCTGAGTTCTTGAATTGCAGGCATGTGCTACCACATCAAACAGAATTTTAGGATTCTTAATTTCAGGGCTGGAGAGATTTCTAGTGGTTAAGAGTAGTGGCTGCTCTTCCAAGGAACCTGAGTTTAATTTTCAACACCCACGTGGCAACTCATAACAGTCTTTAGCTCCAGCTCCAGGAGATGCAACACCTTCACACAGGCACACATGTAGGCAAACACTAACACACATTTAAAATAATGTGAGGCTCCCAGGTCTCAATGGGGATGACCTTAGCTGAATTGCCCAACAGTAACCCGAAGAGACCACCTCCAATAGATAGATAGGACCCCCAGTAGAGATATGGAGCTACCTACCTCTCTTCAATTTTTTTTTGACTAAGAATTGTTCCTATCTGAAAAAAATTCAGGGACAAAAATGGAGACCCAAGTTGGGATTCATCCCATGTGCAGGCAGCCAACCCAGACACTATTACTGATAACGTGTTGCACTTGCAGACAGGAGTGCAGCATAGATAAACGAGTATATCAAATTCTAAATCTTATTGCTTGCTATTTTTGTGATGTGAATGCTCTGTTAGGGCAAAGTTTAATATAAAGACATGATATTCCAGAGAATGGGCAACAAACAGAAGCACTTCCATGATGATCTAATAAACATACATAAAAGAAGTAAATACAGGGTTAATACTAAAGTATAGTAAAATTCTATTTCAGTCTCAAGGAGATTAAGACATCATAATATGATTCCGAAATGATGACCACTTATCTTTTTTGTTAGTTGCTGCTTAGTTTTTGTGAAGAGACAGAAGGAAAGAAACATGACCTTTTAATAATGTGACTTTTTGTTAGATATTCAGTGTGTATGCCATAAACAAAATATCTACAATCCTTAAAGTCCGTTTAAAAAATGGCTCACTATGACTCCAGTCAGATTACAAAAAGTTCCCATGCATCCCTAATGAGCTACCTGCAGAGCTCCATGGAATTTGTCACAGCAATGTCAATCGATTCTCTATAACCATATATTTTTATTTGCAAAACAATCATTTTTTTAGCTCAGAGTGGCATTGGAGTCGGGGATGCAAAATGGAGATTTTAAGTAAAAATACATTTGAAGACTTATTTTAGTCTACAAAACAGTTTAGTAGCAGTCTATCAGTTCAACCAGCATGTTTAGATTTTCAACATTATAAATCTTACCTCCCTGTCTCAAATAAACAAAACAATTAGAAAAGCACAGAAGTCACAAGCCATTTAATACTCATAAAAGCTTCTTGTTATCTAGCTTTAAACCTGGGCAGCTGAAGTAAATACCCATCTTGCTTTTAGAGTAATTGCAGTTTAAATGTGAGCACAGGGCAGAACAAGCCCAGTAATTAACCACCTTGCTTTTAGAGCACCTTTCATCAGTGTGTATCTTTGAAGCAGAACTAAAAGGAAATAAAATGACTTCTAGTATAGCAACAATTTTTTTTTTTGCTTCAAGCAGTTTGTTCCAATTATGTGCAGAATACAGAACATCCAATGAAGCTGGAGGTTTCGTGTTATATTAATGCACTAAAAGGTGGTTCTGTTTGTTGGCTTTTATATTCTCTTTGATTTATTGCTATAAATTATTTGGACAAAATATGTACATTTTTGGGTGTTTTTCATGTTTGATTATATTTGGTTGTTACTGGTTGAGAATTCCTCTACAAATAATGAAACATTGTGTCTTGGTTATCACTTATATGATCCTAAAGGAATTGACCAACCTGAATACAACACAGGTGTTCCGTCTCTGGTCCTATGCTGATCCCCGACTGGGTGAATGATTTCTAAACAACAGGCTGTACATTATTTTAATATCATATATTCTGCCAAACAGTATAATTTCAAATAATGGCTCCCAAGAATGACTTTGTGTCCATATGAGCCTATAAAATATACTATATTTTGTCACTTCAATTGTTGATTCGGGTATTTTCTAGTCATTAATATAGCAGCCATGTTTTTCTTGCTACAAATTGTATTTACAATCTTTTAAAAACTGAATCAGTAAATGAGCACATATTTCTGAGAGAGCATAGATGTTCAATCTATTATTACTAAATATTTGTTTGAACAGTTGTCTTTTAAAAGATATGTCACTATTTGCGATTGAAAATCTTTCTCTGAGAAAATTATTATTGAAAAGCAAGGAAAGATTTATAAAATATGGTTCATCAAACAAAATAGTTACATATATGTAGCTTGTTGAAATTTTTTGAGTTCATTATGCTCTGACCAGAGAGACATTGTAAATCTACATTTTGCTGGCGAGAGTGTTGATATCAGATCTGAATTGCTTCCCATGGCACAGAGTTGTGAAACAACCTTTTGCTTATAAAATGAAGAGCCAAATATTCAATTCTTAGCTTCACTTCACACCCCACCCCCAATGTACAAATTCCATTTCTGTTTCCAAACACTTTTAATTATCATTGTCAAGTATCTAAAACAATCTACTTTCTTCATCACCCACATCTCAGCATCTTATCTTGCACGATACAACCTGATTTATTCTGGTATCTTCCACCTTCCAAGAATTTCAAACTTTTTGTTGACCTGTTTTTTTTGTTTTGTTTTGTTTTTTTGTTTTCTGTAGAAGATACTACAAAATCTCTCTAATTTCTCTCCCACTCTTGCACCATCTCAAGGCAAACCTCCGCTTGAAATGTTTAAAGTTGGAGAAATTGTACAGAAGGGTTGGATATAGGAAAAGGTAAATTCATCATTGCTAATAAATTTAAAAAGCCACAGCAAAGCTATATTACCTCCCATCGATTACAAGTAGCCATATGGAAAGTTCTAAAACTAACAAATCTGCAGATCTCAGTAGACGCCTGTAATCTTCAAACTGTGAACAAATGTAGAGGAGAGCTGCAGGTCTTATATTATGGATTTTACACTGTTAGGCTAAATCTAAATTAAATTTTAATTTTCTATGAAGATGTAAAGGATGCTGATAGTCTGGTATTCAGTAAAGCAAAGGAAGACAGTCAGTTGCTTCTGTCATTTCCACGTAACAAAGCACAAGATACTAACCTGAGTTGAGGGCCAAAAGATGGTCCTTTTTAGTCAGGCCTTTGTCTATGTTAGCTCTGTGCCTTCTTTGATTTCTTTTTATCTCTCTTTTCTCAAATGATTGAGGAAACATAATTCCTATAGAGTTTCTTTTTAATGAAATCAAATATGTAACAATAATTCAACAGGATGCCTAGCAATTATAATATAATTCATTAATGGAATTCCATTGTGTCTTTGTTATTTTTTATATGTTATCAATCAACAAATGCAGTTGTTCAGTTAATATAGATACAAAAGTTTAATTTTAGCTTATAGAAATAAAACTTTAATTGTTCTTAGAATATTTTTATTATATTTATGCACTTAATTGTGTTATGAAATTGTGGGAATACAGAAATGCTCCAGTGTAGAGAAGTCAGAGGAGAAATGTAGGGGAGTTGGTTTTTTCCCCTCCATGATGTGGGTACCAGGATGGTATGCAAGCAGTCTGGTTTGGCAGAAGATAACTTTAACCACTGAGCCAGTTTGGGGGCTCTCTTCTTACTATTTATGAACTGATTTTTGCCTTTCAGTCTACTCTATAATGGCAGACAGGCCAGGCATACCGTGGAAATCCAAGACAAAAAAAAAATAGTTAATATTATTAGCCAAATATGACCCAACTATTTCGATCATTATTATTCTAAACATTTTGGAAATAGCTGAAGGGCAATATTAAAGGTGA
Organism: Mus minutoides; assembly: GCA_902729485.2. Taxonomy (NCBI): domain Eukaryota; kingdom Metazoa; phylum Chordata; class Mammalia; order Rodentia; family Muridae; genus Mus; species Mus minutoides. The sequence continues at coordinate 255,377 of LR750753.1, forward strand.
TGCAAAACATTAATGTAATATGCCACTTTTAGCATTATGACACAGTTTTGTAAAAGGTAAGGACCTCTCACATGATCTAGGCAGACAGTCCTCCTCAGCAAGTAATCATCCAAACATTCAAAGTCAAGCAATACCTAGGAAATTAAACGTCAAACTCTGAGATATTTGTATACTCAAATTACAGATAGCATTGTGAAGTTTTACTGAATGGTGTAATGGTTTAGAGAGAGTCTCTATAAACTTCTGTGGCTACACTGATGATTTCTTTTTATTTTTTTAATTAGATATTTTCTTTATTTACATTTCAAATGTTATCCCCTTTCCTAGTTTCCTCCCTGAAAATCCACTCTCCCCTCCCCCTGCTTCCCAAACCACCCGGTCCTTCTTCCTGGCCCTGGCATTCCCCTATACTGAGGCATAAAAACCTCACAAGACCAGGGCCTCTCCTCTCATTGGTGGCTGACTAGGCCATCCTCTGCTACATAGGCAGCTAGAGACATGAGCCCCACCAGATGATTTCTTTGATTGGTGGTTTAGTCCAAGGGAGCTCTGGGGGTACTGATTAGTTCATATTGTTGGACCTCCTATAGGGCTGCAAACACGTTGGGTAATTTCTCTCGCTCCTTCATTGGGGACATTGTTGATTTTTTAAAGCTCACTAACACAAATTTTGCCAAAAACTTTGCCGCACTTTTTCTTTGAGATTTCTAAGAAGCTATTGTTTAGTTCAAATATTTCAATAGATATAATGAATGCATTCATTGAATTTAACAAAAATTTTGAATATACTGTATCTATTTATGGAAGTATTAAACATCTATTCTAAAATTATGTGAAAGTGTTGAAAATGCAGAGATATTTGATGTATTTAATGTCCTTTAGAGAAAGATAGTTTCATAATCATTCTAAATATATTACATTATAGGAGTTTCTGCAATTGTAAATTATCTTATCTAGACCACTTGAGCTCATGTATACCTTTATGATTCAAACTGTATTTGAATACTTCTATAAAACAATGGTAGTTTATAAATAAGTATAAAATTAAAGTTTAATAAGACCTCTTCATATATTCATCACTAGCTAAAGTATGGCATGTAAACTGTACATGAACTTTAATTTTTCATTTGTTTACTTTTATTTTCTTTGCTTAATTGATTTATATATTTGGTGATATTTCTCAACATAGTACTGGTATGTAGCCTACCTCATACTACATCATTCTCTCTTAGTATCTATTCTGATATTTCAGTTAGATTTCAGATATCTACAATTCTTATGACCTGTGTGGAGGCTATGTTTGCTGATAATGTCATATGTATTATTCTCTGTTGGAGTAGCTTTAACTATTAAGTAAGTCAAAGTATGATAAGAATATACACAGAAAAAAAATTGAACCAGGGGTGGGGATGTCACTGGGCTGTACATGCCCATGCATTTCTTAGGTCATTGGAAATACTTTGTCAGAAAAGTTTGGAAATTTTGCTAGAAAAGCCTTTGAATGCTGAAAGTAAAACTTAATGAGGCATTCTAATGAAAGGTGGAAACACGTAAAAACAGATTAAAATGTGTACTGTGAATGCTCAGCTCCTGAGGTTTCAGAGGAAAAGTAAGGACTCTAATAGGGTCTGAGTTAGATCCTAGTCACGTTATAACCTGAGAAAAACTGGCTCCATTCTGCCTGTGTTCTGAGAACTCATGTGGGGCTGAAATAAAAAGCAAGGGTCCAATTTGTTTGGTAGAGGAAATTTCAAAGCAGAACGGCATTGAGTCTGTGATTGCCAACTGATTTAATTCAGAACAAAGTGAGAAAAACATATGAGTAAGCAAGAAGACATTTTAACATGAAACTTTGGAGAGAAAAGGAGTGTGAGAAAACTTGAAGTAGTGACCAAGGGTACAACAAAAAGCAAAACATTGGTAACTATGAGTGATGAGTATGATTAGAAGGAACCGTCCTTCTCATCAATCAGAAAACAGGAAAGGTGCTTCTTGGAGAAGACCACATACCTCCAAGGCTCCTATTCGGGAAAATACAATTCATTTAGAACAAGAAAGCTGAAACTGAGACCACTGCTGAAGGGAATCCCTTGCTGCTGGAAGCAACTCTGAGGAAGTGCTTCCCCGTTAGTACAGAGGCTGCTGCAAATGTGGTCTAAGTGACTAGATTCTACCCTTAAGTCTTAGTAGAACTTGGCAGTGTTGTCCATGTAGTGCTGACTTTTTTTTTCTTTAGATATTTTCTTTATTGACATTTCAAGTATTCTCCCTTTCCTTACTTCCCCTCCAAAAACTCCTTATCCCATCCCCCTCCTTCCCCTGCTTACTAACCTACACACTCATGCTTCCCTGTTCTGGCATTCCCCTACAATGGGGCACCGAGCCTTCTCAGGAACAAGGGCCTTTCCTCTCACTGATACTCAACAAGGCCATCCTCTACTACATATGCAGTTGGAGCCATGAGTCATTCCTTGTGTACTCTTTGGTTGGTGGTTTAGTCCCTCAGAGATCTGGGGTTACTGGTTGGTTCACATTGTTGTTCCTCCTATGGGGCTGCAAACCCCTTCAGCTCTTTGGGTCCTTTCTCTAGCTCCTCCATTGGAGATCCTGTGCTCAGTCCAATGGTTGGCTGAGAGCTTCCACTTCAGACTGCTCGTTCCCCATTCTGTCGCTGGGTGGGTGTTGGGCTATGTGAAGGAACAGAACCCTGCTCTAGGGTTGGAGAAACCCAGTCTCAGGTCCCTGCAGACCTGCTGAAGTTGGTTCTCAGACTCTTGAGCACCCCAGATGCCTCTGGAGTGGGGAAACTTGGGCTGGATCTAGCCCAGGATAGAAGGTAAAGGGGCAGGAGGAATGCTCCTGCTAGGTCCCGCAGGGAGGAGAGAGTCCTTGGCTTGTATAGCTGACCACCACAACCTTAGTGTTATTTCTTTGTTACTTCATAACTGTAATTTTTGCTAGATACAAATCATAATGAAAATATCTGAGTTTTCCTATGGTCACAGATAATTCCTATGGAGTTTATGACTAATGGGGCCATGACCCAAAGGTTTATAACCAGTGCTATAGGGAATATTGAAGGTAAATTTTAGTGGAGATGAATAGACACTGAAGGGGCTAGAATCATTAGGTTATTATCATGTGGCAATTTCGTATAATATTAAAACTTACCATTTTGGAGGAAATCTTGTGGAGACTCAAAGAGTTAAAAAGGAGTTTAAACAACAGTATGTTTTAAGGGATGTAAACATTCCATTCTATATAGAATTTCCCTAAGTTAAGGAAACAACTTGATAATTTCAGGAAGTCCCTGAACCTGACTACATTATGTCTTCCTCTACCCAAGCAAATAGAAATTGTAAAGGTTCCAGAAAGATACTCTTAGAGAAGCTGAGCTGCTAGAAATTAGTGAAGTCCAGTCAAGGAAACCAGAAGAATCACAGACCATGGAGAGAATTTTCTCCCATCTCTTAAATTTCTTGTGGACGATTCAAAGGGCTCAAATTTTCTAGCTCTGATGAGCTATCATCTATGCTGAGGTAGATGACATAGCTGACTTTGAAATATTTCTCTTTATGTGAGTCATCCATTACTCTTATTCCTATAAGTAACTCTAGTAAAACTAATTGGTTCACCAATCTGGACATCAGTGGTGTTTGTACTTTGGTCTTTTGTTGGTTTTCTATCTTGGGTGAATAGACACATATTCATGCCTCCCAGATAGTGTCTCAAATATCTGTGAATAGATGGTACATACATGTAAAAGAATCAATTTTAAATGAATATATTTTATATGATTACATATTCATTACTTAAATTGTCTTGAGTCAATTCAACTATAATTTTATAACAAAAATACATTTGTTTTACTTAATCCAAATACTGCTCTTTCATTCATATCTTTATTTTTTACCTAAAGACTAATAAAATCAGTTCTCGCTTTTTCTCTTTCCAAAAAAGCTTCATTTAAAAGTACTTTTTCATAGTTACTATATTTTATTGAATACTATTCTTAAAACACAAGGTCAAACTAGACCATTATTGTTAAAGAATTGCCATGACAGCTAAAGTACAGTGTAGCTCACTCCATTCTCTACTTCCAGACATATCGACTTATTTTAACATTTAAAGAACAAAGCAGTAATGAATCACATTTTCTGCCAAGAGGACTCTACAGTTTTTGTTTTGTTTTATTTTTTAAATTTATTCTTTTTTTTATTTTTAGATTTATTTATTTATTATTATATGTAAGTACACTGTAGTTGTCTTCAGACACACCAGAAGAGGGCATCAGATCTCACTATGAATGGTTGTAAGCCAACATGTGGTTTCTGGGATTTGAACTCAGGACCTTCAGAAAACCAGTTAGTACTCTTAACCACTGAGCCATCTCTTCAGCCCTAAGACTCTACATTAAAGACTGTTATGGACATCACTTTTTTAAACTTTGCATGATTTCACACATGTAATTTTTCTGAAGATATTCTATATCTGTTCTTATTTTGTTAATGCATTGCATCTAAACAATCACCTTCCAGGATTTTTATTAACATAATATGATTTCACTAATCATTGAATAAAGATGCTCTCTTACCTTCATTAATAAAAAGGTAGTGGCTAATAGGAATAAGAAAAGCCATTAGTTCCAGGCAGCTAGAAACAAACAATGACTAAAATAATTGTCTTCCTCTAAAAAGCAAAAACGAAATAGAAAAGAAAGGAAAGTGATACAAAAGTTGCTTGGCTTGTGTTGGGGAGATGTCTCATGGGTAAGTTGTTAGCTGGGGACCTGAGTTTAGATCCTCAGTATCCAACTAAACAAGCACACATGTTGGAACATTCTAGAACTGGGGTAAGCAATAAGAACAGACTTACCAAGGCCTCTGACCAGCTAATTTAATTGAATCTGAGATCTAAGTGTGCACAGAGACCCTGAATGAGAAAAGACAGCATAGCCAAGACAGGTTTATAAATATTCTTGAGGTTGCTCTGTCTGAGAGTGATATGATTATGTGAAATAACTTCCATCAAATTCTATTTTCTAGTATACAGCAATATACTTTTCAAAATGTTTTATTCAACATATGAGCAGTCATCAAACTAGCAGTATTTATTAACATAAAGTGGTTATTTCTACAGAAAAAATGTTTTCAATATCTTTCCATACAGAAGTATACAACAGAAATATAAAGATATAACGTGACAAACAATAGAAAACATTGAACATCAATCTCTGTCTTTTGCATGTTCATGTGCATTCATGTGCACACACTTTTCTGGTAACACATGCATGCATGCACAAAAACACATATATTCAAATGAGAGTGGTTGTGTGAGAGAAGATCTCTGAAATTCAGGTTGGCCTAGAATGAGTAATGCAGCTCAGGCAAGCTTTCCACTCTATTTCTTCTGTTTTGTCCCTTGTGTATTGAGAGTATAGCTGTGTACCATCAATCCAGCTATCAAAATAGATTTTTTGTAATATAATATTTAGCTAATTAATTATAAACACAGAGGTAATTATATATAAACTTGTTCATCTGCATAAATATCTCTGAACTGTGCTTTTTCTTTTTAGCCTCTAGAGTCTCCACTCTGCTTTGTAGGTGGTCCCGTAGTCAGTGTGCCAGCTTGATGTATGTTTCCTTATCTAACAAAAGTCTTTATTCAACTGCTGATTTCTGTCTGCATCTTCTTGATTTCTTTACCACTACCTGCCAAGTTCAAGATTTTTCTGCATTTTAATTTTTTAACTGACAAGAATAATGAACCCAATCAGGACCTTATCTCAAGATTCTTGCTGAAGACCACCCTCACTAAGATGGTACATCTGTCACATGGCAGACTCTCACCAAATGCCTATCTTACTCTTAGAATCATTACATTGGTTAAGTTTTATTGTACTCCTTTATGTCATTGTGGCCCTACCCCAAATACTCTGACTGCTGCTACCTCTACTTTTTGCCTATTTTGACAGTTTAAAGAAGGTAAGGTCATTGTTACCATTGGACCCATAACACAGTTGAAGAGAATGCTGGGATAGGAAATGAGGGGCCAGAAGCAGCCAAACTCCCTTCTAGACAGACAGAGAGCAGGGCTCATAGGTAGGTTATAAAAGTGGTAAGATGGCTTCCAAGATGGTTGTCATCTTCCTTAAGTTCCTGACCTGAGACAGTTTAAAGCAAAGGCCATGTAGGCATTTTACCCTGTCAGTAGGCCCCTTGATGATGAATTGGCTCAACAAGTTCAAGGTAGTTTTGGGTCAATCAGCCATTTTGTCTTTCTTTAAACTGACCAAATTTCCTTAATTAAGGGAGGAAGACCCTCAGAGATTTTTCTCATTGCTCAAGAAGAGATTGGATTTTTTGGCTTCTGAAACCCATGTCCCGCTTCTACATTTCAGAGAATTTTTTTTCCCTCTGTGCATGTATGTCTGTGCTTCCCAATAAAAGATTTTTTCAATTGAATACATATGCACATGTATGTATACTTTTAAATATTATATGCATATTTATATAATATAAATGTATATAATGTAAAACTTATTATACAGGAAAATATTTAGTCCCTTTTGTACTAGTAACATTATTAGGAACCAACATTAAAAGTAAGTTTTTAAGTATGAGGTTGAAATTTTAGTACAGAATACATACAACAATGTTTGAAATGCTGATGGATTACATTTACCTTTCAACCCTGATTCCTGAGTGTTTTTACAATCTTTTAGAGCTAAATGCAAGTGTGGTACCCTACAGTATGTTTCCAGTACATTGTTCTATCCAGAAACACATGTGTGAGGTTTTTGAGCAGTAAGTTTCTGACACAATCATCAATTCTGGAATGTGTTCTATGTTTGCTTGTTAGAATTTGTTATCAATCAGAAACTTTGAAATCCTAAATTTATCACCCTTTAAAAAGAAATTTGGAAACCATCTTTATAATATATCTTTAGATAATAAAATACCAATTTTTAACAAAAATAAATAAGCCATTGCATATAGAATTTTTTGAAAATTAAGATTGCATTGATAAGCCTTTCTTTAAATATTCTATTATTTATCAATGTTGTATTCACAGATGAATCTCCATGTCCTGCTTTTAGTGGTACTTCCTGTATTATCTACATTTTAACAATTTTCACATTCTTAATTTTTCTAAATGAAAATAGTAGATAACTTGTTCATGTTAATTTATTACAACTAGACTTTTTGACATATTTAAAATTAAACAGTAATTCATTATAAAACATCATAGAGTAATATCTCTAGAAGTCTTCTATTTCTAATGTCAAATTCCTAATGAGGTACATTTATAGTATGAGTTATAAACACAGGGATTATTTTGTGAATTATTCTAAGACAGTGAAGTGTCCACACTTTGGTCTTCTTTTTTCTTCAGTTTCATGTGTTTTGCAAATTGTATCTTGGGTATTCTAAGTTTCTGGGCTAATATCCACTTATCAGTGAGTGCATATCAAGTGAGTTCTTTTGAGATTGCACTACCTCACTCATGATGATATCCTCCAGATGCATTTGCCTAAGAATTTCATGAATTCATTGTTTTTAAATGCTGAGTAGTACATTATTTTGTAAATGTACCACATTTTCTGTATCCATTCCTCTTTTGAGGGACATCTGGATTCTTTCCAGCTTCTGGCTATTATAAATAAGGCTGCTATGAACATAGTGGAGCATGTATTTTTATTACCAGTTGGAACATCTTCTGGATATATGTCCAGGAGAGGTATTGCTGGATCCTCCAGTAGCACTATGTCCAATTTTCTGAGGAACCTCCAGACTAATTTTCAGAGTGGTCGTACAAGCTTTCAATCCCACCAATAATGGGATTTTCTCCACATCCTCTTAGGAATTAATGTAGAAGTTGTTGCTGCCTCTGTGTGTTTCTTTTACTGAGGAAAGAGGAGAAACTTACAAAGTGTTTGGGGATATTTAAAGACCAATGAGTGTTTGGTGGTAGTGTCAGGCTTTATATAAGTATCCAGAGCTTTGAAAGCCATAAGGGCTTAGATCTATTCATTAAAATATCTCCCCAAGCACTGTACCTAAAGGCATGTTCTTTAACTATTAGATTACCCTGCAGTATTCCACCAGAGACTTGTGAAAGCCAAAGGGAAGGGTATCTGAATCATGGATTGCCCTTGAATTTATGTTCCTCCTTGATGAAAGCTCAGCACGCTATCTGTATAGCAACAAGTGTCTCCTGAAACATCCACAGAAGATGATTCCAGTTGTTTGAAAGTCAGGATTTTGTCACTTATTTGGCAATCTTCCAGCCTATTGTTAGGAACAGATTAGTCCTCTGATATTAATTCATAAAGCTTAATTTGAATAATTCTCTTGCTAATTTATTCATGAACCAGAAAGATGGCAATGATGAATTCATCTTAGTGTTTTTCACATGTCATTTTGTTGCTTTGATGTGTTCAAAAAATAATAATGGAAATGGATAAATATTCATCCAGCACTTTTAAAATCTCTTTGATATATACTGACAACTCTGATTATTTTAAAAACTTTACAAAGAAACATTTTCATAATTAGATAATTCGTACATAAATTTAAAATGCTATGTAAGCATAACAAAACCTGTATATCTCCTAAATGGTAAGAAAAAAATCTACAATTTAAAAACTACCATAAGTTTAAAAAAAAAACTAAAATTTTCAATTACAGTAACCTAGTAAATTACATTGGAAAGCAAAAATTACTTAAAAAATGAAAAGATCATGTTCTATGTATGTTAGCTAATAGGTTTATTAAATAAAATTTCAAAGCAAGGAAATTCATGATATAGTGATTTATTCATGTTAATTTAATATATATAGTCAAAAGTGGCAATAAGATTTTTTCCAAAATAATTTTTATTAGATATTTTCTTTATTTACATTTCAAATGCTATCCTGTAAGTTACCTATTGCCCACCCCCGCCTTGCTCCCCTACCCACCCACTCCCACATTTTGGCACTGGCATTCCCCTGTACTGGGGCATATAAGGTTTGCAAGACCAAGGGGCCTCTCTTCCCAATGATGGTCGACTAAGTCGTCTTCTGCTACATATGCAGCTAGAGACACGAGCTCTGGGGGTACTGGTTAGTTCATGAGTATATGCCTCTGTATTTGTCAGTCCATGGCAGAGCCTCTCAGGAGACAGCTATATCCAGCTCCTGTCAGCAGGCACTTCTTGTCATCCCCAACAGTGTCTGGGTTTGGTGTCTATATAGTTTGAAGCAGAGAATGAAGGAAAGGCCATCCAGAGACTGTCCCACCTGAGGATCCACTCCTTATATAGACACCTTATATAGACACCTTATATATGGAGTGGATCCTCAGGTGGGGCAGTCTCTGGATGGCCTTTCCTTCAGTCTCTGCTTCAAACTATGTCCTGTATTTCCTTTAGACATGAGAAATTCTGGGTTAAAAGTTGGAAATGTGTGGGTGGTCCCATCCTCCAAACAGGGGCCTTGCCTAAGTCTGGATATGGTTTCTACAGGTACTCCCTCCCTTTTGTTGGGCATTTCAGCTAATTTCATCCCCATTGGGTCCTGGGAGTCTCTTGCTTTCCTGGCACCTGAGACTTGCTGGTGGCTACTCCTAGTTCCCCATACCCCATTGCTACACACCTCTGTTCAAATTCCTGACCATATGTATATCATCCACATCTCCTCCCATACCTGATCCGTCCCCCTTTCTCCATCACCTCCTCTCTTCTGCAAGTATCACATACCCTCTACATCCTGTTGGGTATTTTGTTCCCTTTTCTAAGAAGGACTGAAGCATCCACACTTTGGACTTCCTTCTTCTTAAGCTTCAGATAGTCTGTGAATTGTATCTTGAGTGTTCTGAGATTTTGGGTTAATATCCACTTATCAGTGAGTGCATAGCATATGTGTTCTTTTGTGACAGGGTTAACACACACAGGATGATCTTTTCTAGTTCCATCAATTTGCCTAAGGATTTTATGAAGTCACTATTTTTAATAGTTGAGTAGTACTCCATTGTTTCAATGTACCACAATTTCTGTATCAATTCCTCTGTTGAAGGACATCTGGGTTCTTTCCAGCTTCTGGCTATTATAAATAAGGCTTCTATGAACATAGTGGAGCATGTGTCCTTGTTATATGTTGGAGCATTTTTTTGCTCCAGGCATGGTATAGTTGTGTCCTCGGGTAATACTATGCCCAGTTTTCTGAGGAACTGCCAGACTGATTTCCAGAGTGGTTGTATCAGCTTGAAATTCCATCAATAATGGAAGACTGTTCCTCTTTCTCTACATGCTTGCCAGCATCTGCTGTCACCTGAGATTTTGATCTTAGCCATTCTGATTGGTGTGAGAGGGAATCTCAGTGTTGTTTTGATTTGCATTTCCCTGATGATTACAGATGTTGAACATTTCTTTAGGTACTTCTAGACCATTTAACTTTCTTAAGTTGTGAACTCTTTGTATAGCTCTGTACTTCATTTATAATATGGTTATTTGGTTCTCTATAGTCTAACTTCTTGAGTTCTTTGTATATATTGGATATTAGCCCTCTATTGGATGTAGGGTTGGTAAATATCTTTTCCCAATCTGTTGCTTGCTGTTTTGTCCTACTGACAGTGTTCTTTGCCTTACAGAAGCTTTGCGGTTTTATGAGGTCCCATGTGTCCATTCTTGATCTTAGAGCATAAGTCACTGGTATTCTGTTCAGGAAAATTTCCCCGATGCCCATGGGTCTGAGGCTCTTCCCTACTTTCTCCTCTATAAGTTTCAGTGTATCTGGTTTTATTAAAACTCTGATGCTAGATTTGAGAAATTACATTCAGATACACACTCTCCCTGTGTCCGTTTCTGTTTGTCACCCTTCACACTGACTCCCTGCCCACCTGTAACCAGAACCCTGATTTCTCCTGAGGATTGAGGGGGCCTGATTGAGGTTCCTTTAACAACTAGAGAAGGATCTTTCTGTCATCCAGAACATCTGGCAGCTAATATTCCATTCCTTAACTACTAGACCTTTTAAACCAACTCCATTTCTTCTTAACCAAGAACTAACAAGAGTATGCAACAGCTCAGAATTCTCATGCCCTGTTACATTCTAGTGTTTCCCATTCTTCCTCTTAAGTAAAAGGAGATGAACTGAAAATGAGGAAATTCTGAGTTATCAGCTATTGTATTTCATACTGATGACCAGCATTTCAAATTAGACTTCAAACTTATTGAGCACATGATAGCTTTTAATTTTTAGGTATGCCAAAAGAAAGAAGTATCCCAGTCAATGCCAATTGGTAATTTAGATATTTTACATCCCTGTATATCCTCTCAATGAAATTATGTTTCAGATTCTGTCTAGTACCTAGAAAATCAACATAGTCTGAAACTAGACAGCTAATTTTCCATTATCCATTTTCCAATCTATTTCCATCAAATGAAGTACTCCTCCTTACCAAATTAATCACCTTTGAAGCCATAATTATCTTTGTTAAATGCAAGTGAAATAATTGCTTTGTTCAGCGATTCATTAGAATAATATCATTTTGAGACTTCAATAGAAAGAAATTCACCAAGTGATATAAAACTATTTGTAGTTTCATTGGATTTTGTCTACCTAATGCTAACTATCGATAAAGACAGACATTACATTCCATAAAATAACCATTATATATTCCTTACTTCTGATGTTCCCTGATTTTATTGTTTTTTTGAGTCTGACATATATTGTTAATTTTTCTTTTATTAAATTTAATCTTCATGACCCAATTCAAATATTTCTTCCCTTTCGATTTTATATCTGACAATTCTTTGGAAAGATGTTTGTTCATAATATTTGACTACAACACTTTTTACATATTGGTACAAGGACAAATTCTAGACTGTACTTTGGATATTTGTGTTTGACAAATTTTGATACTGACATATATTTAAGGAGTTGAATTATTTTAACCCATTTTTCTAATAACTTAAAAAGTAAATCCATTCATATTATGGACTGATTTTCCCATATTTATTAGAAATTTTCTTCATTTACATTTCAGATGTTATCCCAAAAGACCCCTATACCCTCCCCCATCCCCCGCCCTGCTCCCCTACCAACCCACTCCTACATCTTGGCCCTGGCGTTCCCCTGTATTGGGGCATAAAAAGTCTGCATGACCAAGGTGCCTCTCTTCGCAATGATGGCCAACTAGGCCATCTTCTTCTATATATGCAGCTAGAGACATGAGCTCTGGGGTTACTAGTTAGTTCCTGTTATTCTTCCATGTATAGGATGGAAGACCCCTTCAGCTCCTTGGGTACTTTCTCTAGCTCCTTCCTTGTGAATCCTGAGTTCTATCTAATAGCTGATTGTGAGCGTACACTTCCATGTTTGCCAGGCATTGGAATAGCCTCCCACAGCTATATCAGGGCATTTCAGCACTATCTTGCTGGCATATGAAATCGTGTGTATGTTTGGTGGCTGATTATGGGATGCATCCCCGGCTGCTGCAGTCACTGGTTGGTCCATCCTTTGGTTCAGATCCACAAATGATCTCTGTAACTCCTTCAATGTTTGCGTTTTTCTTAATTCTAGGAAGGGGCGAAGTGACCACATTTTAATCTTCATTCTTCTTGTTGACAGTATCTTTTGCCTTACAAAAGCTTTGCAACTTTATGAGGTCCCATTTGTCAATTCTTGATCTTACAGCACAAGCATTGTTGTTCTATTCAGGAATTTTTCCCCAGTGCCCATATCTTCGAGGCTTTTCCCCACTTTCTCCTCTATAAGTTTCAGTGTCTCTGGTTTTATGTGGAGGTCCTTCAACCACTTAGACTTGACCTTAGTACAAGGAGATAAGAATGGATCAGTTCCCAGTCTTCTACATGATAGCCGCCAGTTGTGCCAGCACCATTTGTTGAAAAGGCTGTCTTTTTTCCACTGGATAGTTTTAGCAACCTTGTCAAAGATCAGGTGACCATAGGCATGTGGTTTCATTTCTGGGTCTTCGATCCTATTCCATTGATCTACCTGTCTGTTGCTGTACCAGTACCATGCAGTTTTTATTATGACTGCTCTGTAGTACAGCTTGAGGTCAGGCATGGTGATTCCACCAGAGGTTCTTTTATTGTTGAGAAGAGTTTTGCTAGTCTAGGTTTTTTGTTATTCCAGATGAACCTGCTAATTGTCTTTTTTAGATCCTTGAAGAATTGAGTTGGAATTTTGATGGGGATTGCATTGAATCTGTAGATAGCTTTTGGCAAGAGAGCCATTTTTACTATATTGATTCTGCCAATCCATGAGCATGGGAGATCCTTCCATCTTCTGAGATCTTCCACAATTTCTTTCTTCAGAGACTTGAAATTCTTGTCATACAAATCTTTCACTTCCTTTGTAAGAGTCACACTAAGATATTTTATATTGTTAGTGACTATTGTGAAGGGTGATGTTGCCTTGATCTCTTTCTCAGCCAGTTTATCCTTTGTATAGAGAAAGGCCATCAATTTGTTTGAGTTAATTCTATATCCAGCTACTGCATTGAAGCTGTTTATCAGGTTTAAGAGTTCTCTGGTGGAGTTTTTGGGGTCACTTATATATACTATCATATCATCTGCAAATAGTGATAATTTGACTTCTTCCTTTCCAATTTGTATCCCCTTGACCTCCTTTTGTTATTGAATTGCTCTGGCTAGGACTTCAAGTACTATATTGAATAGGTAGGGAGAAAGTGAGCAACCTTGTCTGTTCCCTGATTTTAGTGGGATTGCTTCCAGTTTCTCTCCATTTAGTTTGATGTTCGCCACTGGTTTGCTGTAGATTGCTTTTATCATGTTTAGGTATGGGCCTTGAATTCCTGATCTTTCCAACACTTTTATCATGTATGGGTGTTGGATTTTGTCAAATGCTTTCTCAGCATCTAAGGAAATGATCATGTGGTTTTTATCTATGGGTTTGTTTATATAGTGTATTACGTTGATGGATTTCCATATATTAAACCATTCCTGAATTCCTGGGATGAAGCCTACTTGGTCATGATGGATGATAGTTTTGATGTGCTCATGGATTCGGTTGGCAAGAATTTTGTTGAGTATTTTTGTGTTGATGTTCATAAGGGAAATTGGTCTGAAGTTCTCTACCTTTGTTGTGTCTTTATGTCGTTTAGGTATCAGAGTAATTGTGGCTCCATAGAATGAATTGGGTAGTGTACCTTCAGATTCTATTTTGTTGAATAGTTTGAGAAGAACTGAAACTAGGTCTTCTTTGAAGGTCTGATAGAACTCTGCACTAAACCTATCTGGTCCTGGACTTTTTTTGGTTGGGAGACTATTAATGACTGCTTCTATTTCTTTAGGAGATATAGGACTGTTTAGGTCATTATTCTGATCCTGGTATAACTTTGGAACTTGGTATCTGTCTAGAAAATTATCCATTTCATCTAGATTTTCCAATTTTTTTTTAATATAACCTTTTGTAGAAGGATCTAATGGTGTTTTGAATTTCCTCAGTATCCGTTGTTATGTCTCCCTTTTCATTTCTGATTTTGTTAATTCGGATGCTATCCCTGTTCCCTCTAGTGAGTCTGGTTAGGGGTTTATCTATCTTGTTGTCTTTTTTAAAAACCAGCTCCTGGTTTGATTGATTCTTTGAATTGTTCTTTTTGTTTCCACATGGTTGATTTCTCCCCTAAGTTTGATTATTTCCTGCCATCTACTCCTCTTAGGTGAATTTGCTTCCATTTGTTCTAGAGCTTGCAGATGTGATGCCAAGCTACTAGTGTATATGCTTTCTCCATTTTCTTTTGGTAGGAACTCAGAGCTATGAGTTTACATCTCAGGAATGCTTTCATTGTGTCACATAAATTTGGGTATGTTGTGGCTTCATTTTCGTTAAACTCTAGAAAGTCTTTAATTTCTTACTTTATTTCTTCCTTGACAAAGATATCATTGAGTAGAGTGTTGTTCAGTTTCAAAGTGAATGATGGTGTTCTGCTACTTATGTTGTTATTGAAGAGCAGCCCTAGTCCATGGTGATCTGATAGGATGCATGGGACAATTTCAATATTTTTGAATCTGTTGAGACCTGTTTTGTGGCCAATTATGTGGTCAATTTTGGAGAAGGTGCCATGAGGTGCTGAGAATAAGGTATATATCCTTTTGTTTTAGGATGAAATATTCTGTAGATATCTGTTAAGTCCATTTGTTTCATAGCCTCTGTTAGTTTGACTGAGTCTTTGTTTAGTTTCTGTTTCCAGGATCTGTACATTGATGAGAGTGGGGGTGTTGAAGTCTCCCACTATTATTGTGTAAGATGCAATGTGTGTTTTGTGCTTTACTAACGTTTCTTTAATGAAAGTGGCTGCCTTTGCATTTGGAGCATAGAAATTCTGAATTGAGAGTTCCTCTTGGAAGATTTTGCCTTTGATGAGTATGAAGTGCCCCTCTTTGTCTTTTTTGATAACTTTTGGTTGAAAGTCTATTTTATTCGATATTAGAATAGCTACCCCAGCTTTTTTCTTTGGCCCCTTTGCTTGGAATACTGTTTTCCAGCTTTTCACTCCGAGGTAGGGTCTGTCTTTTTTCCAGAGGTGTGTTTCCTGTAAGCAGCAAAACGTTGGGTCCTGTTTGTGTAGCCAATCTGATAGTCTATGTCTTTTTATTGCAGAATTGAGTCCATTGATATTAAGAGATATTAAGGAACAGTAATGGTTGCTTCCTGTCATTTTTCTTTTTAGAGTTGGGATTCTGTTCTTCTGGCTGTCTTCTTTTAGGTTTGTTGAAGGATTATTTTTTTTGCTTTTTCTAGGGCAGAATTTCCATCCTTGTATTGGTGTTTTTCTGTTATTATCCTTTGAAGGGCTGGATTCGTGGAAAGATATTGTGTGAATTTGAATTTGTCATGGAATACTTTGGTTTCTCCATCTATGGTAAATGAGAGTTTTGCTGGGTATAGTAGCCTGGGCTGGCATTTGTGTTCTCTTAGTGTATGTATAATATCTGTCCATGATCTTCTGGCTTTCATAGTCTCTGGTGAGAAGTCTAGAGTAATTCTAATAGACCTGCCCTTATATGTTACTTGACCTTTTTCCCTTACAGCTTTTAATATTCTGTCTTTTTTTAGTGCGTTTGTTGTTCTGATTATTATGTGTAGGGAGGAATTTCTTTTCTGGTCCAGCCTATTTGGAGTTCTGTAGGCTTCTTGTATGTTCATGGGCATCTCATTCCTTAGGTATGGAAAGTTTTCTTCTATTATTTTGTTGAAGATATTTGCTGGCCCTTTAAGTTGAGAATCTTCATTCTCATCTACTCCTATTATCCTTAAGTTTGGTCTTCTCATTGTGTCCTGGATTTCCTGGATATTTTGTGTTAGGATCTGTTTGCATTTAGCATTTTCTTTGATTGTCATATCTATGTTCCCTATAGAATCTTCTGTGCCGGAATCTTCTCTTCCATCTCTTGTATTCTGTTGCTGATGCTCATATCTACAGTTCCTGATTTTTTTCCTATGGTTTCTATCTCCATGGTTATCTCCTTTTGGGTTTTCTTAATTGTTTCTTCTTCCATTTTTATGTCCTGGATGGCTTTGTTCAATTCCATCACCTCTTTGGTATTGTTTTCCTGAAATTCTCTTAGTTGTTTATCTGTATTTTCTTGTATTTCCTTCTTATAGTCCTCCATCATCATCCTTACAATTGACTTTAGATCCATGTCCTGCTTTTCCGGTGTAATGTTGTATCTAGGACTTGTTGTGGTGGGTGAGTTTGGCTCTGGTGATGCCAAGTACCCTTGGTTTCTGTTGCTTCTGTTCTTACGTTTGCCTCCTGCCATCTCTGCCCGAGGAGACCTGGCGTTGGTACAGACCAGAAGAAACCTGCTGCCCTGGTCTGTCCCTTTGTTTATCTCCCAGCTGCAGTCTTGAGTTCCAAGAGATTGGATTGGAACAAATGTTGTGTTCCGCTGCTCACCTGTGGTCCCAAGATAGCTTGGGGAGTCTTGTAGGGACCTCGGGAGAGTGCACAGAGCCTGGGCCCCAAGACAGACCTGAGCTGGTGCAGGGCGGACAGGAAGGGAGCCGCTGTCCTATTCTGGGTCTTTATCAATCTCCAGGCTGAAGTCTCAGGTCCCATGTGATTGGATTGGAACAGATGTTGTGTCCCACTGCTCACCTGTGGTCCCAAATAGCCTGAGGAGTTCTGCCGGGACCTTGGAAGAGTGCAGAGTGCCTGTGTCCGAAACCGACAGGAGGTGGTGCAGGGTCGGAGCTGGTACAGGGCCGGAGCTGGTGCAGGGCTTACTGGAGATGGACTGATTTATTTACAACTTAGTTTCTTATTGGATTTAGTTTTAGTGATATCTAATGTTATATATAATATATAAAATGTAGGATAACATATTCTAATCATTCTTAATGTCTGAACTCACATTTACTTTCAATTAAGAAGCAATATTCAGTATATTTTAAGGTAAATTATTGCAGGAATAATTTATATATTTTATATATTGATATATGTCAATAAGTAAGAGCCATATTATAATCATTATATTAAACAGCAACTTATACTTTGATTTACTAGTTCCATTATACCAGGTATAATTTTTATGATTATTTTTCAGTATAATGCCCCTGTGACACTGTTTTAATAGTCTGAATAGCATAAAGGAAAATCAATGTAGTTCTAGAAATATCTTTCTCCTTTAAGTAATAAGGGATGCTCTGCTAACTCTAACGTGCATTTGAGCATCATCGGTCAGTTTTAGCATGCTTTCTTACTAAATATATTTATTATTCCTTGGATGAACACCAATGTCGAAAAAGATAATATCATGTGAAATTTTTTATACATTTAAATGTACATTCATAAGTACATTTCTTCCACTTCAAAATGTGTCAGAATATGACCAAATGGTAACATATATGACCAGAATAAAATAATTCCTTAGGCATGAAAAATTCAACTTACTTTTCTATACTTTTATATTTATGTTTTATAAAGAGAATATTTGAAATATATTCTTTTGACTATTTACAAAATACAATTGACAATTCCAGACTACAATGTCCATGATGTTAGTAGTTCTTCTTTCTGTCACAATAAAGTTTTGTGGCCCAGAACTAATATACCTTCAAATTCCCATATATGCTTCAATTCTCAACGTGATGATTTTTATTTCATTATAAAATAATTAATAACTGAATAATAATAATCATCATCATCATCATCATCATCATCATCATCATCATCATCTGAACTAAGTCCATTTCAGTGACCTTCATATCTTCCAGATTTACACCTCTTTTATATAAGTGGTTCTAAAATTTTATGCAATTTGCATCAAAACATTAGTCATTTGTTCTGTTGAATCTATACATCTGAGTTAATATTGTATATGAGTTAATACTGTATATTGAGTAAATCTGAGTTAATACTGTATATTCCCTATAGGTGGAAGAATAACATGAACTAACTAGTACCCCCTGAGCTCATGTCTCTAGCTGCATATATAGAAGAGGATGGCCTAATTGGCCATCATTGGGAAGAGAGGCCCCTTGGTCATGCAGACTTTATATGCCCCAGTACAAGGGAACGCCAAGGCCAAGATGTGGGAGTGGGTGTGTAGGAGAGCAGGGCCAGGAGGGGGGAGGGTATAGGGAACTTTCTGGATAACACTTGAAATGTAAATGAAGAAATTATCTAATAAAAGTTGGGGAAAAAAAAGAAAGAAAAGAAAAGAAAAAGAAAAAAAACACAGCTGGGCATGGTGGCGCACTCCTTTTATCCCAGCACTCAGGAGGCAGAGGCAGGCGGATTTCTGAATTCGAGGCCAGCCTGGTTTACAAAGTGAGTTCCAGGACAGCCAGGGCTATACAGAAAAACCTTGTCTCGAGAAACCAAAAAAAAAAAAAAAAAAAAAAAAAAAAAAAAAACCACAGCCAAAGAATTCATAGAATAGTAAAACAATAAAAATATGAGCACAGGGTACATCATGAACACTGAGAGCAAAGCAGAGCTTGATTGCCAACATCTTTATAAACCTGAGTGTGGAAATTCTGTTGGGGTTAGCAATAATCAAAGCTTCCTTGTTTACTATATCCAACTTTAGAAAACCACCCAAAATGCTGGCTCAGATATCTCTGCACTTCAAACTATGTAAGACAAGATACTTTTGCAGAAACAGCAACTCTACAGAAGGAGAGCAAAGACATGAGGAATATGAAATTAAATTTGGGGAAGCAATGGAAAAAGAGGAAAATCTAAAAACAAATTCCATTGTGCAAGGGAAAGGAACTACTTCCCCAAACAAGTGATCATTCAGCAACACCATCAGCACAGGGCTGAAGCATCAGGCAAAAAGTTGGCTCCAGAAAACTGACTGGCTCACCGTAACCTTTCTCATAATGCAACTATGAATTCTAAGAAGTTCTTCATCAAATATTATGTTTAGATATGGGCCTTGAATTCCTAATCTTTCCAAGACTTTTATCATGAATTGGTGTTGGATTTTATCAAATGCTTTCTCAGCATCTAACGAGATGATCATGTGTTTTTTGTCTTTGAGTTTATTTATATAGTGAATTATGTTGATGGATTTCTGTATATTAAAACATCTTTGCATCCCTGGGATGAAGACTACTTGGTCATGATGGATGATCGTTTTGATGTGTTCTTGGATTCAGATACAAGGATTTTATTGAGTATTTTTGCATGGATATTCATAAGAGAAATTGGTCTGAGGTTCTCTATCTTTGTTGGGTATTTATGTGGTTTAGGTATCAGAGTAATTGTGGCTTCATAGAATGAATTGGGTAGAGGAATTTCTGTTTCTATTTTGTTGAATAGTTTAAAGAGAACTGGAAATAGGTTTTCTTTGTAGGTGTAATAGAATTATGCAATAAACCCATATGGTCCTGGGCTTTGTTTTTGTTGGGAGACTATTAATTAATGCTTCTATTTCTTTAGGGGATATGGGATTGTTTAGAATATTAATCTGATCCTGATTTAACTTGGGAATCTGGTATCTGTCTAGAAATTTGTCCATTTCATCCACTTTTCCTGTTTTGCTGAGTATAGCCTTTTGTAGTAGGATCTGATGGTGTTTTGATTTTTTTCAGGTTCTGTTGTTATTTCCTTTTCATTTCTGATTTTGTTAATTAGGATACTGTCACTCTGCCCTCTAATGAGTCTGGCTAAGGCCTTATCTATCTTGGTGATTTTCTCAAAGAACCAGATCCTGGTTTGGTTGATTTTTGAATAGTTCATTTTGTTTCCATTTGGTGGATTTCAGCCCTGAGTTTGATTATTTCCTTCTGTCGACTCCTCTTAGGTGAATTTGCTTCATTTTGTTCTAGATCTTTTAGATGTGCTGTCAAGCTGCTAGTGTATGCTTTCTCTTCTTTCTTTTTTGAGGCACTCAGAGCTTTGAGTTTTCCTCTTAGGACTGCCTTCATTGTGTCCCATAAGTTTGGGTATGTTGTGGCTTCATTTTCATTAAACTCTAAAAAGTCTTTAATTTCTTTATTTCTTCCTTGACCAAGTTATCATTGAGTAGAGTTTTCTTCAGCTTCCACGTGAATGTTGGCTCTCTTTATTTATGTTGTTATTGAAGATAAGCTTTAGTCCACGGTGATTTGATAAGATGCATGGGATAATTTCAATATTTTTGTATCTGTTGAGACCTGTTTCTTTACCAATTATATGATTTTGTAGAAGGTGCCATGTGGTGCTGAGAAGAAGGTATATCCTTTCATTTTAGGATAAAATGTTCTGTAGCAATCTGTTAAACCCATTTGTTTCATGACTTCTGTTAGTTTCAAGGTCTCTGTTTAGTTTCTGTTTCCAGGATCTGTCCATTGGTGAGGGTAGGGTATTGAAGTCTCCCACTATTATTGTGAGGTCCAATATGTACTATGAGCATTACTATAGTTTCTTTAATGAATGTGGATGCCCTTGCACTTGGAGCATAGATATTCAGAACTGAGAAGTTCATCTTTGAAGATTTTACTTTTGATGAGTATGAAGTGCCCCTCCTTTTTTTTTTTTTTTTTTTTTTTTTTTTTTTTTTTTTTTTTTTTTTTTTTTTTTTTTTTGGATAGCTTTGGGTTAGAAGTCGATTTTATTTGAAATTAGAATGGCTACTCCAGCTTGTTTCTTTGGACCATTTGCTTGGAAAATTGTTTTAGAGTCTTTTACCTGAGGTAGTGTCTATCTTTGTCCCTGAGGTGGGTTTCCTGTAAGGAGCAAAAAATTGGGTCCTGTTTATGTAGACTGTCTGTTAGTCTATGTATTTTTATTGGGAAATTGAATCCATTAATGTTAAGAGATATTAAGGAAAAGTAATTGTTCCTTCCTGCTATTTTTATTGTTAGAGTTTGGATTCTTTTCTTGTGGCTCTCTTCTTTTAGGTTTGTTGAAGGATTACTTTCTTGCTTTTTCTAGGCTGTAGTTTCTGTCCTTGTGTTGGTGTTTTTCCATTATTATCCTCTGAAGGGCTGGATTCGTGGAAAGGTATTGTGTAAATTTGGTTTTGTCATGGAATACTTTGGTTTCTCCATCATTGGTAATTGAGAGTTTTGCTGGGTATAGTAGCCTGGACTGGCATTTGTGTTACTTGCATTTATATGTTACTTGACCTTTTTCCCTTAATGCTTTTAGTATTCTATCCTTATTTAGTGCATTTGTCATTCTGATTATTATGTGTTGGGAGAAATTTCTGTTCTGGTCCAGTCTATTTGGAGTTCTGTAAGCTTCTTGTATGTTCATGGACATCTGTTTCTTTAGGTTAGGGAAGTTTTCTTGTATCATTTTGTTGAATATATTTACTTGCACTTTAAGTTGAAAATCTTCATTCTCATCTATACCTATTATCCATAAGTTTGGTCTTCTCATTGTGTCCTGGATTTCCTGGATATTTGGGGTTAGGATCTTTTTGCATTTTGCATTTGATTGTTGTGTCTATGTTCTCTATGGAATCTTCTGCACCTGAGATTCTCCCTTCCATCTCCTGTATTCTGTTGTTGATGCTCACATCTATGGATCCTGATTTCTTTCCTAGGGTTTCTATCTCCAGAGTTGTCTCCCTTTTGGGTTTTCTTCCATTTTTAGGTCCTGGATGGTTTTGTTCAATTCCATCACCTGTTTGGTTGTGTTTTCTTGTAATTCTTTAAGGGATTTTTTGTGTTTCTTCTTTAAGGTCTTCTTGTTTAGCATTGTTTTCCTGTAATTCCTTGAGGGATTTTTGTGCTTCCTCTTTAAGGGCTTCTACTTGTTTAGCAGTGTTCTCCTGTATCTCTTTAAATGAGTTATTAATTTCCTTCTTAAAATCCTCTACCATTATCATGAGATATGATTTTAGATCCGAATCTTGTTTTTTGGGTGTGCTGGGGTATCCAGGACTCCCTGTGGTGGGTGTAATATGTTCTGATGATGCCCAGTGGTCCTGGTTTCTGTTAGTAAGGGTCTTTCATTTGCCTTTCGCCATCTGCCATCTGGTAATCTCTGGTCTTAGATGTTCTAGCTGTCTCTCACTGGAGCTTGTTTCTTCTGTGATTCTTTAGCCTCTCTCACCACTCCTGGGAGTCCAACTCTCACCTAAGTCCCAATGGTCAGAGCACTCTCTGCAGGCAAGTTCTCTTCTTGTAGGGCAGGTGTCCAGAAGTCTGCAGCTCAGACTCACCTCCTCATTCCTGGGGTCAGAGCCCTCCGTGGAGGCTGACTTTCCTCCGGCAGGGAAGGTGTCCAGAGGTCTGGATCTCAGCTCTGTCTCCTGGCTAAGGATGAAGGCCCAAGGGAACCCTGTCCAAGAAGCTCTGTTGCTTCTGCTGCCCATGTGCTCTCCTGAGTAGACTGGTCTCAGTGAACCCAAGATTTTGGTTGTGCTCAGGCCTGCCTTTGTCCTTTGACCCTGTTGCTGCTAGCACAAGACGCTCTGGGTTTTTTGGAACTGATGTTGTGTTCCACTCACCAGTGAGCTCAAGGACCTGGCTGTACTAGGATGCCTGCAGCATGGAGAGTCCTCTGGGGATCTTAGGGCCCTCCCCCAAGATTGCTCCGAAGATCTGATTTTTTTTTTTTTTTTAACCAGAGTTTGCTTTTGTTGATGTTATCAGTCAGTTAGTGAATTAGTTAGCATCCTGTATGGTCAGAATTCAAATTGGGTCCTGTTTATGTAGACTGTCTGTTACATTTGAATAGTTGTTTCTGAAACTCTATTCAAAGCAATCCTAATCTCCCCAAAAATCTATAGACAGATATAGAACAGCTATAGAAGGAAAGACACATCCTAACAATGATGAAGTCTGAGCTATTGATGTTGTTAATAATTCAGTTAAAGAAATTTTGAAATACATATTATCAAAGGAAGTATATATCCCCCCAAAATATGTATTTAAATCAAATGATAGCTGGCTTAACAAAAATGTTTTATTTCTAGTATTCCAACCCAGATATGTAAAAATGCAAGCAAATCATGTAAGTGCACACAGAACCTACAGAAATGTCTTTGTCTAGATATAAAGATTAAATGTAATTATTGACTCTTCTTTTCTATCATATAGAACATGCGGGCTATTCACATGGGCTATAGTCTATTCAAACTATAAATCAAATTGAACCCTCAAATAGGTCATTTGGAAGTCAGATAATTCAGAAAAATTGTTGAAAATATGTTTTGAATATATGTGCTTTATGCTAACTCTAGAATTAACTGACATAACTAAAAAAGAAGATATATGTCTATAAAACATATAAATATATTTATGGTGGAATTATCCATAAGATATAATATCTGCATAAGCAAAAACATACCACTGAGGAAATTTAAAACATACTTTTTTTATTTATAAGGGAAAGACTTAATGAGATGAGGTATCATCCCAAACTGTAATACTATTGACCAGTGTAAAATAGTCAAGCATTGCCACCAGAACACAGATTTTAAAGGAAAGAAATTAAAACTGGAAACAAACAAGCAAACAAGCAAACAACACAATGCCTTTGTGGGTCTTATTATTGGTGATGTGAGTTAAAGTGCTATTTTCACAGAGTGAACTGGCTAGAAAAAAAACTGTAAAAAAATGCTCAGGAAGCTTCTGAGAAGATGCAATATGGATTATGTTGTGATTGACAGTTACTTAGGTCTACTTAGCTGTCAATATCTATATCATGAAACTGACATAAAACATCATTTTGTTGTTTGAAAACATCCTGCTTTTCAAGTGTGTTGAGCTTGGCAATGACAAGAATGGTTGAAGGGTAATTAAGTCATCCCCTCCAGATGTGCTGACAGATAAATTGAGGGATGATGGAGGATTTATTAACTTTGCTCAGTTATTTTAAAGAAATATTACCCTATTTTATTCTTTAGCCATCTCTAACAGTTTTAGGTCTGAGAAATAATTATTTAAATAATAACAAATAGTAATTTCCTTGCCAATAAATTTGGTAGCTAATACTTTTCTGTATAATGTGGATGCATGCCAGGATCACATTTTTGGAAAACTATTTTGATATGTCCTCGCAATCCATTATAAGAAAAGGCAGTATTACTCTCCAGGGAAAGGGAGATGAGGGTGAGGGCATCAATTGAATAAGGAAGTGCCTAGCTACTCAATTCTCAAGAGGACTTTGTCAGATAATAAACATTTTAAATGTTACTGAGCAGAAAAGAGCTTGAGTTAAAATGTGAGTTATACACAGGTGATAGAACTCCTGAGGAATTCTTTTCAAAGTAATATACAGTAAACCTAGTTGAATTAATGTTTTCAATATAAATATTTCCACAATTGTAATAGCTATCATATACAGACAGTTGATCATTATTTGTAAAGGTATGGCATTGATGAGATAAAATTCAATGTTAAAGTTAATGTATTTCAGCTCTGATAATTGGAAAGGTTTTTCAATGTATGACCATAAGGGCTTTGTTTCACAATTTGTAGGAGTGAGCCAGGCATACATAATTTCAAAACTATTTCTACTAGTACACTCAAGCTGTGTAGGTGCATATAAGTTCTGTCTGTTTTTGAGATTTGAATCTCAAACTCAAACTGGGCAAGAGGACCAATGGCCTCCTCCAGGGGCCACCTCCTGGTACAGGGATAACAGTCACAGTCCAGGGGCTGTAGCACAGGGTTCAGTATGTACTCTTGTTTAAGTGATCTGGACAATGTTTTCCCCATGTGCACACAGATGTATAGACCTGAGTCTTTTTTGGATTGTATGCCACTTCGTCTTTCCTTGGGATCTCCATGAGGAGTGGTAACTGGGAGCCTTCCCTTATCGAGAAGGGATGCTGAGACACTGCACTTTCATGAGAATGTCAACTCTAAGTTTTTGTCCTAAGAAGTGAAATAAATAAGGTAAAGACATAATATGTAATGTGAGTTCTTCCTCTGACCTGAAGTAACTGCTGATTTTTACATTTCTAGCTCAAATCAGAGCATCCTCTTTATATTTGAAAGCAAAAAAAAAAAAAAAAAAAAAAAAACATACAAAATATTTAATGTCGATATTTCTTTATTACAAAGAAGGATTGACTTCTGAATTTCCTGCTGTTTCATCATTGATGGTGTACAGTAAAGACATTACCCCAGTGTTATTTAGTTTGAGGGACAGATCTAGTGAGAGTCCTAAGAATTGTATCTATTTCTGAAAGTCAAGAGTAAAATCCGTTACTTGGCATCAAAATATGACAGTTACATTTATCCATTGTTTTCACCATTGATAATCTAATCATATTATCATTGTCTATAAGAAGAAGGAAGAGACAGAATCAACTTAAGAGCCATGAATATCAATAATTATTTTACTTTGTACTTGAAAATAAACGTTTTAAAATATAATATCTTCTAATTATGGTTTCCCTTCCACAACTCCCTCCAGATATTTTCCACTTCTCATACCGATCCAAATCCAAGGTAAGTAGCAAGGAGTGAAGGAAGGAAGGAGGGAAGGAAGGAAAAGCCTTTATAAAGACTTGAGGCAAATGCACTCCAAAGTACCATTTGCATATCATTCTTCTGGGTATAGAGCTTGGTTTTAAGAATGCTTCATATACTCTGTGATGCTGTTTGCAAACAACTAATTTTTCATTTGTGATTGGTTATCTTTTGGATGTAACTTTTTTTGGTTAGAGATAAGCTTGTGTTTACTTTCCCTTCAGCACTGAGAACCCATCAGACCTATGCAAGATTTTGTATGCTGCCACAGTCTCTGTAAGTTCTTATGTTCATTGGTACTTCTGGATTTAGAAGATCTTATTTCCTTTGTGTCCTCCATCTGCAGTAGCTCTTTTTGCTTCCTCTTCTTTAGAGTTTTCTGGGCCCTAAGGGAAAGGAGTTTATGGAGACATCCCATTGACAAGTGAATGTTCTAAGATCTATCGCTCTCTATACAGTATCCTGCTTTGGGTCTTTGTATTTGCTCCTATCTTCTATAACAGGAAGCTTCTGTGGTGGTGGCTAGCTCAAACACTGATTTATGGATTTGGAGAATTGTCATTAGGGTCATTTTATTACTACATTCCTTTAATAGAACAGAAGTATTTGATTTTTCTCTTGATCGCTGACCTATCTCGTCTCAGATTGTTTGCTGCATAAACAGTATTCTGGTTGGGTTCCATCTCATCTAAGGGGCTTTTATGTCCAGTCAGATATTGATTGGATAGGCCCACAGGCTTTGTGTTACTTTTGCATAACTGTGTCATGTATACAGATCACCATTATAGAGCAAAGAGTTTATACCTGAATTAGTGTTTACCTTTCATCTTTGGCAGTGTGCAGAGTACATATAAAATATTTAAAGTCATGTTAAGAAGGAAAAAGACAGTGAAGAATATTATTTAAACAGCAATATTGCAAATGCTTTTTATAATCCATTTCAAATAAATAAATGAATAGTTCTTACTAGTGAGTGCACAGAATAAAATGACAGGAAAAACAGTAATCAGTCATGAAAGATGGAAGAGGGTTAATGGAATAGAAAGAGTTAAATTGGGATGTATAATATATGGAGAGACAAATAATACTAAAGACTTTCAAAATGTCATGTGAAAACTTGTCTATTGGAATAGAAGCTTCTTTAAATTTTCTTTAAGAATATTGCCATATCTATTCTATCATCTGTCTGTCTATTTGCTTATCTATCTAATTATTTATTGAATTATGTGTAGTTATTCTACAATAGAACAGCAATAGACTCGACTAGATATTACATATTAGCTAACAAAAATCTGAGCCAGTAATAGGCTTTATATTTTTGAATATTTTGGCCAGTGATAGCCCCTAAAATCCACAAGCTCCTCAGTCTACAGCCATTGTTATTGTTTATTATCATGACGAAAAGATCCTATTGCATCATCAGAGTAATCAACTATCTTCCTATCAGATTTAATACCCATTGCACAAGATGAAATTCATCAATGGCTCTAAGTTCTATCCAGGAACCTGTGGCTAGAGATGTCAAAGACTTAAGGGAAGAACCTACTACTAGTAAGCTGCTTAATGCAAACAATATTAATTGGAATCATAATGACTTATTATTATGCCCATAGATTAATTCATTTCTAAACCCTCATCATTGATGTTACTATTTGAACTAGATATTGATCTACACCTGGCCAATGTTCTGATAGTAAGAGTCTTCTGAAGGCTCAGTTCCGAACAACAACAACAAAAAGATATTGGACCCTCTCCTTGAAAAGTTCAGGGACTATGGTAGATGAGGGGATGGTATCTGTAACAGATGGACACAGTAAATGAGTAGAGGTTACAATATTTGAGACATAATAGCACTCCTGTATACAGAACCCCATGGAACTTAGAACAGCAGGCATAAGTGGCAAACAAATACAAGCGTGAGAGGAGTGGACATGTCGATCAAGCGCTAGGCAGTGAGCTATGGGCAAATGATGGCAGCTTGGAGAGAGGAGTCATTTTTCTGTAAGACTATGGGGCACTGGTAGGATGACCCCACTCTAGTGGAGATTCACAAAAACATTAAGTCAATTTGGGCTGGAAAGATTTTTTTTAAAAAGACACAAAGTTGGATGAATGGGGATCTTCAAGAAGTTCAAAGAGAGTGAGAATATGATCAAAATTTGTTCTGTATAATTGTCAAAGAACTAATTACAAAGTAAAAAGAAAATATAATGTCACATGGCACTACAATAGTGTCTATGCAGTTCAAAAAATTTGGATTATTTAAAAATAACCTAACCTTCTTGACTACCTTTCATAAGTGGTAGTTTTGATTTGCTTTCTTTTATTTAAAATATGTCTAATTAAATTGATGAAGCAAATGCCAAAGAAAAGACAGGGCCTTGATGAACACCCAAGGACAGTGTTACACATAACTGTGTAGGAAAATGAGGTTCATAAATTTAAACATTACTATTTTAAATTTACCTTTCAGGTTTAAGTTTTTGATGGCTTATACATAAAACTTTGTCATACCTAGTTTTGTTTCTCTTATATTTCTCCATAATATCTTAATTCTATTTTATCTTCTCTCTGAATCTTGGAGATATTAGGACATATATTGGCTTTCAAATGCTGTTTCTAAGAGACTCAAAGGCTAATTATATTATATGTTTTATATATATATGGCATATATTTATATACATGTTCTTGGATGTGAATACATCTGTGTTAATATGTCCATGGTATGTATGCATGTATTTATGTGTGTGTAGATACGTCTGTCTATGTGGCAGCCAAAGACTGATGACAGGTGTCTTTTTATCATTTTATATTTTGTTTTGAGACTAACTCTTATTGCTGAGTCTGGATCTTACCACCATGGTAAGTCTATCTGGCTAGCAATCACTAGGAATCTCCTCCTTTCTGACCCTTCAGTGCTAGGATTACAGGTGCACACCATCAGAGCCAACTCCTTACATATAAATTCAGGAGCTAAATCAAGTCAAAATGCTTCTCAGTGAGAACAGATCTGGCTGACCCATCTTCTCAGTTCCAGTTATATGTTTTTCTATTACTGATTATCCTTTACCAGGGTGATATCTGAGATCTTTATAAGTATGTATACCACACAATGTAAATTTTAACTAAGGGAAACTCAAGAGTGGAGAACTGTATTCCTTCACTACCTCTTAGAGTTACTGGCATTAGCCAAATTGAAAAGGAGCTATAGTTTTATGAATATTGAAATTTAATTCATTTAGAGATAGAAGAACAGGGTTTTTTTTACTATAATTAAAATGCTACTTATAATAATATGTTACATTTTAAAAAGTAAAAAGAGAAAAAAAAGTAGAAAGCATTATCGGTTTGATTTGTACGTACTTCAGAGAAAATCTCCCTAAACAGATTAGTCTTTTTTCAATAATATTGTATCCCCCATAAATGTGAGAGGGCCATGCAGATTAACATGCAAATGTAACACAATTTGCAAGTTGGCACAGGTATTGGATGTGAATGGCCCAGGTATTGAAAGTGTTTCCATGACCAAGGGAAAGAGAACCCTCCTTTCTTGTTTACTTATTGGTGTTTTGTCTAAGATGTTTTTAATTCATCTTTGGACAGTTTTCCCTGAATGTCTTTTGTGAAAGCTTCAGATCAGTAATTTGGATGTAAACATCAAGGACCTGGCACCCTACCCTGTCTCTTTACTGATGGCTGGCAAGTCCAGCCCAGAGTTGAAACCTGGTGCTTTTCATGAAATGTGAGGGCTTACTGTTCCTTGAGATCACCACATAGATAAAACTGTACCTGCCTGTCTATAACAAGGAGGAATGTCTCGTTGTGTTGACAGCACACTGCCTGTGGTTTCCACCACATTCTGCTTGTTGCTTATGGAGCAATTTAACTTGTTCATTATCCCCCCCCCCCTTTTTTTGTGGCACTATTTTGCTATGTTGACAGAATCTTTTCGACTGTTACTTCTAATCTGTGCAATGGCTCCAGGAAGCCAGGAGTTATAAAATCTGCAATAAGAAAGTTAATGCATCAGCAAATGTCCTTAATGTGGGGCCCCAGGGAATGGGCTAACCCAGGGGAGTATAGGCTCTGTCTAGGAATTATCCACAAAAATAAAGGGGACATTTAATTTGAACTAGAAAATGATAATAAAAATCAAGGTCTCCAAATAATTATAAATGGGAACATATATAACTGCATTTTTATTAAGCTGATAAGCATTAAGTATAGATATAATGATCATATTCTGAATGAAAATACCTTGGGTTGATGGCCATATTTTGTTACAATTTGAGACCTTTACCACAGCTATAAATTATTCCTAAAGAATATTATAAATTCTTTGAAAAGAGAAATAAATCTCTTGGAGCACCCAGATTAAGTGGTCTTTTAGTGAGGAGGACAGTTTATCATCCAAATCAATTTTCATCTTGCCACTCTCACAAAGCTGGCCTATGATTCAGGAACAAGGGTATCCTTCTTAAATCACCAAAGCACCACACAGAAACCTCTCACATATATGATAAAATTCATTTCCATTTCTCCCTCACTGTTTTTATCTTTTACAAAAGATACAGTTGTAAAAATGTAAGAAGAAAATATCAGTATCAAAAGACAGTAGGTTGTTCTTGGCTGTTACAGTGCAGATACATTTTACTGCATACATTTGATGCATTTGCACATCCAAGGAGATGTTCAAATGGTCATAGTAGGATGTAAATCTTCAACATTACAATTTTTATCAACATATAGATTAAAACCTATATATATGTATATGTATATAATTTCTATATATATCAGAAATGTTTGAAACCAGCACAAGAGAAATGATGATGATCATGGGAGAAACTGTGGTTTTTATACAACATTGTTAGGAATGTAAATTAATAGTGAAATTCAGGAAAATAGTCTGGGGTTACAAAACAGACAAACAGACAGACAGACAGACATGGAAAGAGAGAGAGAAAGAGAGAGAGAGAGAGAGAAAGAGAGAGAGAGAGAGAATGAGGGGGTTAGGGAGTGGGAGAGAGAGGAAGAAACATTATGATCCAGTGGCTTCATTTCCATTTTAAACATATAATTGAAGGTTATAAAACAAAAAAGTGACTTTATGACCATGTTTATATTATACCATAACTCACTGTAATCAACTAGTGAAATGAAACTGTCCTGAGATTGCTAGGTGAAAATAGCAAATGTATTAAACAAGGGCAAAAAAAACTATGGAATCACACAAAGAATGAAACTACATAACTATGGCAATATGGATCTAACATTACATAATGTTACAGATGTGTATGACTTCAATCAAATGAGTAAAAAAGAAATGTAAACTAAAAAAAAAAATTGCTGAATAGTGTTTATTTAATTTAAGGAAATAGAAAAGACAGAATTTGTAAAGGGACAAACATACAAAAAGTCATAACTATGGTTCTGAAGTAAGAAATGATATGAAAAGATTATAGATGACATTTTACAATTTACTGAGAAAAAGCTTAGCGAGATGGTTTGGAATAGCCTCATTTTAAAAATAAAAAGAATTCTTAAATATGTGAGGGAAAATATTAAAAGTAATAAAAAGTTTTAAAAGCCACAGAACTTTCAAGTAGCATTTTTTTTGGTCAGTTATTGTCAAAGTTGTCTTTCAGAATAACTATGGCAGTGATTTAAAAACTGATAAAGTTTCATCCAATAGTTGTGCTGATAGGAAGTCAGAAATGGAAAAGTTAAATTATAAACATAGCAGATAGAAAAGTGTTCAGAATGAAGATTTATCCCCGATGCTATACACGGTGTGCTGAAGTAAAAAGAAGGAAGAAGGCTAATCTGGAGCATATTAGGGCTGCAGAGATAGAAATGTTGCACGGAGAAGAAACCAGGCAAATAGGAGTTTTATGAACAAATCAGCTTACTAGAAAATTATCCAGATGAAAACCATATCTTAGAATTGTCTCAAAAAAATGCTTCAACTTTAAGTATGAACTGGAAAGTTGGAAATCACTTCTCATCTGCACTCTCTTTCCTGTTTGGTTTTATTTAATATGGTTGTTTATTTTTATGAGAAAACTATTTTATTTTATTTTTTATTTGATAATTCCATGATTTTAGTCTTTCACTTTTTCTCATCTGCTGCCATTCCTCTTCCCCAGGTCCTCTTCTGGTCCTCCCTCTCCCTCCCTTCCCCCTACTCTTTCTCTTCCCTCCCTGCTCCCATTTGTGTGTGTGTGTGTGTGTGTGTGTGTATGCACACACGGTTGCATTTAATTTTGACTAAGGTTGTCTGCATGAGCTTAGCAGAGAAGTTATTTGCTGTAACTCTAGCTACTGAAGAAAATGGAATAATGTTCCTTAGCCACAACTGAATGTCAACAGTCCTTCATGATCGGTGGGGCCTCGGGAAACAATCTCCCTTTCTTGAGGAGATGCTAATGGGCTCCACTTTTGCACGTCTTGTGTAGGTAAATACACCACGCGTGCTTTCATACTGTATCAGCCATGCCTTGTCTGGACTACACCATTTTGTAACAGTCCTCCTCATCTCTGGTACTTACATTTTTCCATCCTCTTTTCCATGATTGTCCTTAACATTTGAGTTCTAGGTTTTTATGTAGATGCCCTGTAGAGGGCCAAGTGTTTCACAGTACCATATTCTCTGAACTTTGACTGATTGTGTATCCTATATTAACCATAACGTTCCACAAAGGGAAGCTTCACCAATGAAGGCTAAAAAGATGAATAAATCAGTGGATATACAGATAAAAAGAGGGTAATTAAATAAGGTGTCACTTAATGAAACAGTAGTAGCTGATTTTCCCCTAGTGCCTATGACCTCTCCAGCCATGAGTTCTCATCAGACTTGTATTATCAGGCCTAATTTTATACCTTTGCAGGAAGACCTTAAATACAATCAGAAAGTACTTGATTATCCCCATAAAATATAGATGTATGCTTTCACTGCACCAGTGGACACAGATTGGAAGGCCCGTCCTTTTGCTTACAGGGATTGCATCTATGGAAGACTATTTAGGCCTTTCACCCAGCAACCTGCATAGCACCGTCTGTTACTGTGGAAAGCAGCTAACAGGGAAGACGCCCCTCTGTAGGAGCAGCGTCATGTCTCCATGTCCTATGATCAAACTATGTGTCTTCTCACATACCTATTGTGGACAACTAAATCCA
The DNA here is from genome assembly GCA_902729485.2 of Mus minutoides. Taxonomy (NCBI): domain Eukaryota; kingdom Metazoa; phylum Chordata; class Mammalia; order Rodentia; family Muridae; genus Mus; species Mus minutoides. Next base: position 288,456 of record LR750753.1, read on the forward strand.
ATGGGGATATCCTTCATTGTTTATGGGAAAGGAGAGCATATACCCTCTTTTATCAAGAACTTATAGAGGGCTAGGCAAGTGGCACAAGCCTTACTCCTAGTGCTAGGGAGGCAGATCACAGGTGGATCTCTATGAATTCTAGACAAGCTTGGTCTACTCAGTGAGTTCCAGTACAGCAAGAGCTACATAGTGCAATTCTGCTTCAAAAAAAAAGTTTAAGGGAGAACCCACACAAACACTGACATTTTGTTTAATAATGCATGGCTTCTAGGATGTAGAATATCTCCATGTGAACTCTTCTTGGGAAGAGAGGCCCATTGGTCATGCAAATTTTATATGTCCCAGTACAGGGGAATGCCAGGGCCAATATGTGGGAATGGGTGGGTAGGGGAGCGGGATGGGGGATGGGGGAGGGTTTAGGGGACTTTCAGGATAACATGTGAAATGTAAATGAAGAAAATATCTAATAATAATAAAAAATTACTTAACCCTCCTTTACTATCCCCCTCTACTTTCATACCAACTGTATTCTACTAAGCCTTCTCCTAACCCCATCTTTTCCTACATGAGCTCTTTTCAGTCTGTTGGCTTCTACAGGTACTCTAAAGATTTGTCTAAAGATTTGAAGCCCAAAACCACATACATGAGAGGACATGAAGCACTGGTCTTTCTGGATCTTGGTTACCTTGCTCTCTATAGTTTTTTGTAGTTCTATCCATCTGTATGCACAGGGTTGATAATTTCATTTTTCTTCATTTCTATACAAAATCCCATTGTGCAATACTACATTTTCAATATTAATGTACACAGTAATTATTCAATATAAAAACCTTACTGTATATTATTTTTAATATTTGTAATAGTTATTATAGATAGGATCTAATGTTGAATATCAATTTTTGAACATTATTATTGTGGTAAATCTCCAACCCAAATATGCCCCAGCAATGAAAACACAACTCACTTAATATGAATACATGCTGTGTACCTAGATTGGCCAGATCTACCACTACACTATCATCTTCCACGTCTATGAGACCCCTTAGAACTTGTGGTTTCTCAAGGCCATGTGCTTCTGCTCTACTTTTCTTCTTCTTCCTCCTCCTCCTCCTCCTCTGTGTCCTCTCCCTTTTCAATTTTCTCATTCTTCTTTCTCCCCACCTTCTTCTCAGCCTTCCCATTATCCGCTCAATCATCAGCTCTCCTTTATTTTACAAATTAAGGTGGGAAGCAGGATTACAGGAAATCACCTGAATGCTGACCCAGTTCTGGTTCACAACCCCTCACAGGAGAACAGAACTAACATCAAATATAATTAGCCCCAAGCTTATCCACAACATATTATATACTAAATTATTTTAAGCTGATTTCAATGAGCTCTCATTGTAGAACTAGTTACTGAGATAAGCATTTCATTTATACCCAGTATCATTTATAATGATATTAATATTATTTACTCTTGTACTTACAAAAGATATTAAGTCATAGGCTACAAATAATCTTATCTAGAAGATAGTTGTAAGAAGTAATAAATATAGGATTACAGAACTGACTTTCTATAATTCAGATATTTATCAGTTATTCTTCACCGTTATTTCTTGTGGGATTTGTTCTCTAGAAGTATAATTACAGAATATCAAATTCAGGACATGATGAGTAAGATAATAATTTATTGAAATTTTTCTCTATGTACTTTGTTATGTAGCAGACACTTCTGCCAATACCACCTGAAAATTACACTGAGGCCTAACTCAGTTGAGAGGCTACAATGAGAGAGAAATAAGAGAATCAATGTAGACAAAGCAAAACTGCAAAAGTAAAACTTGAAATCTATATCATAGTTCTGTTTCTTTAGAAAGGTAGTTCACTAAATTAGTTTAGATTAGTTTATTTCATTAAAAACTGTGCAAGAATTAATTCGCTAATGAGGTTTTAGTATCACACATGCTATTTGAAAGGTCTACAATATCAACAGTTTTCTAGTTCTAACTTCATTTAAATAGATGTAACCAGCATTTCTGAATATTTAGCTTTTCATTATTGTAAAAATGACTAATCACCATTATTGCTGATTATGTATCAATAATCATAAACAGCTGATAATTTGATAATGGGCGGAAAATAATATGCATTATGGGTTTGGTTATCTATAGGTTTATGATGCACAGCAAAATGTGAATTATAAAACACACTTTCAGAAAGCATATTAGTAGGTGGCTGGAAGGATGATTCAGCTGACAAGGTTGCTTGTTCCCAAGCTTGTGGACTTGAGTTCAAACTCTAGAACATACATTTAGAAGAAGATAATGAATCCCTACAAATTGTCCTCTGGGGGCAAATAGACACATGTGAAAAAGAGAGAGAGAGAGAGAGAGAGAGAGAGAGAGAGAGAGAGAGTCAGAGATACAGAGACAGAGACAGACAGAGAGAGACAGAGAGACAGAGAGATAAATACATAAATATAATATATTAATATACTTTTATTTACATAAAGATCATATATGTTATCTGAAATATTAATAATAAACTATTTTGTATCTTTACTAAAGAAATATAATACTGGGCTTTATTTTTTATACATGCTGGCAAGTACCCTGCAGGTTGAATAGAGATCAAGGGACAGGATGCAGAGGGCAGGACAGTAAGCATACTTCATATGAAGTATAGCTTAGATTGATAGGTGGCCAGGGCATGTCTTTGCGAGCTCTGTTTTCCCTTGATCTTTCCTGCTTTGCTCGGCTTACTGTCCTGCCCTCTGTTCTTCACTCCTATCTCCTGTGATGAACTGACCCCCTCAAAACTGTGAACAGAATAAATCTTGTGCTTTCAAGTTGATCTCTGTGTCACAGGGATTAGGGAGTATAAAATCACAGTGACCTAGTATCAGAATAAGAGTGCCATTGCTCTAACCAATGGAATCATGTGCTTTTTTTATTTCAGAGATGCTTTGCAGATTAATTTGGGAGTCTTTGAAGAAGTAGGCCAAGCAAAGTTTATAATGCTGTCATTATGTTCATTATTGAACAATTATAGGGGGAGTTCAAAAGACCAGAATGATGTCAACAGAAGGTATAAATAAGGAACACCAGACTTATTAGGTTTAAAACACAACTCAGAGCTGCATTGGAAATCATGTTAGAAGCCGTTCTTCACACATTTCCCAAGTAATTTATCTACATTTGGTCACCATTGCAAGACTTGGAATGAAAGATGATTTAAAAGTAATGGACTGATCAATTTCGTGGTGGTATTCTTTCCACTTGGTCAGCTCACAGGCTGTCATATCTATTCTCCATGAGCTCTGACTGATCCAACTACTGCCAAACTGTGGCCTTGTTCATATGATAATGTGGGGCAATGGGCTAAGCACAGACAGCTTGGTCTCTAGTCGAGGTGAGAGGTGAAATCCTGCTGGACCTGGTGGTGATAATTTTCACCTACATGGGAAGGAAGGTGTTCCCTCATGTCTCCTGGACCCCTGTCTCCTGTCGAAGTTACTACCTCCACAGCCCCCCACAAGAGAAACATGTGGCTAGTAGTCACATAGACAGTGTCCCAAGTTTCTGACCTTCAGGCTAGACTCCTCCCAGTTAGCTAGCAACACCAAGATAACAAGCCCACTCTAGCCAAAGACAGCACTGCCTCCCTCCAAAGAGGCCTACTCTACATGGACACACAGCTCTACCTGCTTTCGGGGAAGCCTGTTCCAAAGGCCAACACCCAGGCCAGTTAACAACAGAGACAACCAGATAGTGAAAGGCAAATGCAAAAACATAATCAACAGATGACAATGTAATTTGGCACCATCAGAACCTAGCTCTCCTACTATGGCAAGCCCTGGATATACTAGCCCACCTGGTGAACAAGATTCTGATCTTAAATCCCATCTCATGAGTATGATAGAGGCCTTTAAAGATGATATAAATAATTCCCTTAAAGAAATACAGGAAGATATAATCAAACAATTGAGAAAAATGAACAAAACTCTCCAAGACCTTAAAATGGAAGTAGAAAGAATAATGAAATCACAAATGGAGGCAACAATGCACTTGGGAGACCTAAAAAATGAGAACTAGAACTACAAGCACAAGAAGCACCAAGAGAATAAAGAGATGGAAGAGAGAATCTCAGGCATAGAAGATACAGTAGTTGATCCTGATGAATCCGTCAAAGAAAATGCCAAGTATAAAAAGATTATTGAACAAAAACATAGGAGAAAACTTCCCTAACCTAAAGAAAGAGTAGCTATTCTAATATACAATCAAATAGACTTTCAACCAAAAGTAATCAAAATAGATGGCAAAGGACACATTCATACTCATCAATGGAAAAATCAATCAAAGATAAAGTATCAATTCTAAACATCTATGATCCAAATGCAAGGGCACCTACATTCATAAAAGAAACTTTATTAAATCTCAAAACACACATTGAACTTCACACAGTAATAGTGGGAGATTTCAGGACCCCACTCTTTTTTTTTTAAACTTTTATTAGATATTTTCTTCATTTACACTTCAAGTGTTATCCAGAAAGTTCCCTATACCCTCCTCCCTCCCGGCCCTGCTCCCCTACCCATCCGCTTCCACCCCTTGGCCCCAGCGTTCCCCTGTATTGGGGCATATAAAGTCTGTGTAACCAAGGGGCCTCTCTTCCCACTGATGGCCAACTAGGCCATCCCAGGACCCCACTCTTACCATCCTCATCCAAACAGAAATTAAATAGAGACAAAATGAAGCTAACGGAAGTTATGAGCTAAATTAATTTAACAATATCTACAGAACATTTCACCCCAAGACAAAAGAATGTACCTTTTTCTCAGCACCTCATGGAAACTTCTCCAAAACTGAATATATTACTGGACAAAATAACAAGTCTCAACAGATACAAAAATATTGAAATAAACTGTTGCATTATATCATATCACCGCTGACTACAGTGGGACTTCAACAACAACAGAACAAACAGAAAGCACACAAAATGAACAAAACTGTCCAAGACCTTAAAATGGAAGTAGAAACAATAATGAAATCACAAATAGAGGCAACATTGCGGTTGGGAGACCTAAAAAATGAGAACTGGAGCTACATGTGTATGGAAACTGAAGAACACTATTCAATGAAAACTTGGTCAGGGAAGAAATAAATTATTAAGTTAAAAACTTTTTTATAATTCAATGAAAATGAAGGCATAGTATATCCAAACATATGGGACACAATGAAAGCAGTGCTAAGCGGAAAATTCATAGCACTAAGTGCCTTTAAAAACAAATTGGGGAAGTCACATGCTAGTCACTGAACAACACAGCTGAAAGCTGTAGAACAAGAGGAAGCAAAGATTCCAAAAGGTATAGACCGCAGGAAATAATCTCAGGGCTGATATCAACTGGTTAGAATCAAAGAAAACCATACAAAGAGTCAGCAAAACCAAGATCTGGTTTTTAAGAAAATCAATAAGATTTTCAATTTGAAAATAGGAAAATCAATTTGAGGAGTATTAGTATTAGCTCTTCTTTGAAGTTCTGACAGATTTCTGAACAGAAATCATGTGGTCCTGACCTTTTTGTTGTTTATGTTGTTGTTTGCTTGTTTGTTTTTGTTTGGGAGGTTTTTAATGACTATTTGTATTTCCTTAAGAGTTATGGGACTACAAGAGAAGCTGAGAAATGTAGACTTACAGCAGGAAACTATAGGGGTAAGTCTATAGAATCTCAGTGCCCACTCCCCTGATCCACTTCTAGCAAAATTTCACTTCCTAAAGGATTTCCACTATTTTTCATTTCCCCCACCCCTTCTTGTACATGAGTATATCCTGAATATTAAACATTTAACACTAATTTACATTATTTCACTTAGTATAATTTCACTTAATAATTTTCCTTAAAATGCTATAATTTTATTCTCCTTCAGAGTTGAATATAATTCCATTGTGTGTTTTCTTTATTCATTTATCTGCTTATCCATAAACTAGACCCATACTGTGCACATAGGTAAATGGTACTGTAAAGAATGATAAGGAATGGGGGTGGTTTCTGTGATGTGCTAATTTAGAATCTATTTTATGTACCTTCAGAAGTGTAAAAGCTAGATCATACAGCAGTTCAGTGGAGAGGTTGACAAGAAAGAATATGATGAAAATATATTGTGTGAAAATAGTTTAAATAAAAATAATGATGAAATTGGTATATGGCATAAAACAAGAATTATATAAATAAAATGACTATACTAAATTAAAAATCCTTTGATAAAGGTTTATTAAAATTTTACTGTCATACTAAGAAAATCACTTCCATAATTTTTATTACATTTAATTGATACATATCAAAGTCTCCGTTAGTAATAATGATATCCTTAAATTGACATCCAATAGTTTTCTACATAATACCATTATTGGAAGATTTTATTTGCCATATTGGCAATCATCCAGAAGTTATAAATACTTCAAGAAAAATATATTTTTATGTGGGTCCTCAACCTCTGTAAACTCTATGAATTTCTAATGTTGTGCTTTATTTTAGAAAATGCTGGAGACAAATTATATCCAAGAAACCAGTGTGCATAAATTCAAGTGTTGATTATTAAGACTGGTATATTTGTCACTTATATATTTTTCTAAATGTCATTTCTTATTTCACAAAAATTGATGTGTGAGGTCTAGACAAACACTAGTTTTATTCTGATAAATCAACAAAAATATTTCATTTTGTAGATAAGTATTTAAATTTCAAAGTTATTCACACATATAGTTATCTGTATCAGTGAGTATTCAAAATAACATGTTTGTTATAAATAGATGATATAAAGTAGACACTTAATCTACTGTTTTACATCTTAACAACTGTACTTAATCCAAAGCATTCTTCTTTGGCAGGTAAACAGATAAACTGATAAAAGGACAGACAAGTAAGTAACAACAATGTCTTGGTTCTTAGTTCTAAGAATATGCTGTGGATTAATCATTCCAATTCTCATCAGCTTAAATAGGCATCTTATGCATACATTTGTCACTATAGAACTATTTCATTGTTCTGTAGAGCTGTTTTATCTTAATATGTGCTAACAGAAGCAGCAAACCATGAAGGTAGTGCCCATTCTTTATTTTTTTTGTTGTTGTTGAAGTATTTTTTTTCTCTTTATTAGATATTTTCTTCATTTACATTTCAAATGTTATCCAGAAATTTCCCCTTACCCTCCCGCATCCCCGCCCTGCTCCCCTACCCACCCCCTCCCACGTAATGGCCCTGGCGTTCCCCTGTACTGGGGCATATAAAGTCTGTATGACCAAGGGGCCTCTCCTCCCAATGATGGCCAACCAGGACATCTTCTTCTATATATGCAGCTAGAGACATGAGTGCAAGGGGAACTAGTTAGTTCATGTTATTCTTCCACCTATAGGGTTGAAGACCCCTTCAGCTCCTTGGATACTTTCTCTAGCTCCTTCCTTGGGAGTCCTGTGTTCCAACTAATAGCTGACTGTGAGCAACCACTTTCGTGTTTGCCAGGCACTGGTATAGCCTCCCATGAGACAGCTATATCAGGTCCCTTTCAGCATTATCNNNTACTTTCCCAACTCATTTACTGTCTACTTAACTATTGAGAAGCCTTAGTGTAACAGGGAGAAGTGGTAATAGATATGGTTTGTTAATTATAAGTAAAATTAAATTTTCTCTGTTATTAATAAAATATAAATATAAATATAAAATAGCTAAAGCATCCTAGAATAGAAAAGTGAACTTATTTTAAATTCTAATCATAAACAAGAATTTTAATAGGGTTAGATGCCTTCTATTGCACTTCATCAAGGCCCAATATAATCCAGTGTCTTGAACCACATAGAATTAAGAGGAAATGTACCATGATCCACTTAAAACAAAAGTCAGAATAGTTTTTCTCACATCAGATTTTTAATTTTTTTTTCTTAATGACTTGCCAAAAAGAAGCAGTGGAATCTTCTCAGCTACCACAAGGATTTGCAGAACAATCACATCTATGCCCAAAAGATTTATCAGTTCATCCATTCTTGGGTACTTAAGCAGAAACCCTAACTTTTCCATTGCTTGTATGTGTTTGTGATAATCTCTTCAATATGTTGACTGAGATTTGAAGTACATACGCCCAGAAGTGGTAGAAAGATATCACATGACACCTCCTACATTTAAATTATTTGGAAATAGTCATAGTTTCTGAACTAGTGACTATTCACACTAACTAATGGAGAAGAATTCATTTCTGTCTACACCCTCATCAGTGTTGATTGGCATTAGTTTTCTTGAGGATAGTCATTGTATCTAGGATAACATGGATTCTCAATTTAGTTTTTTCATTTTGTTTTCCATATAGCTATAGATACTGAACATTTTTAGTGAAAATACTGGAAAGTTGTTCATATTTGAAAATTATCTACTCTGTCCATTTTCCTGATTAGTAATTAATAGCTTTTTATTCTTTCTATTTACTATATTGAATTCTGTGTATTCTATGTCTTAATTCCCAGTCAGTTGAACTGCTGCCAGATTTTATTCCATTTTTAGTCAGTCTTTTTACTGCAACAATTGTTTCATTTGCTTTAAAGAAATTTTTTTACTTTTGCTGCAACTGTCAGTCATTGCTAATAGAATTCTACAGAGAAAATGTAGCTTAAACCACACGCTTTTCCCCTAATAGTTTAAAATATCCTATCATTTTCCTTTCACTGATTCTCCATTAATTCAATTCTGATCATTTTTCCTTTCTACTGCTTTTGTATTTTCCTTATGAACTTTATTTTATTTTCATTCTGTAGTCTTTTAATTGTTAATTATGAATGATAAAGTTATTTATTTATAATCTGATTTTTAATGTAGTCACATATCTCTAAGCATCTCTACATCTTCACCAGATAAATGATCTTTTAGAAAATACTGTTTTTATTTACTAAGATTTCTATTCTAAGAAATTTTAATTGTATTCCCTTTGTAACTTCCTGTGGCATATGATTAACATATGGAAAGACTCACCTTAACAAAGGAAATATTTGTTTACTTATTCAGTGGATACATGCTATGATTTCTTGACCCTGTGTATCTGGTTAGAGCTTAACACTAGTTGGAGTCTTTGAAGGAGGATGCTTTTTATCCCATAGTAGGTAGGAAACATAAAAACTATTAAGGACCAGGTACAACATCCGAATGTGTGTACCAAGTGATCTGCTTGCTTATGCGATCCCATCCCTTGAAAGAGCTTTATGACCTGGTGACCAATACTTCAACTACCCTCATCACCTGTGGGGTACATTCCTATGAAAAGCAATTATGCATGGATGTTCAATAGCAGTGGATATAGGTATTGAGTGTTTACTTAGCTATCAATTGTCATTATGAACTGACAATGCTGATATGATCCAGGAAGATTTTTCCTTTTCTTATTTTCAGCATGATTTATTTAGTGCTGTAGTGTTTGTTATATAACTTTTTTTTTCTGTTCTGCATAGAGTTGTGTATATTCTGTAATTCTTGCTTATTAGTGAATAATGAATTACTTTAGTTAGTCCTTCCTTAACCTCTGTTGGATATTTCAGCTAATCTAATCTCTGTTGGGTCCTGGTAGTCTCTTGATTTCCTGGCATCTGGGATTGCTGGTGGCTACCTCTGGTTCCCCATCCCCCATTGCAATACACCTCTGTTCAAATTCATGACCCTCTGTATATCATCCAGGTTTCCTCCCATACCTGATCCTTCCCTCTTTTTCCAGGGGTACAGAGATAAACAAAGAATTCTCAACTGAGAAATTCTGAATGGCTGAAACCACCTGAAAAAATGTTCAACATCCTTAATCATCAGGGAAATGCAAATCAAAACAACATTGAGATTCTACGGCACACCATTCAGAATGGCTAAGATCAAAAATTCAGGTGACAGCAGATGCTGTGGAGGATGTCGAGAAAAAGGAACACTCCTCCATTGCGGGTGGGATTGCAAGCTTGTTCAATCACTCTGGAAGTCAGTCTGGTGTCCTCAGAAAATTGGACATAATACTACGGGAGGATTCAGCAATACTTCTCCTGGGCATATACCCAGAAGATGTTCCAACTGGTAATAAGAACACATGCTCCACTATGCTCATAGCAGCCTTATTTATAATAGCCAGAAGCTGGAAAGAACCCAGATGTCCCTCAACAGAGGAATTGATACAGAAAATGTGGTACATTTACACAATGGAGTACTACTGTGCTATTAAAAACAATGAATTTATTAAATTCTTGGGCAAACGGATGTATCTGGAAGACATCATCCTTAGTGAGCTAACTCAATCACAAAAGAAGTCACTAGATTTGTACTCACTGATAAGCTGATATTAGCACAGAATCTTAGAATACCCAAAATACAATTTGCAAAACACAAGAAAATAAAGAATAAGAAAGACCAGCGTGTGGGTACTTCATTCCTCCTTAGAATAGGGAACAAAATACCCATGAAAGGTGTTACAGAGACAAAGTTTGGAGCTAAGATGACAATCCAGAGACTATCCCACCCTGGGATCCATCCCATAATAAGTCACCAAACTCAGACACTATTGCAAAGGCAGCAAGAGTTTGCTGAAGGAACCCTGATATAGTTGTCTCATATGAAGCTATGCCAGTGCCTGGCAAATACAGAAGTGGATGCTCACAGTCATCTATAGGATGGAACACAGGGTCCCTAATGGAGAAGCTAGAGAAAATACCCCAGGAGCTGAAGGGGTCTGCAACCCTATAAGAGAAACAACAATATTAACTAACCAGAACCCCCAGAGCTCTTGTTGCTAGCTTCATATGTAACAGAAGATGGCCTAGTTGGCCATCATTGGGAAGAGAGGCCCCTTTTTCATTGCAAACTTTATATGCCCCAATAGAGAGGAACACCAGATCTAAGAAGTGGAGTGGGTGGGTAGGGGAACAGGGTGGAGTGAAAGTAGAGGGAACTTTCGGGATAGCATTTGAAATGTAAATTAAGAAAATATCTAATAAAAAAATTAAAAGCAAAAAAACATTTAAAAAATTAAAAAAAAAAGAAAAGACTTCAAGTAATATATTGAATAGGTAGAGAGAGGGATTGGGCAGCTTTGTCTAGTTCCTGACATTAGTGGGATTGCTTCAAGTTTCTCTGCATTTAGTTTGATGTTGGCTACTGGTTTGCTGTATGTTGATTTTACTATGTTCATTTATGGGCCTTGAATTCCTGATCTTTCCAAGCTCTTACTGTGAAGTGGGGGGTGGATTTTATTAAATTCTTTCTCAGCATTTAATGAGATAATCATGTGGGTTGTTTTTTTCTTTGACTTTGTTTATATAGTGGATTATGTTGATTGATTTCCATATATGGAACCCATCCCTACATCCCTGGTATGAAGCCTCCTTGATCATGAGGGATAACTGCTTTGATGTGTACCTAGAATCGGGTTACAAGAATTTTATTTAGTATGTTTGCATCAATATTCAAAAGGGAAATTGGTCTAAAGTTCTCTTTCTTTGTTGGGTATTTGTGTGGTTTAGGTATAAGTGTAATTGTGTAAATGAGGAGTTGCACCCTTTAAAATGATTGGTCTTTAGAAAATGAGGTGACAAGGACATTCCTTGTCTGAAGGTGGGCAATTGTTAGTCTGTGGAATGTGTCCCTACCTGCAGATCAGGTTGGTTCTGCCCTATTATCTGAGAAATGTTAATTAGCCTCAACCTTCCAGGGGGCAAGTGTCTCATGATCTTGCCAAAGTTCCTAAGCTGATCTTTTCAGTATCTGTATAGAAAGTTGTCTATTTCATCCAGGTTTTCCAGTTTTGTTGAGTACAGGCTTTTGTAGTAGACGATGATGATTTTTTTTTTTTTTATCTCCTCAGTCTCCCTCTTCATTTCTGATTTTGTTAATTTGGATACTGTCTCTGTAGCCTCAGGTTAGTCTGGCTAAGTGTTTATCTATATTGTTGATTTTCTCAAAGAAACAGCTCCTAGATTGGTTGATTCTTTGTATAGTTCCCATTAATTAATTAATTAATTAATTAATTTACTTATCTATTTGTTATTTTTCTTGGTTGATTTCAGTCCTGAGTTTGATTATTTCCTGCTGTCTGTTCATCTAGGGTGTATTTGCTTCTTTTTGTTCTATAGCTTTCAGGTGTGCTGTTAAGCTGCTAGTGTATGCTCTCTCCAGTTTCTTTTTGGAGGCACTCTGAATGATGAGTTTTCTTCTTAGCACTGCTTTCATTGTGTCCCATAAGTTTGAGTATGCAGTTAGAGAAAAGCCCAACATTCCTTAGGACCTTGTAAAGCTGCTTACCCGCTACCAAAAGGAGTTGGTTTCATCACCTCTGGCAAAAGGCACATATGACTGCCTATGGTACCTATTAGCCTATCAAGCTCATGCTAACCCCAGCCTCTCTTATTATTACAAATTCCTGTTACACAATTCAAAATCTGTGCCAGCATCCCAGCCCTTCTCACCTCCTCCACTGCTTCAAACTTCCATCAGCTTATGGTCTTCCCGCCCCCTCTTTAGAATTCAAAGTATTCATCCATTCTTATTATATAACAAGGACTATGGCTGTATGCAATGAATCTCTGGAGTAGTACTTGAAAGTTTTATATCCTAATACACAGACAAAAGGAAGTCACTGGTCCTGACTTGGGTTTTTGAAACCTCAAAGCCCATCCATAGAAACATTTTCCAATCAACAAAGCTACATATACACCCACAAGATTGTTTACCAAAATAAATGAAACCCTTAAGTAACAAAATAGAATAGAATAAAGAGACTATAATAATCTTAATTTTCACATATGTTATCTTTTTGAAATTTATTTAATTTTGGGGGGTGCTTATGTGGGTATGAGTGTCTATGTGTGTGTGTCTGTGTATGTCTCTGTGTGTTTGTGTACATCTATGTATGCATATGTCTGTGTGTGTGCAGGCACGCATGTGCGCACATGCACATGCATGCTTGTGTGATTATGTGTGTGCCCACCAAGAAGTTAGTTACATAACCTTTCTGGTTTGACTGAAATAAATGTGAATTGATTTCATCACCCAGACATATCACTTCTTCAGGTGGAGCAGACCAGTCAGGCTGAGGTTAAGCAATTCTATAAGGCTTGAGACTATTGCCCAACACAACTCGACTCAATTCCTCATGACCTGAGGCTATTACACAACACTAGCAACCTACTTTCATTGTGGTATGTAAGCATGCATTAGATTTGGGATAATTGAATGAATTGTTCAAGCAGTCCTGTTTCTGAGTAAAGCACTATGCTTTGAGACAGATAAATAGGCTGCAAATACAATTCTAGAAATATAAGTATGTTGAGTCCAGGTCAAATCTTCAGAGACTTCTGAGACTCTTTTTGTAATAATAAAAAGAATACTACTTCATACTTCAAAAGGCTTGCTTGGTTTTTTTATTGTTTGCAGAAGTATATTGAAATGTCCAACTGCAGTGTTGGATTTATATATGCATCCTTACAGTTGTATCTTTTTTGCTTCATTTATTTCAAAGTATAATGGCTTACAAATATTATAGCCTGGATGAGTTGACTGTGCTTTTCATTGTAAAATTCTCTCTTGTGTCTATAATGACATTATTTTGTAAAATACATTTTCTGTCACTGATATATATATATATATATATATATATATATATATATATATATATATATATATATACACTTCATTTTACTTTTCTGCCATTGGTTTAGTCTATATTTTGTAATAACTGAATGATCTGATTGCTCTGTTCTGAGACTAAAGTTTCATGAGTGTTAGTATGTTAGAAGTTGCCCAGAGTTAAATCATTCTCTCTTCATTCTGCTTGTTAGTTGCTTTGCCTGAACTTCTTTTTCTATCTTGTTTCAGCTATAGTAGCCTCTGAAACATCTACAAGTTAGTAATTTATACAGCTAAAAAGGATTTTAGGTATAAGCCACTTGTGTTTCTTATACCAGGAGATGTTAATTTTCTTAAATATTCTCTTATTCTATAATATTACATTCCCATAGTCACCAGTTATGAAAATTACTATAGATATCCCAGATATAAACAGGAAGAAATGAGTGTGCATACAAGGTTGATTTAGAAATGTTCAGTGATTAAGAGTATACAAACACTACATCACTTGGTTTTCAACGGGAACTTCAGTTTGACTGTGAAAGTTGGCATTTGTGGTCTGGAATCCTATATGTTTTTGAAGTGCCTTAAGTAGAATAGTCTGCCACTAGAGAGAAAACTGTAATATTACCTGTGGTGAATTTTGGATACCACAAATTTGTAACACTGAGGTAGATTGAGTATGTATGTATATTACTCTACTTGAGATAAAATATTAATGTGTGTTTTGATGTTTCTTATAAACAAAATCACATATACATAATACAATATTTTAAAAGTGCTAAAATTGTTTTGTTATGCGAATAATATAGGTAAATATCCTATTTTTATTATAACACCTTATGTTAGAATTAACTTATCCTTGAACAGCTCATCTACTTACAATATCTCTATTAACTCACTTTGGGGGTTTGAGTAAAATCACTTCATTGGTTTTGTAATATATTTGAGGTGTTAATTATTTAATTTAGTCAATGTTGAATGTTGTAGTACTAGAGATTGGAGTTATGTCCTTACATATAGACTACTCCACTTCATACTCAACCTTGGACTGAAATTATATCTTCAGAATCTTTAAAGAATCTTTAAAGTAAAACAAGTTTTGGAAAAAGACCTATTCTTATAATTCAGATTATCTCAGGACACAGTGTTTTAATTGCACCACTTATGAGTAAATTTGAGAAATAGAACATATTTGGAAACAACTGAACTTGTCCTACTTGTTGATTGCTTAGTGCGTACACATCCCTGTGTAAATAAATGCATCTAGGCCTGGAAACTTTCGTGACTAAGCTACTTTAAATGCATTTTTTCCACAGTAACTTCCAGTAGTGACAGTTATAATCTACAATCTTGGAAAAGATTTGTTGTGTTTGAAAATTAATGAATAAAAGAGGAACCCTTAGGCTAAAATTGAGAAAGTATCAACTCTTCACTGTCAAATAATTTACTCTGTTAATTTACTGCAACTATTTCATAAATTTTCAGTGTTTAAGAGAACAACCAGCCAATTGCTTTATTAGTTTATTTTACAAATATACGAGCTTTGTTAAATGTATAGATTCTAATGTGGCACTTCTAACAGTGAGAGAAGGGGCTACTGTTGACCCTGCTTCTTGTTTTGGGACCCTCTCCCTGAACTGGTACACCTCACCCAGCCTTAATAGGAGAGGAGGTGCATAGTTTTGCTTCAACATAATATAACTTGTTTGGTTGATACCCTGGAAGGCCTGCCCTTTCCTGAGGGAAACTGAGAAGTGAAAGGGGTAGGAGGAGAGATTGTGGGAAGTGGACATGGGGAGGAGAGGAGAGAGGGGAAATATCTGCTGAGGTGTTAAAAGCCAGCTTCTCTTATATGCACGTTTCAGCTATTACATAATTTTGAAGATTTTCAATCATTATTTAAATACCATTTTCTGT
>LR751845.1:0-14001 GCA_902729485.2 Mus minutoides
CATATACATTAATGCAGTTCACAGGCCTCATCATGTGCATTGGATATTGGTTATCAAAGAGACTCACATCTGGTCAAAATACAGAGACTAAGTCCCTGTGGAGTACTCAGCAATAGATGCAACATTTATATCACACCTCTCCTGCAGAGGTCAGGGATCATAGAAGAAATGGGGGAAGTAGTAGAAAAGCCAGGGAAGCTNCTCAGTCTATTTGTCATTTGCACATAGGAGAGCTACTTTGTTTTAAAAATTAATCTTGTATACAGCCTTTTTGGTGAATGTGTTTATCAGCTGTAGGAGTTCCCTGGTGGAACTTTTAGAGTTACTGATGTATACTCTCATCTCAGCAGCAAATATGGTTACATTGACTGTTTCCTTTCCAATTTTGATCCCTTCACACATTTCAGTCATTTTATTGCTCTAGTCAACTTCAACTACTATATTGAATAAATATGGAGAGTGAACAGCCTTGGTTTTTTTCCTTATTTTTGGAAATTCTTTTGAGTTTCTTTACATTTGTCTTGAGGTGGGTTATAGGCTTTCTGCAAATTGCTCTGTTTGTTTGTTTGTTTGTTTGTTTGTTTACTTTTGACTCTGGTATCCCTGATCTCTCCCAGAGTTTTATCATGAAGGAGCCTTGGATTTTTGTCAATGTCCTTTCCTGCATCTAATGAAATGACTATGTGTACGTGTGAGGTTTCTTTCTGCTTGCTTATGTGGTAGATTACATTTACAGGTTTTCGAATATTAAATCATCTTTGCATCTTTGAGATCAATTGTACTTGATTATGGTTGATAAGCTTTTCCATATGTTCCATAATTCAGTTTTCAAGTAGTTTATTTGGAATTTTTTACATAAAAAGGAACATTAGTCTGCAATTCTTTTTCTTTGTTGAGACTTTATGTGATCTGGGTATCAGGGTGACTATAGCTTTATTTAATAAACTGGGCAGTGTTTGTTCTGTTTTTATTTTGTGGAATAATTTCAGAAATATTGACAATAATTTCAGGAATATTGATTCTTTGAAAGTTTTATAGAATTCTGCAATAAAACCGTCTGACCCTGAGTGTGTTGTTGTTGCTGCTGTTTTTATTGATATGGAGAGACTTTTAATGACTTTTTTTCTCTCTAGAGTTATAGACTTATTTAAATTGTCTGTTTCATCTTGACTTAACTTTGCTAAGTGATACATATCAAGAAAAAATTTTTGGTTTCATTTGTATTTTGCCATTTGGTAAAATACAGGTCTTTTAAGGATGTTCTTAGGATTCTACAGAGTTCCTCTGTGTCTGTTTCCTTGTCAACCTTTCACTTCTGATCTTGTTAACTTGGTTATTCTTTCTATCTTTTTGTTAATTTGTATAATGATTTTTCTATATTATTGATTTTCTGAAAGAATCAACTGTATGTTCTATTGATTCTTCATATTAGTCCATTTCTATTTTATGGATTTCTACTCTCAGTTTGATTATTACTTACTGTCTACTCCTCTTGGTTGGGCTTGCTTCCTCTAGCACCTTTAGGTGTATTGTTTAGATGGCAAACTTTCTATTTATTGTATTTATTGCTTTTGGTATACTGCTTTAATTCATGCTGTTCTTCTAGGATGCAGGGAGACATTTTAGTGTTTTATTGTGTGTTTTCTTTTCCTTTTCTCCAGGTTCTTTTCATAAAATCCAACCATACACTAGCTTCCCCTTCTCTTCAAAGTTATCCCTATATTTCCTTCTCCCCTGATATCTATTCTTCCTCTGTTGCCCTTCAGAAAAGAACCCTCCCCAAGTAATACCAAATTAACCCACCACGAGGAAGGTGTAATAAGACTATTCTTGTATCTGTCAAATATTCTTTTTTTGTATGTTTATGTGTTATGTGGTCAATTTCAGAGTAAGTTTCCTAAAGTAATGAGAATAGTATATAGTCTTTACTGTTTGGAAGAAACATTCTATAAATACCATGTAGGTGCCTTTGGTTTATAATACCTCTTAGGTCAAATATTTATGTCTGGATGACTTGTCCATTGGAGAAATAAGGGTATTGAAGTCTCTCACAATCAGTGTTTAATGGTTAATATGTTATTAAATATATAAAATTTTTATTATTCTCTTTTACAAATTGGAGTGTACTTCCATTTTGAACTTTTAAAAAATATAATTTCCTCTAAGTAATTTTTCCTTTGAAAAATGAAAAATATTAACTTGTTGCAGCATAAAAGTAGATTTTTAAAAACAAAAATATTTATTTAATTTTGAAGTGTGTGTGAATGTATGTGTCTGTGTGCATGTATGTGTGCATTTGCATGTTTGTGTGGTGGGGGTATGTTCGTATTGTGCTCATTTATGCATGAGGAAAGGTATCCATGGAGGACAGAAAATGAAATTTGATTCTTTAGATCTGGAGTTATACGATATTGTAAGCTGCCTGGTATGGGTGCAGAGAAGCAAACTCAGATCCTAAGCAAGAACAGTGTGCATTCCCAAGACAAGAACCATTGTTCTAGCCTTAGAAGTTCTTTACTGAACATGAATTATTAGACTGTACACATAAGCAAAGGCTGAACTCCCGCCTCAAACCTTCTGACCAAGCATCTATAGTTCTGGTACTGCAGGAGAAGAGAACTCTAAAGCACTATGTGTTTTGTGGCAGTTCCAGGAAAACATAGGTCACCATTTTGCAAAGCAATTACATGAGACTGTTTCCGCTTAGCAGGTAGTATATAGAAGCCAGGTAACAGAGGAATTGCAGTGCAAGAAGTTATGTTTACTTCCACTCATTGTCATATATCAGGGGAATTTATTTCCTGTCTTTGCATTCTAAACTGAGAAGATTTAAAGGTCTTAATTCCCAGGGGAAGATCTCTTCTACTAGTCAACAGAAGAAGAATTAAACTTAAGCTATGGCCTCTGCTCAAATATCTGGGCATTTTGCCCAGGGACCAGCAGGAGAGAAAAGAAGACATCATCTTGGCAGGTTATTGACTCTGAGCATCAAGAGAAACTACAGCTGCTCTTACACAGCAGGGCAGGGAGAAACATGCTTGGCATGCTGAATATCATGGAAGTATTGTGATGATGCCATATCACAAACCTATTCTCTTCTGCTTGTCTATCTATCTATCTATCTATCTATCTATCTATCTATCTATCTATCTACTTATACATATGTATATATACATATATTCATCAAAATGTACACACATATTATAAATAGTTATATATACTATAAAATTATATAATAATTATATAAAATTATATATAATTTAACCTACTCCTCATTCAGTTAGCTAATATTGGTATCTTTAAATAAATCTTTGCATGATCTCACTATAGAAATCAAGAAACACTTCCAAAAAAGAATTAAAGCTCTTTTATTTGTTTGATTGTTTTTAAAAGGACACTACTACTCAGATAAACTTTTAGGACATTTCATTGAGAAGTATAGGAACATTTTAGATCTTAAATTGGTTGATGCTGTCATTCAACCTGCAGTACAGGAAGGTTTGGTGTTCTATGGGCTCTCACAAGACATTGAGAAACGGTATGGTTTGGGCCTCTGAACCAAATAAACTTCATTCTTGGGTGAATTAAGTTCAGAATTTATAGAAAGGAACAGACATAGATGCAGCTTGGATTTAGAACCAACTAATTAGGACAAATGGCATTTTTTTTTTATCAACATTAAACACAATTTTGTTTCTTTAGAAAAAGAGACACACTACAGTGCCAGAAAAGATTTTTTTCAATAAAGTATTGAACATTTTTTTATAGAGTACACCTAGTTTCATGTGGTACAGGGCAGTCATGGTAAATATCATTTATGGGCCATATGTAACAATTGAAGAAATGGGATGAACTTTTTCCACTAGTCTCTGAATCCATATAGAACCTTCTCACTGGATTAATAAATTCTGGAACATTTGATCATGGTAAGAAGTCAACACAGTTTTTATTGTTGTTGTTGTTGTTGGCTTATTGATAGTAACTTGTTTATAGGGAAGTTAAGCAAATTTCACCAAATAATAAAGATAAATTCTGACATTAATTCTACTGATAACTAAGATTGAATACTGTACTGGTTTACTTTACATATTGTTGTCATGAACATTTCCAAAGTCATTTTATAATAAGATTATGTATTATGTATCAGTGTTTAGATCATAGGAGGAAATATAAAGTGCGGAGCAGAGATAGAATTCTCTTTTTTTCTTTCATTAGATATTTTCTTCATTTACATTTCAAATACTATCCCCAAAGCCCTCTATACTGTCCCCCCATCTTGTTCCCCAACCATCCACTCCTGCTTCTTGGCCCTTGCATTCCACTGTACTGGGGTATATGATCTTTACAAGACCAAGGGCCTCTCCTCCCACTGATGGCTGACTAGGCCATCCTCTGCTACATATACAATTAGAGACACAACTCTGGGGGATACTTGTTAGTTCATATTGATGTTCCCCCTATAGCAGAGACAGAATTAAAGACCATTCAGAGACTGCCCCCACCTAGGGATCGATCCCATATACAAACACCAAACCCAGACACATTTGAGGATTCCAAGAAGAGCTTGCTGACAGAAGCCCGATGTAGCTGTCTCCTGAGAGGCTCTGCCAGAGCCTTGCAAATACAGAGGAGGATGCTCCTAGCCAACCATTAGACTGAGTACAGAGTCACCAAGAGAAACGTTAGAGAAAGAACTGATGGAGCAGAAGTGGTTTGCAACTCATAGGAAGAACAATATCAACTAACCAGAATCCCCAGAGTTCCCAGGGACTAAACTAAACCACCAGCCAAAGAGGACACATGGAGGAACCCATGGCTCTCTCTGCACATGTATCAGAGGATGGCTCTGTCAGACATCAATTGGAGGAGAGGCCCTTGGTCTTGGGTAGGCTTGATGCCTCAGTGTAGGGAAATGGCAGGGAGAGGAGACAGGAATGGGTAACTGTGTAGAGGTGCACCCTCATAGAAGCAGGAGAAGGGATAAGGAATTTTTGGACAGGAAACCAGGGGAGGGCATAAGATTTGTAATATAAATATATAAAATATCCAATAAAAAATGCCAAAAAATTGAATAATTATATTGAAAAAATTCAATAACAAAAAAGAACATGGTTTTAAGTTACTAGTTTTGAAGAACAATGAAGAAATATGCGGGCAGTTTATACTTGGCCTAGAACTGAACGTGAGTATGTATGAACCCAACACAACAAACTAGAATGACTCTTTTGGTTACCTGAGATTATGTGTCATTTAACATAAACATGAACAAAGTTTGAAGTTGAGAAGAGAAATCTCTCAGCTTGATCCAATTGAGTGGTTTGTTTTCAGGCAGTCTGATTATATCTGAGGACTCATTTTTTTTTTTTTTTTTATACTTTCAGCTTGTGTTTTTTGTTATCCTCCATTCTTTCTCATGATGTACTTCCTACTATGTTTTCTAGCTTCATTTTTTTCTCTGTTTCTCAAATGATAATAGCTGATATTGCTCTACTTCCTTTATTTCCTTCTCTCCTTTTTGTACACTACCTCTGTCAGTTCCTTTATTCCCTCAAAGTTCTTGGTCACTTGGAACAGTTACTTCTTTAGTCTTTTTGATAAATATCTGAACTGGTAATTTAAATTAAAAAAGATTTATTATATTATTTTTCATCTAACAAACTATGGGATTACATAATAAATATCTGACCAGTTCTGTCCTGCAGCCACAATACAAGAAGAGAATAGCATAGTCAAGCAGTCAATGAGAATGCAAGGTAAAAAAAAAAGTTGTCAATGGAAGTGTGCACTACTCAATGTCATAGAGAATATCCTGCCTGGTTCTGTATTACCAGCCTATATCAAAATGCCTAAGACAGAGAAGGAACAGAATGTCTGCAGGGTAGAACATAATTAAACTCAGAAAATTCATCTCTAATGTCTGGATAATTGCCAATAACAAATTTGTGAGATGGGCAAAATTTCTATCTTTTAAAATCTCCTGTTAAACAATTTTTTTTTTTTATTGTTTATTGCTGACAAATACTTCACAGTTTTCTTTCGTTTTCTGTTTCTGGTAAACCACTTTGCCAATCTAGAATAAACTTCTTTCCTTCTACTCTCAGTGAAATAAAAATCACACTTTCGGGCTGGTGAGATGGCTCAGCGGGTAAGAGCACCCGACTGCTCTTCTGAAGGTGATAAGTTCAAATCCCAGCATCCACATGGTGGCTCACAACCATCTGTAACGAGATCTGGCGCCCTCTTCTGGGGTGTCTGGAGACAGCTACAGTGTACTTACATATAATAAATAAAATAAATCTTTAAAAAAAATCACACTTTCATAGGGCCCCATTTTTGCATATACAAATATATAAAAAACTTATATATCGATATACTTGCATATTCATAAAATTATTGGATATATTAGTAATTTACTTCAATGAAATGGACAGCATATTGGATTATTGAGAAAAACCCTTTATTCAAATATAACAAAGATGAAAAATTAGCAATCAATTTTGATATGAATAAAAATTTAACATTTGATGCCTCATAATAATTTTAATTTGAGTTAAATAATTCTTAGTTAAATAAAATGTTAACAATAATATGTTACTATGGATGGTAGAAAGAGTATTGATATTCTGGGATGGGACTATATAGGCCTTCTGCTTGTAAAATTATTCTTTCCCAAATTACAAATTAATCTACATTTATCCAAATAAATACACAAACAAATATAATTCAAAGGACACTGACAAGATTAAAAGTGTGGACATTTAAAAATACAGAGAGAATGTATAGATAGATAGATAGATAGATAGATAGATAGATAGATACATACATACATACCTAGATAGATAGATAGATAGATAGATAGATAGATAGATAGATAGATAGATGATAGATAGATAGATAGATACATACATACATACATACATACATACATACATACATACATAGATTACATTAACAACAATTATATTTGGGATCATTTTAAGTCAATTATGAATAGACAATAATAATTTAATTTTTATGTTTTTAAGTGTGTGTGTGTGTGTGTGTGTGTGTGTGTGTGTGTTTGTGTATGTGCCACAAAGAGTAGATGCCCATGGAGGCCCAAGGAATACATTAGATCCTCTGTAGCTGGAGGCACAGAAAGTTCTGTGCTTCCTAAAGTGAGTGTTATTAAAAGCTAGACTCAAGTCATCTGGAATTTCAGTATTCACTATCAACTGTAGAGAAGTCTCTCAATTCTTGAAATTACCTAAGTTAAAAACTACCTCAGATGATATACTAATGTGTCATAAAGATAAACAAAACTAGATAGGGATATGGAAATTACAGAATAAATTTGAGCATTATTAGGAAACAAAAATTTTAAATATTTATAACTAAAGCATACAATTTATAACAAAGATCAAGAAAGTACTTTTGTTGTTGAGTAAGAATTGAAACAAACAAACAAACAAACAAACAAACCAAAACAGTGGATGGAACTAGAAAATATCATCCAGAGTAGGATAACCCAGACATTAAAAACACACATGGTATGTACTCACTGATAAATGGATATTTGCCCAAAGACTCACAATGCCCGCAATACAACCCATAGACTATATAGAGCTTAGAAGGAAGGAAGACCAGACTGTGGATGCTTAAGTCCTGCATTAAGGGGGGAAGAAGATGATCCTGGGAGATGGAGGGAGGCAGACCTTGGAGGAGAGAAGAAGGGGAAGAAATAAAGGAGACAGTATCAGGTACTGGAGGGGACCAGAGAGACGCACAGAGAGCCAGGATATTGAAGAAAAAAAATTGTAATAAGGCAGAATGAGGAACTGGGGATACTCATTGGAGGATCCCAGACCACAAGGAAACAAGAGGCTCCCAGGACCCAATGGGGATGATTTTAGCAGAGAAGGGGAGAGAGAACCTGTAGAGACCACCTTCAGTAGATAGGCATGACCCCTGGTTATGGGGTGGGGTCACACACCCATCTCAAAGTTTTTAACTGAGGAATGTTCCTGTCCAAAAGGAAGAACAGGGACAAAAAAATGGAGCAGAGACTGAAGAATGGGCCATCTGAGGACTGCCCACCTGGGGATCCATTCTGTCTGCAGACACCAACACTGACACTGTTGCCCTTGCTAAGAGGCACTTGCTGACAGGAACCTGCTATGACTGCTACTTGGGAGGTTCACCCACCAACTTTCCAATACAAATGTGGAAGCTTGGAGCCAATCATCAAACTGAGCTCAGGGCCCCTGGTGGGGGAGATGATGGAAGGACTGGAGGAGCTAGGGAGAATTGCAACCCCATAGGAAGAACAAAGTCAGCTAGCCTGACCACCCAGTGCTCCCAGGGACTAGACCACCAACCAAGGAGTGTAAAGGGAGGGAACCATGGTTCCAGATACATATGTAGAAGATGATGGCCTTATCTGACAGCAATAGTTGAAGAGGCTCTTGGTCATGTGGATGTTCAATGCCCCAGTGTAGGGGGATGCTAGAGGGTTGGGGCAGGAGAGAGTGGGTGGGTAAGGGAGCATCCTCATAGAGGCAAAGGGGAGGGAGGAAAGGGAGGTTGTGGGATGGGGCTTGTGGAAAGGTAACCGGGAAAAGGGATATCATTTGAAATGTAATGAATGCAATGTTTAATTTAAAAATGAAAAAGAAAAAAAAGTTGTCTTCAAAGGCACTTTTTCCAGCAACCACCATCATTATTATCATGTTTATTCTGCACACCCATCCTCCAAATTCCATTTTAGTTGGAGATTTTGATTTTCAAAGAGTCTTATTCAGATCTATCTTTACAAAATACATAAATATACAAAAGGCAAAAGTGCTTTGCTAACAGAGGCAGAAAATTCATATGCAATCATATTTTAGAATGGCATTGGTTTTTGAAGGACAAACAATGACTGTGTGTGTTTTTGAGGTACAATGTGAAGTGCTTGTTTTTTTTTAATGCATCATAAAACAAAAGGCAATGTAGTAAGGATAGAAAGAAATCTGATCTCTTTGTAATAGTCATGACAGTACAGTCTAGAACAGGTAGCCTTCCCATGGAAGCAGTAGCCAGTAAAACAAATACCAAATATAAGACATCTCAACTTCGAATCATGATAAATTCAGCTGTTAATTTATTTAAAATCATTGTACTTGGAACCAAGAAATCTAAAAGTGCTAATAGATATAAAAATAATTCAAACAAAGCAATGATTGTTTCCAGCCTTTCTTACTGAAAGAAAATCTGTAAGAAGGAAAAAATGAAATAATAACAAAAAGAATTTGAGACATACAAAGAAAGGCATAGCAGTAGCGCATATGGATGTCTAAATGCATTAAAACATGAATTTCTCAATCAGTAATTCCCTTCCATGAATAGAAGACGATCAAATTAAATTGAATAATGTACCACAGGTGGCCAGACTTAATGTTGTCAAAATTTTGCATATAATAAGAAACAAAATAAAACACATTTAATAATTTTGATTTAAAAAGTAAGCATACAAATTATGTTTAGAATTACTATGAAAAATAATAACCATTCTGTTATTTCTAAAGAAATGTTTAGTACAACAAACTGAATAAAATAATAAAATAATGATCATCTTAATAGTCGCAAAAGAACTCCAGGAATTTAAAAATAAATCATCTGTCCAGGAAAAGTGAATAAAAGCACATGTTTCTGTTACTTAGCTAAGATTTTGGAAACAATGAAAAAAAGGATGCAGAGAGAATGTAATAAGCACAAGTTATGGGAAGAGCTATGAAATGTTGTCTTCTGGTCAAGATGTGGCTAATGAGCTCATGAACTATCAATAGTTGTCTTTATCTAAACCAAACCTTTGGTAGGTCAAGCCATCCAGAACTCAGTCATGGGTAAAAGAGGAACTCATCAAGCCCCATAACTAACTGGAAAGCTATTGGAAGCTCATGGATGCTTAGAGAAAGATTATATCATTCTCCTCTGGGTATGTGAATGTCAGTAAGTGTTCTATGCACCAGAGGATGGCACCACAGTCATGCCCATGTGGACAACCACTAAAAGGATAGACAGTTTATTAAAAGAGTTAAAGAAAAAAATCAAAGAGAGAGAGGGGGGTGAGTTTGAGAGATAAATTATTCTGTCTGGATATAACAAAGAAAGGTAGGAGGGGAAAATGTGAGGTGAGTATGCTCATCTACATTGTGTGCATTAGTGGATTTTTCAAAGACTAAAAAAAAAAAGATAAAAAATATGCTAAAGTACAAAACCCATAACAAATAATCACATTAGAAAAGAATATCATATGTATTAACACAGAGTAACTATAAACTTGAAATGCAATTATTTAAAAAATGTAGAGCATATTCAACCTTCAACCATATCATTTCACATGAAATATACTGAGACCTACAACTGCAAAAGTGCTGAAAATCAATATTACTCATTTACATGTTGAAGTGGAATCTACATGATGTGTATTGCGTGTGTGTCTGTGTGTGTGTGTGTGAGAGAGAGAGAGAGAGAGAGAGAGGGAGAGAGAGAGACACAGGGAGAGAGAGAAAGACAGAGATAGATGGAGATAGAGATAGAGAGAGGCAGAGGCAGAGAGGAGAGACCAACACCTGAAAGCAAGATCGGGACACATTGGCAAGAGGAAGTTCACTAGTATGATAGTGAAGGAGGGATGGGGTGAGTGCACTAATGCATATATAATTCTTTTTCTTTTTAAAATGTTGGACATAAAAATAACATTTAGTGAGAAATGGGATGGAAAAATGGAAGTTTTCAGCAAAGACAACTGACAGAAGGAAAAAATATTCTGTATATTATGTATGACAAATTTATTTACAAAAGCCAGGCATTTCAGATTACAGGACAGGAAGTGAATAATGATTTCTGGTTCCCAAATGGTAGCATTTATTTTAAGGGTGTAGGTGGCCCATAATAAAGTTTCAAAATATAGATGTTCAAATTTACATAAATTGATTCTAAATATTGATAACAATGACCTTAATTGATGCAAATTATGCTCCCTGTGAATATCATGTAATTGGAGCCTTCTCTATAATTGCCTGGTATAATTACTACTTAGAGACCCTTTTAGTGTGCACTGTGGCCTGAAACTTGGATAAAGAATTAAATGTATTCGTCTTGGACACCCCTTAGCTCAAGCCCTTTATTCTTTAGAGGAATGAGAGTAGTGGGTATTAAAGGAGAATGGCTTCAAAAGCATTTAAAGAAATGCATGCCCTAAGTCTGAACTCCTGGTGCAATTTCAATGTATCTGCAATGTATAAACATTGTTGCATGGAAGTAGGAAATGCAACACAAATATGTAGTATATATTATCACACTAATTTTGATTTGATGTCAAAATATGTATGAAACTTAATTCATTAGAAGCCTAAAATTACAGGAAAGTTTATACTTACTTCTATCTAACAACTCTGTAAGTGTGATTATATACATATATAATACATGGTGAATTTAGTGGGAATGGTTAGTGATGGATGAATGGTGCCAAAAATAATCTTTTGAAAATTTAAATTATCATGATTAGAAACATATAAAAGCATCAATAATTTAAATGGGATAATTAAAAAAATACTTTTATACTAGCTAGTTTTGTGTCAACTTAACACAGACTGGAGTTATCACAGAGAAAGGAGCTTCAGTTGGGGAAATTCCTCCATGACATCCAGCTGTAAGGCATTTTCTCAAGTAGTGATCAAGGAGGGGGAGGGTCCCTTGTGGGTGATACCATTTCTGGGCTACTACCGTCTTGGATTCTATAAGAGAGCAGGCTGAGCAAGCCAGGGGAAGCAAGGCAGTAAAGAACATCTCTCCATGGCCCCTGCATCAGCTCCTGCTTCATGCCCTGCTTAATTTCCAATCCTGACTTCCTTGGTGATGAACAGCAATGTGGAAGTGTAAGCTGAATAAACCCTTTCCTCCCCAACTGCTTCTTGTTCATGATGTTTGTGCAGGAATAGAAGCCCTGACTAAGAAAAATTAGTACCAGCATAGTGGGGTATTCCTATGACAACCTGACCATGTTTTGAGGGGGACTGTGGAAGGACTTTGGAACTTCGGACCAGAAGATCTATTTGGTTTTAAGAGCTCTGTGAGATCTTGTATAGGAGCTTGGAAGATAATGTTGAGAACAGTGCAGAAGATGGAGGCCTGGCTTGTGAAATTTCAAAGGGAAAATTAAAGATTATTTTCAGGGCAATTGTTACTTTGATTGTGAGGTTTCTGTGGCTCTTGTTAGTTGGGGCTGAAGAATCAGCTGTGATTAACAAGATACCAGAATGACTAAAGTGAAACCTTTGTGTTACTGCAACTATTGATGCTGGTTAGCTGGAGATAAGAAATTAGTGGTGATTAAGAAGAGATCAGAATCATTGAGTTGACATGTTCTGGGAAGTGTTTTCTGAAAGCACGAAGAGGCTGTGTTCCAGAAATAGCCAAAGTTGTATCTCATGCTGCAGCAGGACTTGGTAATGTACAAGAGTTAACCAGGTGGTACTGGTTTTGAAGGCATGAATGGGGTTATGCAAAACAGCTGAGGCTCAGCACTGTGAGAGACTATGGAAGGCCATTGGTGAAGGTGCAGCCTCAGTTGCAATTGATGGCCCAGGACTGAAGGTGTCATGCAAAGGAGTTGAGGCTTGGCACCATGAAGAAAGCCTATTAGAGGTTATTGTTGAAGCCAAGTTACAGTGGAAGACAGCAGAGTTTTGGAGATGCCAGTACCATTAGATGACCACCAAGAACAGCAGCAGCAGTGGAGTACAGGCAGCTGGAGCCTAGAAGACAAGTTGTGTGCTACAAAGGACTGGGCTGGAGAAGTGACCCAAGCCCTTGGAGAAGCCCAGAAGATCATGAGTTGGATCCCAGACATTGGGCAGCTGGAGTTTAATTTTTGCTTTAGATTGTGACTGTGTCCTGATATTTTTCCCTCTTGAAGGAAAAAAAAAATTTAAGTGGCTACATTTGGTGGTCCTTCAAGTTACAATTCAGGCCATCAGACTGCCACTTTTGATCCAGAAATGTTAATGGGGGGTTTCAGGCCCCAGACTAGCTTTAATTCAGACTTAGAGACTCATGTACTACAGGCCAGGGGAAGTGTGTGAATGACGAGTATCCTTTGGTTCCCTGATTTTCTATCCCATACTTCAGAAAGAGACAATTCCAAACCCAATGCAGTAGGAATCGTTTCTACTACAATTTACAGCTGTCCAGCACTTTCGCTTAATATTGACTAGTGAAGGGAGTCACATATCCTGACCTTGGAAAAATTATTCATACTGAAGTCTTTGTAGATATCTTATAGTGACAAATGAATTAGAACTTGAAGGACCACCAAATGTAGCCACTTCCTCTCCTAGAGTAGTATTTGAATGCCAGACAAAGTTGACACTACCGTCTGGGGATTCCAATGAGAACAAAGTCACACTCCTCACAGCTTTCTTCTGCCTGACCTCAGTGTTCCATTTTTGGCAATGCTTTTGTGCTATATGAAAATGTCACTAGAATCAATGAGACTGAGAAGGAATATAATAGATAAAAACATCATAGGATATTGAGATTTTTTTTTCTAAAAAGAGGATTTTTTTTTCATCCTCAGAGCAGTATTTAGAAAAGAAAAGAAAGCTTGGTATTTTGAGGAAAAGATTCGGAAGTCATTTTATTCTCCAATTGTAGAGAAAAGACAAGGGATGTCTTATTCCACCCTTTTGCCAGAGCAGTACATTATCTCAAACCTGAAAAAAGAAACCTTGTCTTGAGTTTGCCTACAGTTTGTTTCTATTATTTCAAACCCTACTCCCCCTTTCTCCTCAAATATATCTTTGTCTTTCTTATAACACTATGAATTGAGCAGGAGTAAGCACTCTTAGCTCTCCCTTTAGATTATTTCAGCCAGGATGTGAATTACTAGTATGAAGTAAATGCGTTTTTAAACATCTACTTCTAATTTTACTTATATACTAGAAAATATCCTTGGTGAATATTCCCAAAGCACACATA
>LR751845.1:23947-72340 GCA_902729485.2 Mus minutoides
AGTATGACTATTTCCTTCCTTTTACTCCTCTTGTGTGGGTTTGCTTCTTTCTGTTTTAGAGATTTCAGGTGTGCTCTTACAGGGCACTTAGTGTTATAAACTTTCCTCTTAGCACTGCTTTCATTGTATTCCATAAGTTTGGGTATGATGTATCAACATTTTCATTAAATTCTAGGAAGTTTTTATTTATTTTTTTTCTTTATTTCTTCCCTGACCAAGTTATCATTGAGTAAAGAGTTGTTCAGATTCCATGTGTATATGGGCTTTCTGTAGTTTCTGCACTTATTGAAGAACAGCCTTAGGCCATGGTGATCTGATAGGATAGAGGCAGGGTATTATTTCAATATTCTTGTATCTGTCAAGGGTCGATTTTGGAGAAGGTACCATGAAGTGCTGAGAATAAGGTGTATTCTTTTGTTTTAGGGTGAAATATTCTGTAGATATCTCTTAAATCTCTTAGTTTCATTGTGTCTCAGTTTAGTTTCTGTTTCAATGACCTGTCCATTGGTGAGAGTGGGGTGTTGAAATTTCTCACTATTATTGTGGAGGTTCAATGTGTAATTTGAGTTTTAGCAAAGTTTTTTCTATGAATTTGGATGCTCTTGCATTTGAGGCATAGATGATCAGAATTGAGACTTTCTCTTGGTGGATTTTCCCCTTGATGAATGTGAAGTGTCCTTCTTCATCCTGCTTGATAACTTTTGGTTGAAAGTCTATTTTGTTGGATATTAGGATGGCAACTCCTGCTTGTTTCCTGGGGCCATTTTCTTGTAAGACATGACACTTCCCATCCTTTTACTCTGAGGTAGTGTCTGTCTTGTTAATGAGGTGTGTTTCTTGTATGCAGCAAAATGCTGGATCTTGTTCGCAAACCCAGTCTGTTAGCTTATGTCTTTTTATAGGCAAGTTGAGTCCATTAATATTGAGAGATGTTATAGAGAGATGACTGTTGGTTCCTGGTATGTTTGTATTGGTAGGTGACTTTATGTGCTGTGGCTCTCTGCTTTTGACTTTGTTGTGAGGTGCTTAATATCTTTTCCTTTCTTTGGTGCAGGTATCTTCCTTGTGTTGGAGTTTTCCTTCCAGGATCCTCTGTAGGGCTGGGTTGGTAGATAGATACTCTTTGAATTTCGTTTTGTCCTGGAATATTTTGGTTTCTCCATCTATGTTGATTGGGAGTTTTGCTGGGTATAGTAGTCTGGGCTGGCATTTGTGTTCTGTTAGAGTTTGCATGACCCCTGAGCAGGCGCTTCTAGCTTTCATAGTCTCTGTTGAGAAGTCTGGTGTAATTCTGATAGGTCTACCTTTGTATGTTACTTGGCCTTTTTCTCTTACAGGTTTTAATATTCTTTCTTTGCTCTGTGCATTTGGTGTTTCGATAATTAAGTGACGAGAAGATTTTCTTTCCTTTCCTTTCCTTTCCTTTCCTTTCCTTTCCTTTCCTTTCCTTTCCTTTCCTTTCCTTTCCTTTCCTTTCCTTTCCTTTCCTTTCCTTTCCTTTCTAGAACACCATTTATTTGGTATTCTATAGACTTCTTGTACCTTCATGGCCATCTCTTTCTTTAGGTGGGGGAAATTTTCTTTTATGATTTTTGTTTAGGGCATTTTCAGGTTCTTTGAGCTGGGAATCATCGTTCTCCTCTATTCAGATTATCCTTAGATTTGTTTTTTCCATTGTGTCCTGGAATTTCCTGGATGCTTTGGGTTCAGAGATTTTATGTTTTGAATTTTCTTTTACAATTGTGTCAATCTCTCCTACTGTATCTTGTACATCTGAAATTTCCTCTGATATCTCTTGTATTCTGTTGGTAATACTTACATCTCTAATTCCTGACCTCTTTTCCATTTCCAGCCTTGTCTACATTTGTGTTTTCTTTATTGTTTCTAGTTCCACTTTTAGGTCTTGGATTGATTTATTCAATTCCTTCACCTGTTTACCTGTGTTTTCCTGTATTTCTTTCAGTGAGTTATTGATATCCTCCTTAAAGGACTCTATTATCTTCATGAAATATGATTTTCTGGTGTGTTGGTGTATTCAGGGATTGATGTGGTGGGAGAACTGTTTTTTTTTTATTAGATATTTTCTTTATTTGCATTTTAAATGCTATCCTGAAAGTTCCCTATATCCCCACCCCACTCCCTTACTCATCCACTCCCACTTCTTGGCCCTGGCATTCCCTTGCACTGGGGCATATAAAGTTTGTAAGACCAAGGGGCCTCTCTTCCCAATGATGGCCAACTAGGCCATCTTCTACTACATATGCATCTAGAGACACCAGCTCTGGTGGTACTGGTTTGATGGTGCCCACATATTTTGGCTTTTGTTGCTTATGGTCTTGCGCTTGCCTTTCATCATCTGGATATCCCTGGTGTTTGTTGTTGTCGGTGACTGTATGGAATCTGCCTCTTTTGTCCCTGGATTGTGTCAGGTCTCCTGGTAGGCATGTGGCCCTGGCTGTATCAGACCACCTGTGGGGCTTTCGAACTGGGGGCTCTTCACAGGAGAAGAGAAGCTGCTGATCAGTTCATCTGGCTGCAGTAGATCTGGGAGGCTGTCAGAGTGTGGGGTCTTCAGTGGATCAGTAAGCTGTTTTCCAACTGATCCAAGTACAGCCAATCCTCAACTGCTCTGAGTGCACTGTGTCCAATTGCTGAGTGCAGTGGATCCTCTAGAATGGATGAGGATATGGAGTCTTCACAGGAGCAGACTAAATAGGGGTCTGCCCCAACAACAAGGATTGGACGAAAGGGGTGGGAGGGATGGAAGGGGAATGGTATTTGGGAGGGTGGGGAATTTGGTGGGTGATTGTTATGGAGTTCACCAGGCTCCCAACAGCAGCTCCAGGACTCAGAGGGTGGCGTAGGGGCAGAGGGTTGTTCTTATCAACTGTTCTGAGTATAGCAGCTCCTCTATGACGGATTGGGATGTGGAGTCTTCATGGGAACAGACCTACTAGGGGTCTGCCCTAACCTTTCCTAGCAGAAAGGACTGGGTGGTAGTTGTATTACATTTCTTTGAACTGTAATTACAGTTGGTTGTGACCACCAGGTAGATGCTAGGTAATAATTTCAAGTGATTGCAAGAACAGTAAGTTTTCTTAACTTCTCAATCATCTCCATCTCCTAAACTGT
This sequence comes from Mus minutoides, assembly GCA_902729485.2. Lineage (NCBI taxonomy): Eukaryota > Metazoa > Chordata > Mammalia > Rodentia > Muridae > Mus > Mus minutoides. The sequence goes on from LR751845.1 coordinate 27,080, forward strand.
ATTTCTTTGGTCATAATTCAGGTTTCTTTTGACATCTAAATAGGCACCTTCTAACATTATTAACTGTCAAAATTCCAGAGGTTTCAAATATAACTTTAAATTCATTTTCATTGCAAGTCTAATTTGTAAATGTTCCTGTGGTATATTCTTATTTGGAAATTTTAAATATAACAGATTTCAAATAATTTTGTATTAGTCATTGTTATAGCCAATGAACAAACATTATTACAAGCAGCATAAGAGAAACTAAATTTAGAAAGGAAAATGAGTTTCTGCTAAATTGTGTTAAGTTTTAAAAAATTAGACTTTATATTAATTGGAATTCAAGGAATGCAATTTAGAAAATATAATTAAGTGAGATATCTAGAGAGGCTTCTAGTTAAGCCAGAGTTGAGGGGAACCACTTAAAATTGTAGTTGTAATTCAATAATCTGGGAGATTTCACCTAGATGACTGGCTTAAACTAAACTGGACATGTTACATACATACTGGACATTGTAAACATACAATCGTAAGAGGGAATGATACTGATAGCAAAACAATGCAATATTCTCTACACAGCTAGCTTTCAGAAAACACAGAACTACATTACATTGTATTTGACTGAGTTGTGGTAATATAAGAAATGGCAGGAGACCCAATAAGATTGATTTTCAGTCTTAAGCATATTCAGTACTACAAGTGATATGCTGAATACTGGAAATCACTTTGATGTAATGCACATAGATTGATATTTCATAGAACTTGGGTATTAGTTGCTCCATAATTGTCTTTTTTTCTGCATATAAAATCACTTGATAAGCAACTGATATTATATTGTAGAATATAATATTAAAGGTTTGATTCTGATTTATGGCTTAATGCTGCAACAATTTTGTTCTTGATTAATTATAGGAGTGAATGATTACCTCATGTTCTCATTTCTTTGAAAAGGTTGACATCGAACATAGTTCCTGAACATACCATATATAATAGCTCATCATCTCAAGACCAAACTATATTCCATTGAAGTACAGTACACATCACGTTGATGCAACAAAATTGTATGTCTACCTCAGAGAGTAGCAGGAGGTACTAGAATCATGTAACTGACTTCTGTTTCTTTTTTCATTTCTATGAAGAGGGATTGACTGGGCATACTTTTATTCTTTTTAATGATACATACTGACTTGAAGTGTCTTGTGTAACTGCTGTTTGAATGACTTTAACAAGGTACATGGAGAACTCGCAGAAGGAACTGTGTCCCTTAAATCCAATTCCTTTTGACTTAGAAAGGGTCAATATCATTCTGACTTTTCCCCAATACAAAATAACACTCTCTCAACTTGTGCTCTCAGCCATTGATCCCTCACTTACAATGATGGATCTTCCCTATCTCTTGCTATCACTGGCAGCCAGTTCTTAAACAGATGGGACTCAAATCACTCCCTGTGGAAGGTCTCCCTAAATAACTACCTGTCGGTTCAGTGTAAATAGATTTGGTGACTGATGCCTGCATTATTGCACAATAACATAGTTATCCTGGACTATACTATGATTCTAGGAATAAACTTGGCAATAATAAGAGTAAAATCTAAGCCAGCATTTTGTAGTAAATAATCAATTTTCATGTAATTTGGAATGGTATATTTATAATTAAGATTGTTTATTCCTGAATGAGATACTGGTCAATCACAATATCAGAGCCTCTAAAGAAGAAACTTAGAATAATTTATCAAAGATATTAAATTCTGATATACAAATCATAGCATGTCATTGAATTAGACAATAAGTGATTTTTAAAATATAATTATCCTTTGAAATTTTTACAAGACAACTTTAACAATCTAATATAGCAACATTATCTTGCTTTTCATATTTAGATGTCAACTTCCTTATTGTAATTCATTTATGCATAATGATATATAATAATATCTTGCTGACTCCAAAGTAGTTTATGCATCTTAACTCTTTGGAAAAAAATGGAAGGTGTTAAAGAGAGAACTTGTTCTAGAGGGAGAAAAGGGAAAGGAAATGATATAATACCATTTAGTTAAAGTTTATTTTACAAACATTATATGTTAGAAAATTAATGAAAGATAATTGAAATTATAATAGAAATATTTTCTACACAATATTAGTAAATATCCAATTTACAAAGGGTATTAAATCCATAGCCTTTCGTAAGAATACCCTATATTCAGTGATTTTCAAGAGTTTATGATAAAGAATAGGAAAAATCACTCATGAAGGTAGATATTCAGTAGTGAAAAATTGAAGTTGTAATATGTTTTATTAATTGATTGCCAAGAGTGTATAAACATTAATGCTTTAGATGAACTGTTTTAAAGAAATAATTAACATTTGTTAATTTATCAGTTAAATTAACTTTATTAGCTGTGCATTTATGCACAAACAGTTTAAGTAGTATAAAAAGAGTCACGTAATAACTCTATCTCTAGTAGTACTTTATACTTCTACTGCCCCATCCTCAGTCATGTTTACACATGACTCAGAGATACAGGACTGGATCCTCACCAAGGAACACAGGTTTTCCTTCTATACTACCTAGAATAGGGGAAAAAAGAGTTTTGCTTTGTGTATGTGAATGGACATTTGTTTGTAGCGCTGAGACTCAAATTCACAGGACTATTCACTATAGTTGTGCACTAAAACTCTAGCCTCAGATTTTTGACAGTTAATTTGATGTCTCAAATCTTACAGATGAGAACATACTCATTCCATAGATCTAAGAATTTATGTAACGATTATTATTTAATATTTTTAACTTATGAAGTAGACAACAAAGGCTCCCAGAAATACAAATGAAAAAAAAAATCCTAAACCAAACAACCAAACAAAATAAAAGAGAGAGTAGTAGAATGTCTAATAAGTAACCATATTCATTTTCTATTTGTATTCCAAAGGTTTCTTTAAATCTTAGGAATTTAAACCAACATCAGTTTATCATCTTAAATATCTGGAGGCATTTATTTGAAATGGGTAACACTGATATAGAGGGTATGAGGCCCTTTTGCTCAAAGATAAACACTGGGAAACAACAAACAAACCTACAGGCATGTCTCTTCAATGGAAGAAATGTTTGCATATTTCTGTCTGTAGAACTGGAAATAGATATAGTGAATAGCCTGAAGATTTATGTTATCTATAGAGTCAGGCATGACCTGAATTCCTAGACTATTGTGTTTATCCAAAACTATGTCTCCTTAAGCCTTTATTCTGATCATTGTTTCTCTTTAATATAACCCAGTTTTATGGAAATTATCACATGTATTTTGTAAAAATCATGAACTTTGCAAAAGATTTTCCATATAGCCACGGCTTAAGCATTTTCTCCAAGGTTGTAGTGTGGTTAAATATGTCTAAAAATCTACCTAGTGTCAGATTCTGGTAAAAGTTTATACTAATACCAGTTTCCTAAGTCAAGTTAAATTAAATTTCCTTCTTGCCTCAAGCAAATCATTACTCTCCTAGCTCTGGTGGACACCAAGATCTCTATAAACTGTTATGAAGTATATGTGTCCAACTTCATTTCACAATTATTAAAACTGTTAATATATATATATATATATATATATATATATATATATATATATATATATTGTATATGTGTGTGTGTTTGTGTGTGTGTGTGTGTGTGACTTTCTTTCTTATCATAGTCTCTGGAATGCATTTTTGACCACAGTTCACTGTCTACCAAAGTCTACAATATTTTGTTCTTAACTTCAGTGACCATTACTTACCCATACAACAATAACCCATGCTATTCTGTTATCAAAATCATGAAAACAGAAAAAAGAAATATCTGTAATCAACATTACTGGAACACACAGAGGAAAAAGTCCTCAATAAGGTGTGCTCCTTAACTTAATGTCAATTTGGCACAGTCCTGAGGCACCAGAGATGAAAAAAATTCAGTTGAAGAATTACTTTGATTAAACTTGCCTTTGTCTATGAGAGATTATCTTTCCTGGTAATTATTGTACAATAGTTCAGCCCACATAAAAGTAAACTGAACACATTTAATAAATGGTTAACTCATTAAAGATCAAGTGATATATATAAAAGTACTATAAGGATGTTTCAGTTTATACAAATCAATAAATGTAGTATATCACATCAAAAGAATAAAAGTCAAAATCTACACAATAGTCTCTATTAGTAAAAACGTGTGATTGATAAAATATCATGTTATGATTAAGATGCTAGATAAATCAGTGATAAAAAGAACATGCTCAGGTTAATAGAGACAACTGGTTATAAGACAACTACTTACATAATCCTGAATAGAAAAAACAAAAAGTTTGTATTTTAAGATCTGAAATGAACAGAAGCCAAAAAACAAATAAAAAAACCTATTAAAATAATAAAGAAAATCATAAAAGTTTAAAAAGAAAGAAGTCAACAAATTAGCATTGTTTACATGTTGCTACCTGGAAACAGAATTATTTGAAATAAAAGTAAAGTAGCAATCCACCTGTATCAGCTCCAAAATGTACCTAGAAATAAATAGATCCAACCAAGTCAAATATCTGTATTCTGCAAATAAAAAAAGGCTGATTAGAACCTTAAGTACATACATACATGATATACATTTTATAAACTAAAAGTATTAATATTATCAAAAAATACTTACTATTAAAATTATCTGTAAACTTCATTAAAACTCAATCAAAATAATAATATTCTACAAAGATAGAAAAATATAATTTATACCAAACCAAAAAAAGTAACACTACCTCATATGTATTATAGAACACACAACATTAGGAGCATTGTATTATCTGACTTTAATTTTGTGTGCCCTGAATCAGTAATCAAACATAGAACCATTTGTTAACTTATAGAAAAATTTATAGAGCAATCTAAGTGATATAGAGCCAATTGCTTTTATAAAAGTATTAAGAACATGAAGTAAAAATGTATTTCTTTAAATGATTACCAGATATCTGTAAGAATTAAGCTAGACTGACATATTTACTACATCATCATATTTTCTCTTTCTTCTTCATTTTCAGTCATCTTTTATATTTATTTCTTTATATATATGCATGGATATACATAAATATGTATTCATACATATACATTTTCATATGTATTAATGTATATGCATATATTCACACATGTTCATCCATATAGATTTCATAATCTGTATAATGTTACTCATCTATATGTTTTTAAGACTATTTGGTTGTGATTTTCCCTGAGGAATATTATTTCTTCCGTTTCGCATTCCTTACTTGCCATTATTTCTTTGTGTAAATTTGAGACCATCTGGACTTTCACATGTGTACTTTGGCATGTCTATTTTGCTTATACTTATTTAATTTGTGTTAAGGCAATTCTGCTGGTGTGTAGATTCTATTCTGACATTACCAAAATACACAATCTTACATCAAACTGCCTGATTTTCTTGGTTCATACAATTGTTTTGACCCCTGTTGCTCAATAACATCTCAGCCTCGAGTATGAAGTGTTTTACAAATATATTCCTGGGTCTTGGTTCCATAATTCTACATTTTTATGATTATCATTTTCTATAAGAGTCTCCATCTGGTGCAAAAAGAAAGTCCATTATGAGGAGTGAGAAGTTTACTTTTTGTGGGTACAAGGGCAAAGGTTTAGTTTGACATTTGGTATTATGCTGGTTTAGTAAAATGGTAACTGTAGGTTTATTCTATATCAAATATTCGTGATTTCACAAGCACTGAGCACATGGCCAAAATTCCAATACAAGGGATGGTTTCCTTTCCTGAAAGGGTTTCAAGATCAATAAGAGAACTGATAGTTACTGTTAAGTTATGTGTGCCACTACTATACCCAAAATGTTATTTTAGCATACCAGTGGTTGTTATTGTTCAAATGTGTCATAACTGACTAGGTCTGTTGGTTGCCTTTCTCCTTTTGAAAATTTCATGGTGTTTTCTGGTTTCACAAATGCCAATACCAGGGAGGAGGCATTCACATCTCTTCCATCTCAGGTCTTCTATGCTCTGTATAAATTGTATCTTTATCAATAGTCACTTACCTTCTACCTCTAGGAGGCTACCATGGGCAATAGAAAAACCCTCTATATTTTGTGAATTTCTTAGAAAATTCTGAACAACACAGAGGAGGTTTTCTAATCCCTTGTATTGGGATTTTTGTTATATTGTCTCTTGCTCTTGGAGGGAGAATTTTTATTTCAGATGAAAATACACATACACACACACACACACACACACACACACACACACACACACACACATATATATATATATATATATATATATATATATATATATATATATATATAGTGTTATAGGATTTTACAAACAATTTTAGGTATATAATTAATAGCATGATTTCTTACTCCAGGCTATGTTGTCTTATATGAGTGTTTGAAACTAGGAGTCTCCAGTGAGAGAGAATAGGTACTGTTTGTTTTTCTGGGTCTGGGTTGCATTATTCCCATTGACTTTTTCTAGTACCATCCAATTACCTACAAAGTTGATGATGTCAGTTTTTATAGCTGAATAATATTCTATAATGAATAGGAATCACATTTTACTTATACATTTTCAGTAATAGACTCATAGATTGTTGTCATGTCCTAGTTATAGCAAACAAACAGACATTAAGATGGCTGAGGTAGAATCTATGGAGGGATTTTCAGGTAATATAATCATATGCCAAGGAGTATAGCTGGATCATATTGTACATTTATTTTTAGCTTTTATTGAAAAAAATTCACAATTATATCCACAATAGCTGCACCAGTTTGCCATCCACACCAATAGTGAGTGAAGATTCCACTGTGCCCACATACCTTTAACTTTTATAGTTGCTTATTTTGTTGGTCTCTACCATTTTGACTAGGGACAGTGGAAATTTCAAACTACCCTTGCTTTGAATTTCCCTAATTTCTGGGGATGATGACTACTATTGAGTTATTTGTTATCTAGTCTTCTCTTATTTTTGTATTTCTATGTACATGTTCCTTGTCCAATTTGTGAATGAGTAAAAAATTTTTATTCTTTGATTTTTGGGTTTCTTTACAGGTTCTAGCAAATGATTTTATGTCAAGTGCACAGCTAGCAAAGATTCTCTCTCCCATTCTGTGGGGTTCCTTTTTACTTTGTTGATTCTTTAATTATGTAGAAGCTATACCTTTCATTAAGTCCACATATCCCTTATTATGCATAATTCTTGGGAAGAGTGTTTCTATACAGAAAATCCTTTTCTACACATATATGACACAGGATAGTACCTATGTTTCCTCTTTCACCTTCAGATTTCACATTTAAGTCTTTGATCCATTAGAGAAATATTATTTATTTATTTATTTTTGTGGAGGCTGACTGATACAGTTCTAATTTTGTTCTTTAGCATATAGACATCCAATTTTCCTAGTATCAGTTTTTAGAAATATTTTATTTTCCACTGTTATTATTTTTGCATATTTATCAAATATTAAATAAATAAAGTTATGCATACTCATGTTTGTGTCTTAAGTTTTGTTTCATTGGTCTAAGCATCTGTTTTTATGGTAGTACTATATTATTTTATTATTATAGTTCTGTCAGATATCTTAAGATAATTGAATAATAATCTCTCCAGCATTCTTCTTTTTGTTTTTGATTGTTTTGACTATCTGAGGTCTTTTGTGGTTCCATTTTTTTTCCTATTTTCAAAAGAAATGATAAGAGACTTTGATTAGGATTGCCTTAAATCTATATTTTGGTAATCATTTTCATTTTAATACTATCAATACTTGATAAACTCATCACAAAATACAAATATAATATGATTCTACCAAATGGAAAATAAAATAATCAATTTCACAGAAATATTAAGAAAAGTGATTGGCAAGGTATTTTGCAAATAATAGAGGACTTAGGGTTGTTGTGACTTAAGGCATAAAGAGTTGAAGACTGGTAATGATGTAAGGCTCTGGATATCTGTGTGAAAGCAGAAAGAGTATAGGGAATACTGAGCAATATAACGCAGAAGCTCTCTACAGTTAAGTAGAAGAATGACTAAAAACAGTATTCTTCAAATTATACTTTAAGAAAGAATGAAACAAAATGAAAGAATATTCTGATATATGTATTAGGTAAATGTTAAAACTGAGATTAACCAAGAAATTCCCAAGCATGTGTAACTTCTAATTCTTTGGTTCTATTAAAGTAAAGGTTATAGCTGAAATTAACAGAGAAATTCTTCATCATATGTATCTTCTAAATCATTGATATTTATAGGCATAGTGTTTTTGTGCATTGTGTAACCTTTATCCTTGTGTTACTCAAATGCTAATTTTTCTGGCCTCATACCTTGTTACAATCGGGACAATCTGGCATTGTAGTGCTTATGTTAAGAATGGCTTGTCTCAGTTTTTTGTAAACAATGCTTACCATTTATTCTCTGCCTTCTTAATAAATGCTGATCACCCGGCAGAATAGAGAGTGGGATGTGATATCTCCCAGTGAGTGGAGGAAGAGAGACGGAGAAGAGTAAGACAGATTGAGCCACTAAGAGAAAGAAGAGCAGAGACCATCAGAGTTCCACTGAAACATGGAAGGCTCTAAATGCAAGTATTATGGGAATGTTGGCTAGGAGGTAACCAGATTAGTTTAGAGGATTAAAATAGATAAATAGATTGCCCAGGTATTACCAAAACGCTCGATTAAATAAATCTTGGTCTCTGTTTGTCATTATTATTGAATTAGATAGGATAAAGAATAACAGCCGATGTATTAACTTACATCATAGATTTGTATTAAAATTGCATTTACATTCTCACAGTGGAAAGGAAAACACAGTTGTAACAGTAGCTGACACTTCTTGTTTCACCTTCCATGGACCTAGAAGTAGAGTGTTTTCAACTTATTTGATAATGACTTCATGTGAGTACAGAGGATTTTTTTTAAAGATTTATTTTATTTATTATACGTAAGTACACTGTAGCTGTCTTCAGACACTCCAGAAGAGGGAGCCAGATCGGATGGTTGTGAGGCACCATGTGGTTGCTGGGATTTGAAGTTATCACCTTCGGAAGAGCAGTCGGGTGCTCTTATCCGCTGAGCCATCTCACCAGCCCCGAGTAAGGAGAATTTTGATAGCAGATTTTCTTTTCCCTTTCATAGCTTCTTNTAAGTACACTGTAGCTGTCTTCAGACACTCCAGAAGAGGGAGCCAGATCGGATGGTTGTGAGGCACCATGTGGTTGCTGGGATTTGAAGTTATCACCTTCGGAAGAGCAGTCGGGTGCTCTTATCCGCTGAGCCATCTCACCAGCCCCGAGTAAGGAGAATTTTGATAGCAGATTTTCTTTTCCCTTTCATAGCTTCTTTGTATTTATAGATTACAAATTCTAACTTCAAATATGAAACTGAAGAAAAATGTTCTGTTAGCCCAATTTTCTAATAAAACTAAAACATGAAATTTACCATTACATTACCAATGCAAGATAGGTCTTTCAGAGTGGGAAGCAATTCCATTCCAATAAATGCTTAAATATTTTGCTTAGATATTTTTTATTCACACAGATGTTTCTTTAAATACAGTAATACCTATTGAATTAGTTTTCTATTAATATATATATATATATATATATATATATATATATATATTTTTTTTTTTTTTTTCTATTTGTATAACCATGAAGAGTCACCATGACAAAGGCAATAAAGCATTAAGCTGGGGCAACCGCATAGAAGCAGGAGGAGGGGGATGTGATAGGTCATAGAAGCAGGGGGGGAAGAGGATGTGATAGGTCATAGAAGCAGCGGGAGGGAAGATGTGATAGGTCATAGAAACAGGGTGGGGAGGATGTGATAGGTCATAGAAGCAGGAAGACAGAGAATGTGATAGGTCATAGAAGCAGGAGGAGAGAAGATGTGATAGGTCATAGAAGCAGGAGGAGGGAGGATGTGATAGGTCATAGAAGCAGGGGGAGGGAGGATGTGATAGGTCAAAGAAACAGGGGGAGGGAGGATGTGATAGGTCATAGAAATGGGGGGGGGATGTGATAGGTCATAGAAGCAGGAGGACAGAGAATGTGATAGGTCATAGAAGCAGGAGGAGGGAAGATGTGATAGGTCATAGAAGCAGGGGGAGGGAGGTTGAGATAAGGTGTTTCAAGGAGGGAAGGAAAAAGAAGCAAAAAAAGAAAAAAATGAATGAATGAATGAATGAAATTACATTCTATCCACAAGGCAGCAGGAAGAGAGAGACTAAGACGGGACTTGGAGTGCGCTTTTGAAACCTTAAAGCTTATTTCCAGTGACACACCACTTCCAATAAGGCCATGTCTCTTCCAATAAGGTTTCACTTTCTAATCCTTCTCTAACTGAATTTCCCTAACTGAAGTGAATATTCATATATATGACGCTTTCAAGTATACAGAAATATTCTCATTCAAACCACCACATCTGTTACACACACACACACACACACACACACACACACACACAAATATATATATACATATACATATATAGTATTTTTCTTGGAAATACTTACTGAATAGAACAATTAGAAAAAGCAATTCACTAAATTTTTCATATGTCATGTGTGTAGGATAATTTTGCATTTAACATAATTTTCACTCCGATAATGTTCTAATACCATTTCCCACAATGATCTTGAAACTTTTGATTTATCATTAACTCCACAGTCAGACATGTTCCTGAAATGACAGCATTTTTCATTCCATTTTATCCATTGCACCTGACAGTTTTGTTGCTAAGATTTCATCATACTACAGGCACAATGGTTATATTTTGTTTTGATGTTTTTTGCTTTTTTTTTTTTTTTTTTTTTTTTTTTTTTTTTTTTTTTTTTTTTTTTTTTTTTTTTTNTTTTTTTTATTTTTATTTTTCGAGACAGGGTTTCTCTGTATAGCCCTGGATGTCCTGGAACTCACTTTGTAGACCAGGCTGGCTTAGAACTCAGAAATCCTCCTGCTTCTGCCTCCCAAGTGCTGGGATTAAAGGTGTGTGCCGCCATGCCCGACTTGAGCAGAAGATGGCCTAGTCAGCCATTATTGTGAAGAAAGTCCTCTTGGTATTGCAAATTTTATATGCCCCAATACAGGGGAACACTAGGGCCAAGACTGGGTGGATAGTGGAGTAGGGTGTGGGGAGGGTAGAGGGAACTTTCAGGATAGCATTTGAAATGTAAATTAAGAAAATATCTAATAAAAAAAAGAAAGTGGATTGAAGAACAGCAACGAAAAACAAACAAAAAACAAAAAAACACCACCACCACCAACAACAACAACATGTTGGTATGGAATTGGGGAAAGGGAAACACCTAGTGTGTGTTGGAGAGGCATGGTGTGGTAATGCCAACTTGTTTTAACACTATGGGAATCAAAAAATGTAGGAAAGTATCCACTATATGACCCATCTTTTTTAAAATAATATTTTATTATTAATTTATTTTTTACACTCCATATTGCATTCCCTGCCCCCATCCATCCTCTGACTGCTCTACATCCCACACCTCTTCTGTCCCAACCCATCTTCACATGGATGTCCCCACTCCCACCCCATCTGATGTCTAAACTCTCTGGGGTCTCCAGTCTCTTGATGGTTAGGTATGTCATCTCTGAATGAACACAGACCGTGAAGTCCTCTACTGTATGTGTGTTGGGGGTGGGGACTCATATCAGCTGGTATATGCTGTCTGTTTGGTGGTACAGTGTTTGAGAGATCTCAGTGGTCCAGATTAATTGAGACTGCTGACCTTCCTACAGGATTGCCATTCTCCTCAGCTTCTTTCAGTCTTCCCTAATACAATAACAGGGGTCAGCTGCTCCTGTCCATTGGTTGGGTGCAAATATCTGCCTCTGACTCAGCTGCTTATTGGGTCTATCAGAGGGCAGTCGTGATAGGTACCTTTTTGTGAGCTTCAGTAATAGTGTCAGGCCTTGGGACCTCCCCTTGAGCTGGATCCCACTTTGGACCTGTTGCTGGATCTTCTTTTCCTCAGCCTTCTTTCCATTTCCATCCCTGTAATTCTTTCAGACAGGAACAATTATGGATCAGAGTTGTGAGTGTAGGATGGCAACCCCTTCCCTCACTTGATGCCCTCTCTTCCTGCTGAAGGTGGGCTTTATAAGTTCCCTCTTCCTACTGTTGGGCATTTCCTCAAAGGTCCCTCCCTTGGAGTTTCTCACATCCAAGGTCTCTGGAGCATTTTGTGGGGGTTGGGGTGGGCCCCCAACCTCAACAATTGGTAAATGGGACCTCATGAAACCGGAAAGCTTCTGTAAGGCAAAGGACATAGTCAATAAGATAAATTGGCAACCTACAGGTTGGGAAAAAAAATCACTAACCCCACATCCAATAGAATGCTAATATCAAAAATATATAAAGAATTCAAGAAGTTAATCACCAAAACCCAAACAACCCAATCAAAAAATGGGGCACAGAACTAAACTGAGAATTCACAACTGAGGAATCCCAAATGGCTGAGAAACAGCTAAAGAAATGTTCAAAGTCCTTTGAATTCAGGGAAATGCAAATCAGAAAGACCCTGAGATTCCACCTTAAATCAATCAGAATGGCTAAGATCAAAACCTCAGGTGACAACACATCTTGGAGAGGATGTGGAGAAAGAGGAACATTCCTCCATTGTTGGTGGGATTGCAAACTGGTATATGACCCATCTTTACCTTTCTTTAGTAAATTTTCCAGGACCATACTCTTTTTCATCCCTGGGTCTGTTTACAATGACCAGAAAATTTATGTGCCCTAAATCAATCATGATTTCCTGGGTGAATAATGAAAATATAACTATATATACATGGTATAATTTCATTAAAATGCAAATAAAAATCATGTTAAGACACTTTAAAGAAAATTGACTGATATGTAAAAATTATTATTTTGAATGTGTAGGCATTTGTATATAACTACACGTGGAATTCAGGAAACAAGAAAGGGACCATGGTGGGGGAACTGTATTAAGGAAGAAGAGATGATTGGATATAGGTAGACAGATAGAAGAGAGAGAGAGTAGTGGTGAATTATGCTGGTCTTATTCTATGTACTGAAGTTAACAAATTATATTTTAATTATGATTCATTGTTATTATGAAAACTGTAAAACTGTATTTGAAAACAATGTTAAAAAAAACAAGTAAATGTATCTGTGGCCTGTAATCAAATTACAGGGTCTATCCAATCAGGTCAGAGTATTTAATAAAATTATCTGTTATTTAAGGGGAAAATTTGTAGGCAAAATAGAGATAATTCCATAGACTTATAAAAATGTCAATGCGTCTTTGAAATGATGTAACTATAACATTAAAATTGCATGAGAATTGAAAGTTAGATGCATGAAACATATTTTCCTGTCTTTATGTTGGTTGATTGCTGTTTGGCATGACTGATGATTCACAGATTAATCATATCCTAGAAATTAGGGGGGAAAGTCAAGTATAATTGGCAAACTGCCTTTTCTCCATATTTTCATCCCCAAAGAAGCATGTTTTGATAATGTGAAAATGGAGGTCTGCTAACAAACCAGCCCTAGTTTACAGTTAAAGCTGACATGTCTTCTGATATCTACATTTTTTTTTCATTTTTTTCACAAACACTGCATAAATATATTTCATACAGACACACACAGGAGAGAGACAACTGCCAACAATATGGTTCCATGTTCTCTCTAATTATCACTTTTTGTATTTCAGTTCCATTGCATCTACTAAGCTTTCCACAATACTCTCTGTTATTGTTGAGTTACACAAGTCGGATTGCATGTATTCCATAAAAGACCACTTATTTTTTTTTTTAATTAAGACAAAGCCCCAGGCAACTTTTGTACAGCTTGTCTTTTAAATCTAAAAGTCTTATTCATGTTTTACACATTGTGCATAAATCCTACTCATATTTAAGGCATTTTTTGCCTAATCTCATGTTTCTGTTTCGAATTTGCATTTTTTAGCTGTTTCAATTTAATGATGAGAGGGAAAGCTCTTCTTTGCCTTTACACACTGTCTAAAAATCTCTTTATCAATATAAATGCATCTGTTTCACTCTTCCAATCTTATGGCTTCTGTATCCTATATAGGAAAGCAACAATGCTTTCTACTAGTAGTGTTTGTTTATGTTATAAATAAGTTAAAATTTAAACATTTAAATTAGTCAATTCAAATTGTTCACTTGCCTGTAATAATTGCATATATATATATATATATATATATATATATATATATATATATATATATATATGCCAAGTGGTCAGAAGATTGTAAATATCATCACTTGCATGTCAGATGTTGATATTTTCAAAATCATAACCAGATGTTCAGCACATATTAATTTCAGTCATTACCCCACTAAAAATTATGATCCTTGACAATTATGTAAAGCATAATCCTAAAGGTCTCAGAAATGTTTTTTTTTTTTTTTTTTTTTTAGTATAATGTTCTATCACAAAACTGTAAACAAGCAATTTAGTCTTAACTTCATGTTTTGAAATATGGATGAATTCCGATATCTGTAATTACACTGGGTTAAAGAGAACAATAATCTCTTGATACTCTACATATATATTCCATGATTTTATTTTATTTTTTAAAATATGCTTCATTATTGACCAAGCCAACTCATTCAGTCAACAAAGTCTCAAGCTAGGGAATGATTATTGAAAAAAGAGAAAGATAGACAAATTATAACATGACTCCAGCCCGTACTGAGACTGACGTAGCTTTATTTCTCTTCAGCATACTTTTGTATCATTCTATGTACCTCCAAAATACATGGTCAGTTCCTAGATCAAAGACAAAGTAATCAAGCAAAGTAGTAAACAAGGAGATCACCCAAAAAAGTAATTAAACAGAGTAATAAGCAAAAAAATCACATAAGGAAATAATTTAGCAAAGTAGTACACAAAGCCCCATGGTCACTATTTTTCTTGTCTAAGCCTACATTCTTGTCTGAACCCAGTGACAAATGCTAAACTCCTAGAAGCAGTAACAAGAGCTCTCAACAAAATAAAAATTTGCCTGTTAAGACAGATTTTTATTCTCTTCCCCTTCATCTCTCTCATCTCTCTATCCTACCCACCCTGTGTATCATTCCACTGTAGTCTTCTTTCTGCATGTATCCCATTTCTCTCCATCCTCCTTTTTCAAGATCCTTTTCCCCTTTCCCCATCTCACAGTCTAAAACATCTAAAACAATGAAACAAACAAACTAACTAAAAAGATAAAGAGATTTAAAAAAATACTAATGAAGGGAGTCAAATTATTCCAGTGAAAATGATGTAATTTTGAATTGAAAAGACCCTACAGATTCGACTAGAAATCTTTTAGCTTTAATAGCATTCATTAAAATTCCAGGATAAAAAAAACATATAAATATAAATAGCTTTTTATATGTAAATGACAAAATTATTGAAAAAATAATTAGGGAAAATAATCACATTAATAATAGCTCTTCCCAAATAAAATCTGTAGGAATAAATCTATCGAGAAAGTGGAATATATCTACAATAAAATCTGGCCTTGGTGTTGGTGTCCTGTGTATGGAACAGCTGGCCCAATCCTTTCTAGGATAAGCAGGAGAGTGGCCCCACCTCTTACCAGCTGCAGTAATTGAAAGAGCTGGCCCTACACCTCATCTGGGCAGCACAGTAAAGTTGCTGCTATTGGCATGGGCACAGGTGAGCAGGCTCCAAAAAACATGAGTGAAGGAAACATTGATCAGCCTCTTTCCACCTGTGTCAAATAAGAGCTCTTAACCAACCCCTTACCATCTGTGACATAAAATTAATATACAAGTCATCCTCATGAAGAAGTAATCGTTGTCGTTCAAAAACAGGAAGTATAGGTGAAAAAAACAAAACAAAAACAAACAAACAAACAAACAGAACAGAAACCTCAGAAATTACAATGCAGCTGGACATACAATAAATAAAGTGAAGCTGGAAATAATGATTTTCTCAAAGAAATCTGAATAAATTAAACCAAAGATACAATATAGTAGTAATTAATTTTGTAAGAACAAAAATAAATCAGGATAAATTAATATTCAAATATAGTAGTAATAATGCACATTTTCCCAAAGATATACTGAATTAGATTAAAGAGTGCTAATGAATGTGTTTAAGGTGAATTTTTAAGAAAAGCAAAATGAATAAACTGTTGTTGCATAATTCTTGATTTGTGTCCAGCTTCAAAAGCGTGTGTTAAAATTTCAAGTTGAATAATACCAATAATATTTAACAGAGAATAAATCAGCAATTTTAAAGTAGTTTAGAAAGTTGGGTATACAGTTAAAAGTAGGTATTTGGTAAGTATAAATGTAAATTGCTTTCCTTGTAGAATGTTCTGTGTGTTTTAAAGACTATAAAAATGTAGTGCAATGTAATTGTAACTAGAATGCCAACATTTGATTTATCATGAGTTGAATGTGTGGGTTGAAATTATTTTAAATCTTATATGGATCAATAAATGCCTGAAAATGACAAGGAAATTCAGGAAAAGATTAATATTGCAGGTGCACTGAGCTCCCTGGAGTCAGTATAATTTATGAATGGCATGCTAATTCAAAGGATATTCTAATGGAATAAATATAGGAAAAAATCCATTTTTGAAACAATATAAAGGTTTTATACTTCGATCTCAATTTGTAAGCCTATTTGTGAAATGAACATCATTTCAAATATAGTTCTATCCAATGGTAAATTCTGCTTTACAGGACAAACTATTTGTAAAATTATAAAATGTTCACATTATTTTATACCATAGAAAAGTCTTAAAATAAAAGCATTTTAAAAATTGAAAGCCTCTGGATATATAATCTATATTTAATGTGCTTCAAAAATCAAAATAAACAGTACAAAATATTTATTTTGTTAGGAGGATAGAAAATATTTATAAATATGTCTGGCATACAGAAAATTCAGAATCCTTATAGAATCCTAATCAATCCTAATACAAATTATTCTTCTGAATTAAAAACACATAACAATAGAATGACAGACATGCTTACTCAATTAGATCATTAGAAAACCTTCTTAGCTACTGTTCTATTCCTGTTAAGAAACATCATGATCAAGGCAACTCTTGCAGAAGAAAGAGTATCACTCAGCCTGTGCTTACAGTTTCAGACGGTTGGTCCATGATCATCTTGGGGGGAAGCAGACAGGCATGACACCAGAGTAGTCACTGAGAATTCTACATCCTGATGGAAAGACAGCAGACTGTGAGACACCGAGCCTGTTTTGGGCTTTTTAAATCTCAAAGCCCATCCCCAGAGACATACTTTTTCTAACAAGGCTCCACCTACTACAAGATCTCACCTACTAATCTTTTCCTAAACACTCTATTAACTGAAGTCTAGACATTCAAATATATGACCCCACAGAGTCCAGAAATAATCTACATTCCAAAAATTCATGAGAAGATCCTAATTTATCTTACCAAATTTATCAATTATTTTAGATTTTAAATATTAAGCATTTAAAAATTATTGATTAAATACAATAAGGTCAATTTTATGATGTTGTCACTTGTAAAAAATGTAGATGTTAAAAATTTTATCATACTGCAAAGTGTTAAGACTATGGTTATAAAAACATGAAGAAATATCATATATTTTTAATTTATTCAGAAAATTAATATGAAAAATAGTAAATAATTTTAGTCATTAAAAAAAAAATAACAGAAAATTCAAAGCTTTCTATCAAAAGTTCTCTATCAATAGCCACTTTATGTTGTTCCTAATGTTACAAGGACACTTACTCATGTGCTTGGAGTATGAGGTCGAAGATAAATAAAAATCAGAATTCTAAACCTGTTATATTTCCTTTTAAAATAAACAAGATACATGTTTATTCAGTGTTGAGATACATGTCACCTTAGGGCTGACCATGAACAATCAAAATCACCCATTCTTTTCCTTTTTGCCAGTGTGTCTCTGTATTTTCTGATGCCTACTGCAAATGGTAATTTCTCTGACTAAGGTGGAGCATCCCAGATAGTCTCCCTACTTCTCCTCTATGCTGTTCCTTCTTGTCTTGGAAAAGATTCCACAAATATGTGACGTGGGCTGAACACCTAATTATAAGTTATTCTGTGTATCTTGGACATCCATATGCATATCCATTTGCTACCTTTCATCAAAAAAAAAAGGAAAATATTTTCTGATTAGAATTCAGAACAGTGTTTGACTTTTAAAAACATTGATATTTAAAAGGCAATTTGATGGTGTGTACATTTAACTTACAACAATGAGTAGGCATAATGGCCCTGAGAGTTCCTCAACCTTAAAATGTTAACCAGGTTTACAGTACCAAGTTTGAATTCTTTATTTTGAAGCAGGTGTTAACAATAGTCAGAAAGCATGTGCTTATCCCATCACAGATGTGTCACCATTGTATCAGCAAACATACTTGGTCTTTGCGGGTATTTTTACTTGAAAAATATTTTTTGACAAAAATTAAGTTTATATATTTTATTCTAGAAATTTCTTCGAAGTCAATCAAAGCTCCAAGGCTAGGTGATGTTAAGGCCTAGGTAGCTGCTGCCTGTGTTGCCAGCCATTTTATGCTGTTACTAATGCTACAAGGAAACTTACTCGTGTGCCGTGATTAGGAAACGTCCTTATGTCCAAAGTGGATTGCATGTTCTATTATTTTTATGTTTTGGTTGTCTTGGAGCTGCTTTGTATAGTAAGCCACAATAAGCTTGGACCTGAGACTTCCCTGGGAATTGACATCCCACTTGTCAGGAAAAAGACATATATATGGAGAACTGTTTGGTAAGGGGGAAAGCATTTGAAAATGTAAATAAGAAAAGTAACTGATTAAAAGAAAGGTGTTCAGCTTTACAACACTATTTCTGTTTTTCAACTACTGCATTTTTGGCTCTATCTTTTATATATATGTCACTCAAGTGTGAGCATTGCATTTCTTACAACGAACCTGTGGAACACATGCTTTGCCTAGCGGGTGTTTTGTCCCTTCTACACATGTGATAACAGAAAACAAGGCTGCTAGACAGTTTAGCTTAGTCAAACATCACTTAGTGACTTTTAAAATATTTCACTGAGGTATAGAAGTCCTGTCATTGTATATGTAAATAAGAAAGAAATCAGTATATTTTTATTTAGAGGTATGGAATATTAATTAAGCTTCTGTATCTCAGTGAACATATTCCTGAGAAAAGCAACTTAAAGGAGGAAATGCTGTGTTAACTCCTACTCTAAGAAGTTCTACTATTTGTTGTGGGGGTAAAAAGTGTTGGAGTTTCTCATAATCACATCAAGGTAAGCAGAACATGATAGGAGAATATGGAGATTTGCCAGAGAAAAATACTCACAAGATATGGCTCCTTCTGATCTATTTATCTTAGTCACTTCCCGAACTTTCTAGAATCTCTTGAAATAGAAGCTGCCATTCCAGAAAACTGTACCATAGCCTGCTGGGAGCACTTCATATTCATACACTGTAAAGAGAAGAGGATTTTCATTTCTTGGAATATTCAAGATTAGAAGAAACTCACTTTGACTTTATTTATTTTTTATAGGAAGGATCTCAGGAGATTACTTCAAAAGGAAAATTTTGTCTACAGTATTTCCATTTTATTTAGATGCAGGGATTCAGTTTATATTTTATGAAATACATTATATAAGAATCCATTGTTTATTAATGCATTAATACATGACATCTTTGTAAAAGGCAGATCTATTAATATAGATAAAAATGTAATATAAAATCCTATTTATTTGAAGACATTGACAGCAGATAATACAAAATTATCCAGACATGATTCAAAATATAACTAAAATATTAATTAGTGTATAATATACTGATCAGAGATTGAAAATTATTAGTGGTATGCTAAGAAAATTATATTAGTAAGTTTGAAATTAGTTTTAGTATGTGTTTTGCCTTGTTGCTAAGATATAAATACAACATGAAGAGTTAGTTTGAATTTAATGTCTGTGGTCATTGGATTATGTATGGTTTTTTTCTTTCTTTTATTTTTATTTATTTATTTTTTTTTTTATTTTGAGACAGGGTTTCTCTGTCTATCCCTGGCTGTTCTGAAACTCACTTTGTAGACCAGGCTGGCCTCGAACTCAGAAATCCGCCTGCCTCTGCCTCTGCCTCTGCCTCCCGAGTGCTGGGATTAAAGGCGTGTGCCACCACGCCCAGCATATGTTTTTCTTATAAGGAATCATATTCACTGCCTAAGTTGTTAGAATGTAAAGAAATGCAAGAAATAAGCCCAAAGAGTACTGTTTTGTTTCTGCAGAAGCCAATTTCATTATGGCTTTGCAACTCAGAAAAAATACTTTGAAAGGAAATTCATTTAGCTATGTGAACTCAAGACCTCAATTTTCACAGGTAAATAGAAAGGCACGTTGACTAATCTTCTGAAGCCAATCCACTTATATTCGACATGGCGATGCTTGTTAGAAAACATTTCATGGGCCAAAAGACTCTAGACAACAGCAGTATTTGTGTTTTTCTCTTCCAGTGAAATATTGAAGTAATGATATTAAACAAGCCCTAAAATGATTTCAGGATAAAGGACTTAATATGTACATTTACTGGCAATATTAAAGGAATCCTAGAAAGCATGATACAGCCTTCTGAGTTTCTGAAGCATAACAAAAACTTTAAAAAATACCTATTATTTTTGAATACCGTTATTTGCACAGGTATCAAAAGTATTAAATTGGAATAAACTTTTGGGTATAGCCATAATTTGAACTACTTAGGAATTTCTGAGATGGGAAAAATTCAACTCAAAAGCATAACATATTGTGTACTTTGTCGTTTCTGCTTTTTGTCATTACTCATCTGGCACCAATTTCACTAACACTGTCATATATGGAGTGGCATATGAAAGAAATGGTTTGAATTAGACAGAAAATTATGTCATGCTGTGTTGAAAATAAGTCTCTTGAAAATCATGGGGATCAAAACAGTGTTTAATGAGTGATCCAGCAGGATAGATTCTAGCACTGATGCACATAAAAATACACAAGTATTGCCATTATAAATTATAAACACAAAGCATTCTCTATTTTAAAGTGTAAGAAAATAATTTAGGGCCAAGTAGATGAAAAATATGCATTTAAAAATTGCCAACACTGATAAGTTGGTATTATATAAAAGGAATTGAAAAGTACTTGTAAAATTGTTGCAAAAAAAAAACAAAGTGGGGTGCAATGCAAATGTTTTAAAGCAGAACAATTAAGTGACTATCATAAAACTAGAAATTAATCAAAATAGGGGTTAAAATTATCTCTGACAGCTTCTCTGACCCCCTGACTCATACAGTACTCTACAAGTGGGTTAAATAGTCTTTGTAATTGACTTAAAGGGGAAAATTTTCCTTTAGTTATTTCCAAAATTTAAAAATGATAAAAAAATTAAATGCAAAATTGTCTGTTGATGTATTATAAACTAAAAAATCTGGATTTACAGTACATGTATGGAAGTCATAGGCAATAGTAGAAAGCATACTATTATTTTTGAAAAAAAGACAAATTATCAAAGTGCTTCCTATACATCTTATACATCCAGATCAGTGCAAGTCTTGCCTTCATCAGACCAGCCTCTATGATATTCAGTTGATATTCACTTATACAAAGACTCACAATTGGTCAATTTATTGACAATAAATAACTGTGGATGTGCAACACTAACAGGGATGTCAGTAGCGCATCTTCCAAGGTACAGGAACATCTCAATAAAGTGTTTTAAAGATGGGATGACTAGGGGTTTATCAATCCTGTTGATTATATCAAAGAACCAGCTTTTGGTTTTGTTGATTCTTTGTATCTTTCTCTTTATTTGTTTTTTGTTTTGTTTCCCTTTCCCTTTCCCTTTCCCTTTCCCTTTCCCTTTCCCTTTCCCTTTCCCCTTTTCCCTTTCCCTTTCCCTTTTTCCCTTTCCCTTTCCCTTTCCCTTTCCCTTTCCCTTTCCCTTTTTCCCTTTCCCTTTTCCTTTTTCCCTTTCCCTTTCCCTTTCCCTTTCCCTTTCCCTTTTTCCCTTTCCCTTTTCCTTTTTCCCTTTCCCTTTCCCTTTCCCTTTCCCTTTTTCCCTTTCCCTTTCCCTTTCCCTTTCCCTTTCCCTTTTTCCCTTTCCCTTTCCCTTTTTCCCTTTCCCTTTCCCTTTCCCTTTCCCTTTCCCCCTTCCTTCCTTCCTTCCTTCCTTCCTTCCTTCCTTCCTTCCTTCCTTCCTTCCTTCCTTTCTTTCTTTCTTTCTTTCTTTCTTTCTTTCTTTCTCTTGCTGTTGTTGATTTTAGCACTGAGTTTTATTATTTCCTGCCTTTTTCCTCTCGTTTGCTTCTTTTTGTTCTAGGGTTTTCAGGAGGCTAATTTCTCCAATTACTTCACTTAGTACTACTCTTAGCACTGCTTTCATTACGTCCAGGAAGTTTGGGGATGCTATGTCATCACTTTCACTGAATTCCAGGAAGTCTTTAATTTCTTTCATTATTTCTTCCTGACCAAGTTTCATTGAGTAGAGAGTTGTTCAGTTTCTATGAGTTTGTGGTTTTCTGCTGTTTTTGTTGTTACTGAAGTCTAGCCTTAGCATGTGGTGATCTGATAGGATATGTGGGATTATTTCAATCTTGTATCAGCTGAGGCTTGTTTTATGACTGTTTATATGGTCACTTTAGGAGAACATACAATGAGGTGCTTAGGTATAGTATTTTGTACACACACACACACACACACACACACATATATATATATATATATATATATATATATATATATATATATGTTAAATCCATTTGGTTCATAATATCTATTAGTTTTACTGTATCTCTGTTTATTTTCTGTTTAATGACCTGTCCATTAGTGAAGGTGGGGTGTTAAAGTCTCCCACTATTATTGTGTGGGGTTCAATATGTGTTTTGACCTTTAATAAAATTTCTTTTATGAATGTGGGTACCCTCGCAATTGGGGCACAGATGTTCAGAACTGGCTTTTTCCTCGGTAGATTTTTTCCTTTGATAAATATTAAGTGTTCTTCTTCATCATGCTTAATAACTTTTGGTTGAAAATCTATTTTATTGGATACTAGGATAGAAACTCTAGCTTGTTTCTTGGGATCATTTGCTTGGAAGACTTTTTCTAGCCTTTTATTATGAGGTAGTATGTGTTTTTGTTATTGAGATGTGTGTCTTGTGTGCAACAAAATGCTGGATCCTGTTTGTGTATCTAATCAGTTAGCTTATGTCTTTTTATTGGGGAATGGAGTTTGTTAATATTAAGAGATATTAAGCACAAATGATTGTTAGCTCCTGTTATGTTTGTTGTCGAAGGTGGCATTATGTGCATGTGATTCTCTCTTTTTGGTTTTGTTTTGAGATGATTACTTTCTTGTTTGTTCTTGGGTATAGCTACCCTCCAGTGTTCTTATTTTCCTTCTAGAATCCTCTGTAGGGCTGGGTTGGTACATAAATACTGTTTAAATTTGCTTTTGTCCTGGATTATTTTGGATTTGCTATCAGAGAATTCTCGAATGGCCAAGAAGCACCTAAAGAAATGTTCAATATTCTTACTCATCATGGAAAAGCAAATCAAAATGACCCTGAGATTCCACCTTACACCAATCAGAATGGCTAAGATATATAAATTTTAGGTGACAGCACATATGGTGGATGGAAAACTGGTGCAACCCCTTTGGAAATCAAATGGAAGGTTCCTCAGAAAATTGGAACTAGATCTACCTGAAGATCCAGCAATACCACTCTTGAGAATGTACCTAGAAGATGCCCCACCATGCCACAGGGGCACTATGTTAATTCCAGCCTTGTTTGTGATAGCCAGTAGCTGGAAACAACCCAGATGTATCACAACAGAAGAATGAATACAGAAAATGTGGTTCATTTACATAATGGAATACTATTCAGCTATTAAGAATAAGGGCATCCTGTGCTAGAGCAGTGGCTCAAAGTGGGTGGGTTAGTGAGCAGGGGGAAGGGGATGGGATACGGGTTTTTTGAAGGGGAAAAGAGGAAAGGGGGTAACATCTGAAATGTAAATAAAGAAGATTTCTTTAAAAAAAAAAAGGAATGAGGACATCCTGAGTTTTGCAGGCAGATGGATGGAACTATAAAATATCATCCTGAATGAGGTAACTCAGACCCAAAAATACATGCCTGGTATATATTCACTAATAAGTGGATATTAGCCAAAAAACATACAGAACTCCAAGGACACAGTCCACAGAACTCAAAAAAGTTAACAAGCTGAAGGGCCCAAGTGAGGATGTTTCAATCTCACTTGGATGGGAGAAGATAGCAATCACAGGGGCAAAGGGAAGCAGGGACATGTGTGGAAGGAGGGAGATAGAGGTAAAAGGGGAACAGGATCAGATATTGGAGGGAAGGGAACAGGAGTTCTTTTAGGGCTAGCAGAATGAAAGGAAACAGCAGCACTGGGAAATGGGAGGGCAGGGGAATTTTTAGAATGTACCAGAGTTCTGGAAGGTGAGAGTCTCTCATCACTCAAAGGGTTGGACCTTAGCTGAAAAGACCCAACAATGGAGAGAGAATTTGTAGAATTTACCTATAGTAGAAAGCCAAACATCAAGTAGAGAGATAGGGTTGCCATCCCACAGAAAAAGTAAAGAAAATATAAATTAAAAAAATAAACCTCTGTCCAAGAATTGTTCCTTTCTAAAAGAACTACAGGGACAACAATGGAGAAGAGACTGGGGGAAAGAAGGTCCAGTGACTGACCCAAATTGAGACTCAGCTCAAGGGGATGCTCCAAGGCCTAACACTCTTACTGATGATGTGGTGTGCTTACAGACAAGAGCCTAGCATGGCTGCCCTCTGAGAGCCTCAAAAATCAGCTGAAAAAGTCAGATGCAGATACTTATACCCAACCAATAGACAGAAGCTGGGGACCCTTGTGGTTGAATTAGGGCAAGTCTGGAAGAAGCTGAGGAGGAGAGTGATCTCATAGGAAGACCAGCCATCTCAACTAACCTAGACCCCCAAGATCTCTCACACACTGAGCCACCAGCCAGGCAGCATACACCAGCTCATATGATGTCCCTGTCACATATAAAGAAGAGGACTGCCTGGTCTGGCCTCAGTGAGAGAAGATGCATCTAACCCTTGAGAGGCTTGAGGCCCCAGAGAATGGGAAGGTCTAGTGGGGTTGGGTGGGTGGGAATATTCTCTTGGAGACAGGGGAGGAGGAATGGGATGAGGAACAGTTAGAGGGCAGACCAGGAGTGGGATAATGACCAGATTGTAAAACACTTAATAATAATAATAATAATAATAATAATAATAATAATAATAATAATAAAAACATTTTAACACTGCAGAAAAAAATATTGGATTAGCCAGAGTTCATGGAGAAGAGTTGTAGAATTGTGTCTTATGGAGATGACAGGGCAGTCGACATATATTGTGGTTGCCTAAATATGAACTGCACAATGTTAAGCTAGTAAATATCATAAATAGGGAAGTAGTTCATGGAGCCTTATCTCTAAGGTTGTTGGGGAATTGCAGAGGAATGGAGAGGCAGTTTTCTTCCATTCTGTAGTACATTGCTGATGGTCCAGTGAATAGCTTTCCACCAATGTCCACATGGGCAGCACTAATTGGACACAGTGGATTATTTTAAAAGTAAGAAGGAAAAGAGGAGGAGAAGGCTGGAGGGTGATGGTGGTCCAGGAGGAAATGGAGAGGGAAAATATAAGGATGTGTGCATATGCTCTAAATTCATTGAATTCTTGCATGATTTTATCAACGAATAAAAAAATTAAACTATTCTCTTAGAAATCTTTATGTTGGCTATTTTCACTAATATTTATTGTCTTAGCTTTTTTTTTTTTTTTTTTTTTTTTTTTTTTTTTTTTTTTTTTTTTTTTTTTTTTTTTTTTTTTTTTTTTTTTTTTTTTTTTTTTTTTTTTTTTTTTTTTTTTTTTTTTTTTTTTTTTTTTTTTTTTNAATGCCCCATAAACATGCCTACAGGACAGTCTTATAGAGGTGTTCCTCAGCTACCTTGTCTGCCTTCCACGCAACACCATTTTGTGTTGCAAAGACTAAGTAGCACATTCAAAAGCAATAAAAATACTCAAACTTCAATTATAATAAATTATATCAATTATTAATAAATTATTACTAATTAAATTATCAATTATAATTTCTCTTAGAAATGATTATGATATATGATAGTTACTGCAAGGATAATTTCTTTCATAAACATTAAATCTCTAGTCATTAATTGAGGAAGACTGTTAACATCATTCTAGTTAACAACCACTCTGGAATTCAGTCTGGCACTTCCTCAGAAAACTGGACATAGTACTACCGGAGGATCCATCTATACCATTCCTGGGCATAAACCCCAAAGATGCTCCTATATATAACAAGGACATATGCTATGTTCATAGCAGCCTTATTTATAATAGCCAGGAGCTGGAAAGAACCCAGATGTCCTTCAACAGAGGAATGGATACAGAAAATGTTGTATATTTACACAATGGAGTACTACTCAGCTATTAAAAACAATGAATTCATAAAATTCTTAGACAAATGTATGGAACCAGAAAATAACATCCTGAGTGAGGTAGCCTAGTCACAAAAGAAGACACATGATATGCACTCACTGCTAAGTGGACATTAGCACAAAAGCTCATAATACCCAAACTGTAATTCACAGACTACATAAAATTCAAGATGAAGGAAGACCAAAGTGTAGATGCTTCAGTCCTTCTAAGAATGGGAAGCAAAATACTCACAAGAGGAACTATGAAGACAAAGTATGGAATAGAGACTGAAGGAAAGGCCATCCAGAGACTATCTCACCTGGGGATCCATCCCATATACAGTTAACAAACCCAGCCAACCATTGGACTGAGCATGGAATCACCAATGGAGGAGTTAGAGAAAGGACTGAAGGAGTTGAAGGGGTTTCGCAACCCCATAAGAAAAACAACAATATCAACCAACCAGACCCCCCAGAGCTCTCAGCAACTAAATCACTGACCAAAGAGTTCATGGAGGGACTCATGGTCCCAGCTGCATATGTAGCAGAGGCATATATGCCCTTGTCGGACATTAGTGAGAGAAGAGGCGGCTTGATGCCCCAGTGTAGGGGAATTCGAGGCAGGGGAGGCAGGAGTGGGTGGATGGGTGGGGAAGCTCTCTCATAGAAGCAGTGGCAGGGGGAATGAGATAGGGGTTTTCTGGGGGGAACTTGGGAATGGGGATAACATTTAAACTGTAAATAAAGAAAATATTCAATAAAAGGAAAGAAAAAAATAACAGATAAAATTTCTATTGTTATGATAAGCCATCAGGACAATAGCAACAAGAGTTTGGTATTCTGGTTTTTCCTAAAAATCTCTTATGAATATCACAATCATATATAAAACATTCTGATTTTTCAAACTCCAAAGTCAATAAAAATTTAAAGTCTTATACCATCTTCTTAAAGCATCTAAAATCAAAGCCCATTTAAATTCAAAACTTTTCTAAAAATGCCATTCTCTCTAACAGGTCCAAAGCCTCTCAACTACAGACTTCCATGAAATCAAAACAAAGATGCATACAGTGTTACTATAAGTAGGAATACTTGGTGCGTACACATAATTAAATCAAATCTAATCCACTGTCTAATACTATAAAACCCACTGTAATACTTCTTGCACTCATGACCTGTTGGGTACAAAGGCCCAGGGTTCATCCCATTTTTCTGCCTCAGCTACGCACAGAACACTTAACTTGTATTCGAATCTCAGGTTAGCTCTACTTCACATGCAATGCTGTCTTGCTGTTCATCCCATAGTACTGGCATTTCTGAAATTCTGAGTTTCCTGTAACACATGGGCTGTGCCTTTGCTCATACTCTTCCCTGGCTCTCTTTAAAACCTCTGGCTGTTGTATGCTGCCTTGCCTCGACGTCCCACCATGACCTCTTCAATCCCAGTGCATCTCCAAAACTATACCTTCAGATTTACTAATGGCCTTTCCTCACTTTATCTCAGGATCACTTCATGTTTCAATGATACAACCAGTTGGGAGATTCTTACAAATTTCTAAACTCATCTGTCAGCATGAGGCAAAAACTTTGCCCTCTCTAATCATAGCTTATGTATGCTAATCCTGAGCAAATACAATCCAGAAGATGACACCATAATCATATTTTTTTCGTCAGGCCTAGTTCACCATTATTGATTGTCTCAAAAACGCAAAGATTTCACTGTAGTGTTTCTGATCCCTGTTGAGTAAGGCTAGTGAATTTGCAACAGATGCTTATGACTTTAGATAGACTCCTTCCTTTCCCTTTTCTCCCACCATCCATTTCTATACATCTCTTTTGCTCTTTCCTCAAGACATAGCTTCTATGTCTATTTTTTTTTCAAATGTGTGTTTGTGTGTGTTCCTAAATGTATAATACAAACTTCTAAGTCCATGTAATATTACTGGTGTATTTAGGATTTCAGGGAAATGCTATACTCATCAAGTGTCATCGACATAGTTGCCTAAAAGGGAATGTAACAATGGCAGCATCAACATATATGTTAACATATTAGATGGAAATCTCTTGAAATTTTAACCCTAATAGCAGAAGCACATTTTTTTTTAATCTCATTGAGCTTTTAAGGCACTTAAAGAACTTTCCTGTGAACTTCATAAATGAAGCTCTATCCATTCATCAATCTTGGCCTTATCACTTAAGTTCCCATCATAATGTGTTTAAGTTCTAATCACAAAATGGCTTTGTAGTTCAGAGTTACAGAGTTGATCCACATACCTCTCTCAAACCAGAGACAGCTCTATCATCACATCAATAGCTCCTGTACGTGTTACTCTTTTTTGCCTTAGTTAAAATTTCTATTAAGACATCTCTGATAAAATATCATGGTAAAAATTAAGTGGGGGAAGAATTGAGTTGTATCAGCTCATGTTACTTTATCTATCATCGAGGAAAGTGAGAGCAGGAAGTTAAGTTAGGAACTTAAGTAGAAGCCAGGGAGGAACCCTCCTTCCTTACATTGTTCCTCCTGGCTTGCTCAGCCTTCTTTCTTATACAACTGATGATGGTATAACTTACAGCACTACCCACAATAGGGTTTATCTCCCATATCAGTCATTAAAAGGTATGACAGACTGGCCTATAGGCAAATCTTATGTAGTTCTTTCTTAGTTGAACATTTCTATTCCTAAATGACCCTACCTTGTGTCAAGGTGACATAAAATTACACAGCAAACCAACATTAAAAGGAGCTTCTGGTTAGCCCTCAATCCCTGAAAAACTAAGGTGCTTTCATCCTTAAGTGGCAAAGATTATGATGGTTTAATGCAAAGGATTTGAGAAGTGATTAAATCTAGGTAAAGTATTATTATGTACTCCCTGATTGTGGCAGTGATTTTTAGGGGAAAGAAATCATTAGTTGCTTTCCATGTGATTCTCTGCATCTTTGGACTAAAAGAAGTTACCGTGAGCAAAGATTCAGTTATAGGAAACTGAGTTTTCCAATCTTTAAAACCATGAATTAAAATATTCTTCATAATTACAACTTAGAAAATATGTGACATAAGGTTAAAAATTAAAAAAAAATAAGAGAGACATCAACAAGGCATGTCAATGTAGATCAATCTCTCCTCTTACCTAAAAACATTGGCATTGCCATCTATAAGAAATGAAAGTGTATAATGCTGCAGAATATAAGGAAATAGAAAACAATTCTACCTAAAGCATTTGGCATCAAGATCAGAGGATTAAATTAACATAAACACAGAAGTCAATCAAAGCTAGATCTTGAGAAAACCATAGTTATGTAGGCCCTATGATTTGGTGTTAGAAAGAACAACATATTTTTACTAGGAATCTACGTTATACTGATTCCATGGAACTGTTCCATGTGCGGTTGCATATTTATTCTCTTAATTGTGAACTATTTGAACAGTTGCCCTTTCTAGAAACCAGGGTAGCTTTTTCTGGCAGGCCTAATACTCCATTCTAAGCAAAACAAACAAACAAATAAACAAACAAACAAACAAACACTTGTGTGCATGTTCAATTTCTTTCTCCTTATGTTTTTTCATGCAAACCAGAAATCAATTTTCAACATTTTTTTCTTTTGTTTCTAATGCTTCATGAGAAAATGTCTCATTTTATGTATGTTCAAGGAAAGGGAATTTATACAGGCTGTGCCAAGGATTCAGAGTCCAGAAATTGTTATGATATATCAGATGGGGACAGGGTGGTGTGAATGAAGTAGAAAGCAAGAAGGAAATACTGAGAAAAACATATGGGAATAAATATGATATCAAAATATTGTATGATTTGTAAACTGTGATGTAATTAAAATGGAAAAATACTTTAGAGAATAAATCTAGGGTATTTTGTTTTGCTTTTTTTTTCCTGGATTTTGCAAAATTCATTGAACTGTTTTTATATCTAGAAACCTGATAAACAGTGTTTCAGAATCTATACCTTTTTCCTAAAATTTACAAATGTATTAATATGCTGTGACAAAAGTATGTGACAAAGGGAAAATATTAAGGATTGATATTATTCATCATCTTTATCTGAGAAAAGGTACTATACCAAAATGTTCCTCAAATTTATGTATAGCTTTTTTCAAAGTTAAATTTTATTTTCAACACATCTAATTGCTTTGTTATACAGAAAATTCAGAGAAAACTGTTAAGAGAACTTTAATATTTGATAGTTAATCAGGTTGTTCATTTTCAGTTAAACTCATGTCAAAGCTTTTAAATAAAATCTATCTTCTGATACTGTCAGGCCTCCATCAAACAGGGTGCTGGTAGCTCTTGATTATTTCCATTCATATTCAGTTTTCAAAATTACTCATTTCCTTCCCTTTTCCTTTTATGTATTTTGGAATATCTGTGCACATGCCTGAGGCTGTAAGCTGGGGGAATGAATGCTTTATCGCTTGCTCAGGAGATCTTCCCTGTTAAACTTCCTTTCAAGCAATCAATTTGTCAGATCAGAGGCATATCTTTGGTGAGAGCTCCTCTGAACTGAGCTGACAGGGTTAGACCAGGGTCAGCAGTCTGATAAATCAAACAAAAAGACAACTTCAAGAACTATAGTGGAGAGGACTGGGGATTAGCACAGATGGCATTATCTGCAAGTTGACATTGATAAATATATATATATATATATATATATATATATATGAAGTAGTTTGCAAGATTCCCTCTGCCCAATTCTTCTATTCCTGTCCTCCCAAGTGACATTCAGATTAATTAGAAAAGCTAAAAAAGAAAGTGTCTCATAATCCATTTATCTACCAAGTGGTAAGATTCAAAAATTAAATCTTGATGGTCCTCAATAAAGAAGCTTAACAAAGATTAAGGGTTATCAATCTTTCTGTAAGCAATGAAAAAAGCGGTGACCTTAAATGGGAGGCAGAAAGAGATGCAGATGTGCAGACAGACTTTTCTTTGCAGATGCATCCATATACCAATGCTAGTTAAACTTAGATACACATTTACAAACCATAAACCTTAAAAATGAGGATAAATTGATTTATAACTTATATTTTATTAAAGCCAAAGTATGTTAAACAGTTACATCTAAATTTATTTAATTAAAACAGAAAATTTTGCTCTGTTATAAGCGATGAATAACATGAGTAAAGCAGGGAATTAAGAGGTTTTTTTTCTGCTTTTAAATTTAAAAACAATAATAAAATATTCTTAATATAGGAAGATTATAACTAAGACATACTATGTCTTCTTTATGACTACACTGTGTCAAAATACAGAAAAAATGACTAAGTACAAGAAAGTTTTTTAACCAATAGAAACATGATACTCCGAATAGCTCAAATAGACATATAAAGAAAATAACATCACCAATTATAAATATCTGAAAAACTTACAAAAATAATATTACATTAGTGACTGAGGTTACTGAAAAATTACTGATTTTTTTTTCTAAAAGACCCCAAGGAACCGGATGAATAGGGAGATTTTGAGAAGTGTTTGGGAAGAAAAAAAAAATTAAATCTATATCATATAAAAATTTGAAAAATATATCAAAAGAGATATTGTCTCTACGTCATCTGCCTCCATCAATATTCAAGATAACACAGTTGAGCACTAAAAAGTGAAGTCAGTTTAGTAAACTGATGATAAAAATTGCTAAATGATATTTTATAAATAATATTTAAGAAGGAAATGCAATAACATATTCCATAACATAACTGTTTTGCTTTTTAATTTGTTGAACCATGATTTCAAAACAAAATATGATAAGTAACCATTATGTACTATATAAAATTATACTACTGGATTGTAATGAATTACAACATATTTAATGAAAAGGGCAACAAAGAAAATAGATTACTAAAAATAACACTATATTGTGTTTTACAATGCTCTGTGTATCATTCTTATTAAATGTTATATACACTGAAAAGTAGTATTTTCTAGATACTTTAAATTTTCTAAATGAGCATTTTTATTTATTTTTAATTTAAATTATTTTATTTACTTAAATTCTAATTATTCCTTTCCCCATTGGCCTCCCTCCCACAATTCCTCATTTTACTCCTCCTCCACTTTGCCTCTAAGAGTGTGATCTCTCCCATCCAGGGCTCCCCCTTACCTGGGGCCTCAAGGCTATCCAGGACTTAGTATATCTTCTCCCACTGAGGCCAGACCAAGTAGACCTCTGCTACACATGTGCCAGGTGCCTCAGGCCAGCCTGTGTATGTTCTTGGTTGGTGGCTAATTCTCTGGAGCTCCCTGGGGTCTGAGTTAGAGTGTGCTGGTCTTCCTATGAGGTCACCCTCCCTTTCAGCTTCATCTATCCTTCCCCTAAATAAACTATAGGTGTCTCCATCTTCAGTTCAGTAGTTGGGTGTAAGTATCAGCCTTAAGTCAGCTGCAGGTAGGGTCTCTCTGAGAACAGCCATATCAGGCTCCTGTCTGTAAGCACTTCCATAGCATAATAGTGTCAGGCCTTGGTGCCTTCCCATGAGATGGTTCCCAAATTGGGTTAGTCGATGAACCTCATTTCCTTCAGTTTCTTCTCTATTTTTGTCCCTGCAGTTCCTTTAGACAGGAACAACTCAGGGTCAGGAATTTTGGTTGTAGGTTAGTAACCCCGTTCCTCCCATTTAGGTCCTATCTATCTACTAGAGGTAGACTCCTCAAGTTTCTTCTTTCCATTGTTGGACATTTTGGCTAAGGTCACCCACAATGACTCCAGAGAGTGTCTCATCTCTCAGGTCTCTGATACTCTCTAGAGGGTCCCCCTACCTCCCATTTCCTGAGGCTGCTTATTTCCATTTAGTCTCTTGGCCCTCTTGGCTTCTCTCTTGTCCCCTCCTTCCCACATAAGATCCTGTTCTGCTTTCCCCTTCCCCCTCCTCTCTCCCACCCAGGACTCTTCCTCTCTCTGCCTCCCCTGATTGTTTCCTTCCTCCTTCTAAGTGGGATTGAAATCTCCTTACTTAGGCATTTCTTCTTGTTAAACTTCAGTGATGTAAAGGTGTTTCAACATATGAAAATCCATAAATGTAATACACTATATAAATAAACTCAAGGGAAAAAAATCATATGATCAACTTGTTAGATGTGGAAAAAATCGTCAACAAAATATAGTACCCATTCAGGTAAAAAGTCCTGGAGTGGTCAGGTACTACATAAACATAATAAAAGCAATGCAAATCAAATCAACAGTCAACATGAAATCAAATGGCGAGAAACTAGAGGCAATTCCACAAAAATCTGGAAAAATACAAGGTCGCCTACTCTTTCTGTTAAATATGGTTCTCAAAGTTCTAGCTAGAGCAATTAGATAACAAAATGAGATCAAGGGGATACAAATTGGAAAGGAATAAGTCAAAGTATCTATAATATATTCTGCTTATGGTTTTCCCTATCTTTATTCCTCCCAGTTTCTCCCCACCTCCCCTGCTTTCCAGATATACATCCTTTCTGTCTCTCAATAGAAAAAAAAAACAGGCATCTAAGGGATAATAATAAAATACAATATGAGTGCGGGGATGGGGGAGGGTATAGGGAAATTTCTGGATAACATTTGAAATGTAAATGAAGAAAATATCTAATAAAAATTGAAAAAAATGAAAAACAAAAAAATATAATAAGAAAAACTGAGCATGTCTAAATAGGATAAAATAACAAGAAAGAAAGAAAGAAAGAAAGAAAGAAAGAAAGAAAGAAAGAAAGAAAGAAAGAAAGAAAGATCTAGAAAAGGCACAAGAAAAAGATCTAAACAGAAAAGTCTGAATAGAGGAATTTCAAATAGTTAAGAAACACTTAAATCAATGTTCAACCTTCTTAGTCATTAGGGAAATAATCAAATCTAGTTTGAAATTTCATCTTATACCTTTCACAATGCTTAAGATCAATAAAACAAGTGAAAACTCATGTTGGGCAAGATGTGAGAAAATTTACCCAATATGGCAGAAAATAAGGCAACTGCATTCATTGCTGCTAGGAGTGAAAACTTAAATAGTCAGTTATGGCTGTTCTTTAAGGAGATGGGAAACGATGTATATCAAGATTCTGCAATATCATTCTTGGACATATATTCATGAATGCTTTGTCCTACCACAGACATTTGTTCAAATGTGTTCACTGATAGGAAATAACCTAGATATCCCCCAATATATAAATAGAAAAAAATTGGTACATTTACACAATTGAATGTTATTCAAATGTAAATACTATTAATGAGTTAGCTTTGTCTTAAGTCTCTATTTTTAAATAAACTTAAGCTGTAATTAGTATAATTTAATATATTGTAGATATATAACACATCTCAAAATTAAGAGACACACTCTTTATATGACCATAATTGTTTAGAATTAATGATTTTAACAGCAAATAGTATATACATAAAGAATTCAAGAATGCCTGTTCTTTGGTGAAATATTTTTAAGGTCAAAGTGATATTTAAGAGTAGGAATATAATGATAACTGAGTTACTTAACATAGAAGATACAAACATCACAACTTCATCTTACTGGCCTCATCCTTAGGAAGTGTGGGAAGTAGCTTTGCCGAGTTTGATCATCAAAGACGTCTTTTGCTGCTTTATATTAAAATTCCTTTGTAGACAAATCATACATCTCTGCGTTATCTTGAGGCTTCATATGACAGTTGGTGCATTTTCTTCAAATATGAGTAACATTGAACCTCATTGGCTTTTACAATAGTAATATGGAACTGGATATATATTTTAAAAGTCTACAAAAATGTAAATGATACAATAATTGTCAAAGAAAAGGTGCCTATCAGTTTTATCGTAGGACTACATATTAAAGGAAGGAGGAGAGTTACTTGAGAGGGGCTAGAGTGGCAAATAGAAAGGGAAATGCATTTCTATCTTATGTAAAGATATATTAAAATTAGCATTAAAAAGAACAAAATAATAGTATTGGCTTTTGCTCATTGTTTTAGCATTATGTAATCTGTTTATATAGTTCCTTCCAAAGAACTTCTGAACAATCCCATTCCCTGAGAGTAAAGACTGTCATTTATCATATACCTGCACCACTTATTTTCTTGATATGTTTCTAGATAAATCATCACAGTTTAATTGATTTTTAATGAATGATGGTGTGCTAATCCAGAAAGAATAGAATGCAAAAAGGCATTTGGTCATCATTCATCAAGACTTTATTGTGGCACACATCCACATAAATTCTATTTTCAAATCCCTCACAGTATTATAAGAAAATGGAACAGGATTTTAAAATTTTTCTTCATCAGCTCTTCATATACCATTGTAATTAGTAGGATGGTATTATAAAAGAATAAAGTTGTTCTAGCAAAGTGGCTGTAGTAGATGATATTCTAATAGTCATGACCTCACTAGTCTTGGAAAGTTAGTTATGTTTTAATACCAGCTGTGCTGGTTTCTTATATCAAGTAGTCCTGAAATCCATAGAGACATTTTCTGTTTCCTAGAGACAATTATTGTATCTTTACAGATATCTTGTCAAGCTTTTCATTGTCTTGGTTCAAAGGTTTTGCAACCACTTATGAATGTTTAATTGCTTCTCTCTCTTGGTAGCTTACAGTCAATATATAGATGCTGAAAAATTGAAACTGGGTCCTCTGGTGAAGAAGCCAGTGCTGCTATTAACCAGAGCTAATTCCCTATTTCAACTTTTTACAGTTGTAATAGTTAAAAATTCAAAAGAAAATTATAGTATACCAAATAAAATAGTTAATGCAAATCTTCAAGTTTATAAAATTTGTTTGGAATAAAGATTTATTGACACAGAAACAGAACCAATTTTCATATTGTATATGATTGTAGTAGCTGTGAAACAAACTGTAAGATGCTCAAAACCAAAAGTATAAGTTCATTATCTCTTTATAGTAAGTTTGCTGAGCCCTACATTACTTGATCTGCTAGCTTCCTCTAAAGTTCCTGGCATGCTTTGTGTCATGAGCAAATTATTTTATACTAGAATAATAAATGTCTAATCAAATGGAAGAATTCCATTAAATTGGCTGATTAGTGCTATTGAAACCAAATTGTTATTTTTTTTCTGTATCATACAATTCATACAATAAAAAGTGATAACAGTTTTGCCCATAGATCATCAAGGACATGAGATTTCATACAACTCCAAAAACCAACCACATATTAAACCGTTCTTTTCTCATCAGATTGTTCATTTATTTCTGCACAAGAAAATGCTGAAAAAACTTTAGTAAACAATAAAATATCAAATTTAATATCTAACCATATATCAGGAAAAACACTCTAATATAGTTGATATACATAGTCAGTTCTGGTGTTTTTCTCGTTGTTGTTTGAATGGGAATGGGCAAACCAGACTCATGTGTTTGAATACCCGCTCCCTGTCTGGTGGAACTCTTGGAAAGGATGAGAAAGTATGGTCTTATTGGAGGAGGTGTATTCAGGTTTGGGCCATCCTCAGTGTGTGTGCTTCCTTTTTCTTGTTGTCATTCTGGAATTGAGCTGTCTGCTACTACTCCAGGAGCATGCCTGACTTCCTCTTCTATGCTCCTCACCATCATGGGTAAGGATGCCTATTCTTCTGAAACTATATCCCAAAATTAACCTTTCCTTCTCTCCTTTGGCTTGTCCTTGTTCTTTTATGATAGCAGTAACAAGTACCATCAAGTACTTTGATCATATATTGTATTGCTCATTACACTCACAGCCACAGGATATAGAAAATGCTGAGAAGCTACAAGGAAAAAGGAAAAGAAAGTTACATAATGATAGTATGGAAGGTCGTGCTAATTACTAAACACATTGTTCCTCCATTATGGCTTGAATAAAGGATTCAACAACTAGATCTTCTTTTGTGTTTACACATTGGTTTGCCATTTGTTTCTTAATTTATGTATTCTTTAATATATTTCATATATGTCTACTCGCCATTTTTATCATCTTCTCCAATATCAATTATTCTAGAATGCTAGTTCTTCCAAACATATCCTGGTTTTGTTTCTTGTTTTTTGTTGTTGTTTTTGTTGTTTTGTTTAAATAACTATATAAATTACAGAGTTCAGATAGGATCTGTTTTCATGTTCATGGATATAGGTTTAGTTACTGGGTTATGGACAATCTATCAATGTCTATATTGGTAAAGAAACGTAGATTCCTTTCCAGAGCAGCCATTAAAATTTAATAGTTAAATAACATGGGGTAGGGGATCATAGGACCCACTTCTTCCATGCTGGAATATTGAGAGGCTTGATCTATTATGGTTGATATGTTAGTATCCGAAGCTCTGAGATTTTATGAGTTCAATGGCTGTGTCACATGCACTCCTCTCTATCTACTGTACTGGCCTTTAAGATGCTTTATGTCCTGGACCTTTTTTTCATAATATCCTACGTGAATTAATGTCTAACATCTAGCATGTATAGTTAGTGCATTAAACACAGCATAGAGGGATACCTTCCTGCATGAGACAGCTATACCTATTAAAGGTTCTTCTATTGGCAGAGTAGATAAGAATATTGTTCTCAGAGTATTTTATCTTCTGTGTAATATCCTTTTAAATTGACGTTATTTATTTTCTGATTTTTGAAAATCATATTGTTAAAACTCAGAACCAACTCAGCAGGATTTAGAAAGTAGAGTTATGTTCAATATTCCCAGCACACAATATCACAGTGCTTTATATTATATAACTGGTGAGCCAGAAATGTGAAAGAATAAAAATCTATATCTTTATCTGTATGAAAATATATTTCACCATATTATGATATAAGATTGCAGTAAAAATAACATTTTTATGATTGATTTTGCAATAAATAAGTATCCGTGAATGCCAAATGAGCACATAGCTCTAAGTCACATTTACTGTGTTTACATTTTACTCAAGCACTTTCTAGCTGGTTAAATTTGGATGGGTTCCTTCACAGAACCAAGTTTAAATTTTCTTTCATTTATAAACTTGGAAAAATATCATGTAACACTTTTATTTATTGCACAAATTAAATAAAATACTTTACTGAAATTGAAATGCGTGCTCCAAAGAGATGAGGCATTCTATTATGGAAATAGTGAGGTATTTAACAAATTTGTTAGAATTTTAGTTAAATATTTGAATAAGAGTACTAGCAGCTTGGTATGGTAATTTAAAAAATGCCTATATATACATCATCTTAAAAGAGTTTATATACTCTCTCATAATGTACATATACTCATTGAGTGCCTAGCTATTGAGCTAGGTTTGTGCTACATTATAAGTAGGTATGAACCTTGACAGAGGGCAACAGGATAGTTTACAGAACCTAGAACATAGATTCCTGACAAATTGCCTATGTGCTATTGAGACCGCTTCTTGAAAATGCCACATGCTGCCCAAAGCTTTGTTGCAGAACAGGCTACTGAAAAAAAAAATCTTCCTTCTGGTTTTTAATGAGCCCATTCTCATAATGCTATGCATTGCTTTTTGAACACTGAATCATTAACTTGCTTTTCGTCTGCTTGTCAGTGGGGATATTTGAGTGTACCCTCAAAAAAAAAAAATTCTCAGTTAGAGAAGCTGGCTCTCATTTTTTGCCAATATCTATCTATACAAGCTGTTCATACTCATGATTTCTTAGTTATGATTGCTAAGTGAATAAACCATCTGGCTAACTTAAGTTTTTATATGACATTCATTTTATGATATATCACAATGTCTAGTACTCCAGTTTATTCTGATGTGTAGTTGACTTAGTTTCTCTAAGAATATATAACATAATAAATAAATAAATAAATAAATAAATAAATAAATAAATAAATAAAGCTGTTGAAACAAGGTCTGGAGAAAAGCAATATATACACATGTGAACATGGAAGGTGGTACTCTCACTGGGTCCCATTGGTAAAAAATAACTACGCATAAATTATTATTCTATATTTTAATGGCTGCTGAGAGATGGAGAAAAAGTCATCATAGGGAAGAAGCCTCCAATAGGTTATCCACTAACAAATGTTGAGTCTTGAACTTATACAGATATAAGCAACCCTCATTGGGATCAGCAGGCTAGATTTATATATGCATGTGTGTGTGTATGAGTACATGTCAGTGAAAAGCCATTAGCAAACATCATAATTAATATACAAATTTAATTTTAGGAATAATTATAATCAAATATGCCATGCAAATAGTTGAAATCTAAAAATATCCTTATATTATCTCTAATTACAAATGCATTATAGTGAATAAAACTACATTTGTATCATTAAAAAAAAACATAGCAATCAAAAATGCACTTAAGAGTATCATTTAATCGTCTATATAAAGTTTTATATTCCTGATAGGGATATTTGACATCCCACAATTAAGGTTTCTGTTGTTATCAACAACATATCCAAATTGCAGCATTGAAAGGGAAGATTTTGACTCATATTAGAGTAATTCATATTACATTTCTCAGATCCTACTCCAGCTTAGAGCCTTCAACCTATCACTCAAACAACCCTGATGGTGTCTTTAATTCCTTTGAAACTTCATGGGCCATGCCCTCCATGGCAGTCTGTAATTCTTAGGAATCCAGATCAATGGGCCATTTTTTTTCCTTGTGACTCTCTATTGGGAGGACACACCTGAAATGTATTTTATAAGGTTATTTAGATATTGCCCAATAGGAATAACCATCCATTATCCCATAGAGAACTATTACAAACTTTATAGGATTTTCCTAATTCTGTTTTTTCATTTTCCCATTCCATTCATCTTAGTTACTCAGGCCCAGCCCACTACTTACTTGCTAGGGAACGCTGTACCACAGTGCAACACATCGGTGTGGCTTTTAAATATATTCACTTGTGAGTACAGGTGGGTGAGTGTGAGGATTTGCAGGCTGGTATTCTGTTGAGCTGAGGTCCAAACCCCAGTGGTCAATAATTCACCTTCATGACAACGTAGAAGTTCCCTCATGCTCCTGGAACTCTAGCCCCTGCCTAAGGTACCACCTCCCACAGCCCCCACAAGAGAAGTATGGTCAGTAGTCATGGAAGCAATGGCCTAAGCTTCTGACCTTCATGGGAAACTCCTCCCCAGTTACCTAGCAACAGTGAAGACCTTAAAAGGGGTGCTCAGTCCCCACTATGTTCCCTTATTCTTACTTTCTTACTCTCACTCCTTTGTTCCCTTACCTCTCACTTACTTTTCTCACTTTTCTCTCCTCTTCCATTTCTCTCTCTCTTTGTCTTTTCCTCGCCTCTCCTCTTTCTCACTCTTTCTCTCTAGCATTTCCTCTCTCTCTATCTTTCTCTCTCTCTCCCTTCTATCTTTCTCCCTGTGTTTCTATAATAAAGCTTTTAAACCATAGAGAGTCTCTGCTCCTCCTAAATCTGCTCAGCCACTCTTGCCAATGTTGGGAATTTCTTTCCCTCTTCCCTCTCTCCTACAACCCTGGGGTACTAGCAAGGTAGCTCTGGGGCCCCTGGTCGAGGGATGCCCCTTTTCCACCCCTGCCACATGGGTCAGGCATGCTCACCTGGGGCTGTGTCGAAAAGTGTCTGGCAGCTCTGCCTGTGACCTCCTGCCCAGAACACAGGAACTCTAGCTGGACTTTAGGCCCCTTTTCCTCCCCACTTTTCTCAAGGGTCCCCCTTTTATTTTGTTCCCAACAGGTGACTGACAAAGGAGTGGTGTGGGTAATTTACATCCCAAAATATCCCACATTAAGGAGACAATGGTTGAAATACCCTGTTGTTCCTTATGTATATATCCTAAGTTAATTGTTTTTACTGTGGATATGCCCAAGACTTACCTCTACTCCTCCAGGATTCTTAGGCTGTTTATTGTTACTGGGAGAGAAATTTTATTCAACAATCTAGTCAGTTGTACATTACCAATGCTCTTGAAAGTACCAGTTGTTAAAAACATGGCTGTGTCATCTAGACACAGGTAGAATTATTTTACTGCTCTGCATGCATCTGATGCCCTATCTGATATGAACACACAATTTTTTCTGTTTCCTTTTTTCTTCTTTTATGTTCATGGAAATGGTGTCTATCGCGTTACAATATAGGGGAATAGAGTGAAAATAGTTATATGCTAATATTCCTTCCATTGATCCCAAAGCTTGGAAAACTTGGCAAGAATTTGGGAGTATGAAGGAAGAAGGTGAGGTAGAAGTTATAGAAAGTACTTATCTAGTCTGAACTTTAATACATATTAAAAGAAATTTCATGGTACAAGATGTTTCTGGGAGTCCAGTAGAGAAAATTATAATAATCTAAGGATAGCATTCATTTTAACAGTTTGAATTGGGAAAGATTTTACACATTAAGTTAGCAATTTCTTATATTCTTACTTAGAAGGCTGTGTAAGATGGGATAAGGAGTTATACCTATATGTTCTGTGGAAGTTGAGAAATAAAATAATCTACACCTTGTAATTTAAGCCATATAGCAAAATTTTCTCATACTTGCCTAGCACTAAGACTTCAATATTAAACAGGAAAAAATAATCTCTGTACCTTTAATAATCATATTAATTAGTCTTGACTTTGATATTTTACTTCATTTGCAGGTGATACATAAAGTAAAAGATGCCACAGATAATAATTACAAATTACACCATCATCCAATAATGTGTACATAAATATATCCCGTTCTAGCCAGGCGTGGTGGAGCATGCCTTTAATCCCAGTACTCGGAACGCAGAGACAGGCAGATTTCTGAGTTCGAGGCCAGCCTGGTCTACAAAGTGAGTTCCAAGGCAGCCAGGGCTATACAGAGAAACCCTGTCTCAAAACACACACACACACACACACACACACACATTATATATATATATATATATATATATATATATATATATATATATATATATATATATATCCCATTCTTTTGATGTTTTATGTTCTACATTATTTAAGCATGTTAAATATTCTAAGTTTGTCTAATTTTCCATGTGTTATTTTATTAATATTTTAAGTCACTGAAAATGATGTTTAGAGATATTCTATTTATCTGTTTTTATCATATAGCTTATATAAGGTATCTTATATCTTATATAAGATATAAGGTATCTTATACCTTATATCTTCCCAAACAGATACAACATTCTCCTAAGACTCTCATAGAAATTTTGTCTTGTCTTGTCTCTTTTGAACCTTTACAGTTTTCTTTGATGGTGCTTCTCATAATCAATACTCTTAACCAAAAAGTAATATTGACTATGAACCTTAGAATAAGCTTTCAGATATATTTTACTTACTTGATTTAAAAGAATACTATGCTAAAATTTTTACATGTAGCTACATTCTTCCAAAAGACATAAAACCAAAATAAATATCACTTTTTCTTTTGTCAGCCATTAGGAATAATTTTCAGTTATATAATTATATTTCAAAATGCTCCATTATGTATGTAATCAGGATTCCCACATAGAGTATTAATTTATAATAGGGCCCACACTTAAACATAATAAAAGCAATCTACAGCAAACCAGTAGCCAACATCAAACTAAATGGAGAGAAGCTGGAAGCAATATCACTAAAATCAGGGACTAAACAAGGCTGCCCACTTTCTCCCTACCTATTCAGTATAGTACCTGAAGTACTAGCCAGAGCAATTCGACAACAAAAGGAGGTCAAGGGGATGCAAATTGGAAAAGGAAGAAGTCAAAATATCACTATTTGCAGATGATATAATAGTATATGTAAGTTACCCTAAAAACTCCACCAGAGAACTCCTAAACCTGATAAACAGCTTCAGTGAAGAAGCTGGATATAAAATTAACTCAAACAAATCAATGGCTATCTCTATACAAAGGATGAATGGGCTGAGAAAGAAATAAGGGAAACAACACCCTTCAAAATAGTCACAAATAATATACAATATCTTGGTGTGACTCTAAGGAAGTGAAAGATCTGTATGATAAGAACTTCAAGTCTCTGAAGAAAGAAATTGAAGAAGATCTCAGAAGATGGAAAGATCTCCCATGCTCATGGATTGGCAGGATCAATATAGTATAAATGGCTATCTTGCCTAAAGCAATCTAAAGATTCTATGCAATCCCTATAAAAATTCCAACTCAATTCTTCAATGAGTTAAAAGAGCAATTTGCAAGTTCATCTGGAATAACAAAAAACCTAGGATAGCAAAAACTATTCTCAACAATAAAAGAACCTCTGGTGGAATCACCATGCCTGACCTCAAGCTGTACTACGGAGCAATTGTGATTAAAAACTGCAAGGTACTGG
Organism: Mus minutoides; assembly: GCA_902729485.2. NCBI lineage: Eukaryota > Metazoa > Chordata > Mammalia > Rodentia > Muridae > Mus > Mus minutoides. Next base: position 70,739 of record LR751845.1, read on the forward strand.
TACAGTGACAGACAGGCAGATCAATTGAATAGCACTGAAGACCCAGAAATGAATCCACACACCTATGGTCACCTGATCTTTGATAAGGAAGCTAAACCATCCAGTGAAAAAATGACAGCATTTTCAACAAATGGTGCTGGCACAACTGGCAGTTATCATGTAGAAGAATGAGAATTGATCCATTCTTATCTCATTGTACTAAGGTCAATGCTTCCTAAATAGAATGTTCTCTATCAAATTGACAAATATCTATTCACTTCTGTTTATACTCAAACACACCCTATCTTTCTCATCATGTGTTGTGGTGTTTTGCTTTGTTTTAGTTTTTCAGATTTTTCTGGTGATATTTAAAATGTTTCTGCAAACACTGATACATAGTGTGCATTTTAAGATACTGGTTTTCTTTTTTTTTTTTTCAACTTTTATTAGATATTTTCTTCATTTACATTTCAAGTGTTATCCAGAAAGTTCCCTATACCCTCCCCCCTCCCGGCCCTGCTCCCCTACTCACCCGCTCCCACATCTTGGCCCTGGCGTTCCCCTGAACTGGGGCATATAAAGTCTGCATGACCAAGGGGCGTCTCTTCCCAGTGATGGACAACTAGGCCATCCTCTTCTATATATGCAGCTAGAGACATGAGCTCAGGGGGTACTAGTTAGTTCCTGGTTATTCTTCCACCTATAGGGTTGAAGACCCCTTCAGCTCCTTGGGTACTTTCCTAGCTCCTTCCTTCGGAACCCTGTGTTCCATCTAATAGCTGACTGTGAGCTTCCACCTCCATGTTTGCCAGGCACTGTTATAGTCTCCCACGAGACAGCTATATCCGGGCCCTTTCAGCACTATCTTGCTGGCATATGCTATAGTGTCTATGTTTGGTGGCTGATTGTGGGATGGATCCCTGGCAGCCGCAGTCGTTGGGTCCATCCTTTGGATTCAGCTTCACTCATGATCTCTGTAACTCTTTCAATGTGTGCTTTGTTCTTAATTCTAGGAAAGGGTGACTTGTCCACATTTTGATCTGCCTTCTTCTTGAGTTTCATGTGTTTAGTAAATTGTATCTTGGGTAGTCTAGGTTTCTGGGCTAATATCCACATATCAGTGAGTACATATTATGTGAGTTCTTTTGTGATGGGGTTACTTCACTCAGGATGATGGCCTCCAGATCCATCCATTTGCCTAGGAATTTCATATATTTATTGTTTTTAATAGCTGAGTAGTACTCCATTGTGTAAATATACCAAATTTTTTTGTATCCATTCCTCTGTTGAGGGACATCTGGGTTCTTTCCAGTTTCTGGCTATTATGAATAAGGCTGCTAGGAACATAGTGGAACATGTGTCCTTGTTACCAGATGGAATATCTTCTGGATATATGCCCAGTAGAGGTATTGCAGGATCTTCCAGTAGTATTATGTCCAATTTTCTGAGGAACCGCCAGACTGATTTCCAGAGTGGTTGAACCAGCTTGCATTCCCACCAACAATGGAGGAGTGTTCCCCTTTCTCCACATCCATGCCAGCATCTGTTGTCACCTGAATTTTTGATCTTAGCCATTCTTACTGGTGTGAGGTGGAATCTCAGGGTTGTTTTGATCTGCATTTC